>VXBJ01003840.1:102406-258355 GCA_013400055.1 Nycticryphes semicollaris
TAAGGTCTCCCCAGAGCCTCCTCTTCTCCAAGATGAACTCCCCAACTCTTTCAGCCTACCCTCACAGCAGAGGGACAGCATCTCCAGCCCTCCCAGCCTCCTCTGGACCTGCTTCAACAGGTCCTTGTCCTTCTGATGCTGAAGAACTTGCAGATCAGCACAATTTGCTGGTGATGGCACATCTGTCTGCCTCCTGTATTCATACCAATGAGTGCTGGGAAAATAAAGTCCCATTTTCTCTGTCCCATCAGCAAATAATAAGTCACCCCAATATTATGTGGACAGGATGACCTCAGAGCACCAGCAATCTAGATGAAGAGTTCATAGCAGAGGTCAATTTATAAAACGCGTACTTTTTTTGCTCCCGTAGGTTGCTTTACATTGTGCTGATCCACCTGTGTCTCCTTGATCCCTGGAGAACAGAGCCGGGGTGGTGTCCAGCCTGTGGACACCACACACCAGGAAGATCCAGATATGAGGCTTCTCTATAGCTCTCCCCTTGGCTCTCTTGCTACAACAGGTCTAGCAGGGGGCTGAGGTACCCCAAAATTGAATTGAGCTATTGGAGCTGCAGAGGAAAAAATACAGAATATTACTAGAAGTTACACTTGATCACTGGTGAAATTCAAAGGGTGAAGAAGACAGCAAAGTGGTTAAAAGCTGATTAACACCAAGTGCACTGACACGGTTTGGGCAATTTATTACAACCCAGTTAAAGACATTAATCTCAACCAGCTCAATATAAAATGATCCCATGACCAAGTCGAGACCGTTTCCTTCCTTGGGTGGGGTTTCTTAGTGCATTCCCAAAGGGGAAGAGCCCAGGCTACTGATCCATTGTCAGTTCTAGTCTAGCAAATATGTGTAACAGAATGGGTTGGGTTTTTTTTATTCTTTCAGAGAGCAATAAAAACTGTATGAGATTGCAGGGAGTTTATGTATGTTTTATAGCAGGAGCCAACCATTAGAGTAAAACTACATTGTTTCCCTCTTTCCTGCTTCCTTTCTGCTTTCAGACCACATTCCCTGGGAAGTCAAGCAGGAGGTTCTTTAGTTTCGCCAAATGTCTCGGTGAAAAAAATTAGCAGTACAAATATGTTTATGCAAGGGCATTAAGCAGATCATAAATGTTATAAATCAAACAGCATTGCCAAGCAGGAGGTTATGTATGTTATTGCAGTATGATTCCCCATCATAACCCTTCATCAGGCAGGAAAGTCAGGGTACGATATTTTGGGTGTAATTCACCAAAGTCAAAGGCTGGAGTTTCCCAGGTCTAACTCCATGGGGTGTGTTCCACCACTGGTTCACCCCATCTTATTTCCAGGAGAATGGGGTTTTCAGCAATGTAGAATTATATTCTGAAAATGCTCAGTGACAAGCCCATAGATGGTGTATAATGCTTTAGATGAAGTTATGCTTAGTTACGGGTCACAGAATCATGGAATTGTCAGAGTTGGAAGGGACCTCTAGAGATCACCCAGTCCCACTCCCCTGCTAAAGCAGGATTGCCCAGAGCACATCANAGAGTCCAGCTCCATCCTCCTTCAGCCCACCCTTCAGATCCTTGTGAGCATGAATAATGTCTCCCCTCAGTCTTCTCTTCTCCAGGTTAAGGAGTCCCAGCTCTCTCAGCCTTTCCTCATCAGGGAGATGCTCCAATCCCTTAAAATCCTCTTTGTTGCCCTATGCTGGACTCTCTCCAGTAGTTCCCTGTCTCTTTTGAACTGGGGAGCCCAGAACTGGAGTCAGTATTCCAGTTGTGGCCTCACCAGTGCAGAGTAGAGGGGGAGAATGACCTTCCTCCACCTACTGGCCACACTCTTCCCTACACAGCCCATGTCACTGCTGTTGTGTATGAGCAGGAGAAAAGCAAAAAGCTTAATCCCCGTGAATGTGTTGGTTGTGTTTGTGCATGTTTGGTTTTGGTTTTTATTAAGAATATTGCTAAGGAGAATGGATGTAATTTTTTAAAGGAATAGTAAAATGTTGGCCCCCAGATGTTGGGGCCTGACTATCCTCTGTGCCTGTTTTTTCTGCAAGTAGATGTTGGACTGAAATGAATCTCTCAGATTAGAAAACTGAGTATGTTGCTGGTAAGGGTGGACACATTTTGAGAGCAGGTTATTTTCCAGTTCCGTTTACTTCTGGAAGGATTCTGGTGCCTAGAAATCTTCTTCTCACTGACAACGTTCTGTTTCCTGAAGCACAGATTAACTCCTGCCCTCCCTGAAGTGAGGGCCAAGTCACTGCCTTTGAAAGTTATAGGAAAAGTGTAACCATTTTGAATGTGGGAAGAGTTGGAAGTAGAGGAATGTGCAGTTGTGTAAAAGAGCAAGCTGCCTTCTGACTCTGAAAAAAAGGAAAAAAAATAAAGGATTTTTGGTAAGACAAACAAAAGCCTGCGAAGAATTGGCTGTGCCATTGACTCAAAGGATTTAGGTTATGTAAATCAATTACCATGGGAGGCTATAAATGTGACGGTGCTCTAAATTAGCTGAGGATGATGACGTCCTCTAAATTAGGTGAGGATCAGTTTATCCTCAGACGCCTTCTGTCTGCAGGCATGTATTTCCTATCGTTCTATCGTTGCAGTAATCTGCCCTGGAAAATTAAAAACTAAACTAAACTTGAGGCCTTTTCCTTGTCCCTGAAACAAACACTGTAATCATTTACCTTGACTCTAACGTTCTAGTGGCCACAATTCAGTTGAAATGCTAGTTAGCATTTAAGTACTCATTAATATTAGCATTTCCATCAAAGATTTAAAATGAAAAATCTGAAAATATCCTAATGGAAGAGTGTTTTTATGAAGGAAGGGTATTTTGCATCAAATGAAGAATACAACTTCCATCACTTTTAACTAAGGAAAAGCCAACTCTTTCCGCTCAGAAATACTGTTTTCACCAGAGTCTACTTAGAAAAATGCACGCTGAGAAAAAGGTCTTAATATCCTTGTCACAATTTTAATTTCAACATCTGAAAATACTTTAAAAACAAGATGCCAGTCCAGTTGGTTATTTTAGACAGAGCTTAGATTTCTTCTCTGTTGAGTAAAGCATTTAAAGGTGTGTTGATCTTCAAGAATTTGCTGAAGTGGGGTTGTTATTAGGTGTATGCAGAAAATCTTGGCTGAATAGGGATGGATTGCTGCAGCAGGCTCTACACCAACTAAGAATCAAGCGGGTAAAGGGATGCTTTGGGTAAACTGCTCAATTTTCGAAACGCTGAGATCCCCACTACAGAGAGCACCATGCACCCGTCTTAATCACGGGAGCTAAAATTGTAATCTCCATTTTTCTTATCTGGAAATTACAGTACAGGTGGAGGCAGCAATTTGCTTGTTGCTCAGGGGAGGTTCAGGTTGGATATTAGGAAACATGCTAACACAGAGAGGGTTCTGAAGCCTTGGGATGGGCTGTCCAGGGAAGGGGTTGAGGCACTGTCCCTGGAGGGATTTAGAAGCTGGGTTGATATAGTGCTTAGAGACATGGGTTAGTGATGGGTTTTATCAGAGTTGGGTTGATGGTTGGACTTGATGATCTGAAAGGTCCCTTCCAACCCAGAAAATTCTATGATTCTATGTGATTTTTTCAGACCCCAGCCACATGCAGATAAGCAGAGCTTTTCAGCAACATATTCAATTCCATTCTCACAGGGGGAATATTTTGTTTTTGATCTAAGATTTCCATCAGATATTAATGAGCGCTACATATGGGTCTTGAGGAAAGAGCATGAGCCAGGCCAGTCTGGTTCTGCAAAGTGGCTGCTCCATAACAAAATTCCCTATATGTCTGGATTCCTGGGCCAAACCATTATTCAGCCTTCCCACTCACTTCAAAGTTGAACCCAGCCCTTTATTCCAATGTGTTATCAACTGGACATGTTCGTACTGGACTGTTCTATGGCTGAAATGGGCTGGGGAGCACGATTATCCAGAGGGTGTGCACAGAGGCCCATGGCAGAGACCAGTGGGACTCATTGTGACCGACTGAGGGTAAAAATGAAAAAGTCTTGCCGTGAAGTGGGCTGTTGTAATTGAGATCTTGTCCAAAGTATGTGTCAAAAAGGACAATTTCTTCAAATTAGCTTCCACAAGCCAAGCTTTGTTTTGATTTGATTATTTGTTTAACTTCAGCTGAGGTGTAGAATGAATCATTTTCTATAAGCAATGAGTAATCCTGAGAAGGCAGGGAAATACTCTACAAACGCGTTCCAAAAACATTGCTGGCTTTCACATTTCCATAATATTAAACTGAAGAGTTGCAAAGGGAAACTGCGAAAACACAAGGAATTTTTGCAAGTCAGTGCTGAATTCTACAAAAACCTCAGGCTTTGCAGTTTGCAGTAGCTGATTGTGATCATCATCCTCTGTGACAAACGTGAGGAAAAAAAGAAATCCCTAAAACACCGGCATGCCCATTTTTCTTAGAGTAATTCAAGGCTCTGGATGATACTTTGAATATGTGTAGTGCTGAATTGGTGGTCTGATGTTTTGGTAATCTCAGTTTCACCTTACATTGGCCAATTCATAGGTGGAAAATACTTTTCTCTTTCGCTCTCTTTCGCTTTCCCCCTTAATAACTTACCACTCTTCAAAACATTCTCTCCTTTTATGGGCAGTTTCTGGTAGCTCTGATGGAGTCCAGGACTCTGGGAAATGCCCATAATTCATTCCTACCAAGCAATAACGAACTGGGTACAGAAAATGCAGTTACTGAAAGCCTGCCTTGTTATTTTCTATCTCACAGGATCCACAGAATAGACCCTCTTCGGGGCACATCATCTACAAAAATGGGTTGTGAGCCACGATTTTAAAGTTCTTTGCATTTCTTTGTTATTTATTTTTTATAAGCTTTATGACCATGAGCAAGGTTGTTAAAATATCCTGGATTATGCTGGAAGAGTACGTACCCAAGAAAGATCTAAGCATCTCCAAATGTCATTGAAAAAGTTTTGAGAAAGTTAGGACTAAACAGCTGTTTATTGGGTTTGGTTTTTTGTTTTTTTTTTTTTTTTTTGGATAAAGTTATGATAGTTGTAAATCCCTCTTTGGAACCATAAAATAAACATTCAGAGGTCAGTTGATTTATACAGCTCCATGAATTCACTATGTTATAGACTAAGAGCTATAGCAGTTCCCATCGTAACCTTAGTTTTAGCATCGTCTGTCCTTCCAGCCCCCTCTAAGACTCTTTTTTTCCCCTGAAAGCAAGTACTTGGTGTCAGCATTTTGCATGCCATAATTTAGCCGAGTAAATTTTCATTTTTGTTTATAACTGTATGAGTTTATGAGTGGTAATTTGATTTTTGAAGAGATGAACAGTAATATCATTTTACTGAAATCTGGCAAAACTTTCACAGCCTTTGCAGGAACCAGTATATTATCAAACGGGTGTGTGTATGGAAATATAAGTTTGCCTGAACCGATCTCCTGTTGGGCTGTGTTTCAGAGAACAGCTTTGACTTGGAAATACGGAGAGGGAAAGAGAAAAGGGCTGTAAGAGCTGAGAAATCTAGCAGAAAATAATCCATTCCCCATTTTGGAAATGTTACTCTTAACAAGTCCTACGGAAACTATGACTTCCAGAATGCTATGGGGTTGTCTTCACCAAAAATTCAGCTCTTTCTGTACACAGTGAGTGGATTTAGGACCTAGCGTTGCCTTCAAAACCGTTGCAGTGAATCATTATACTCAAAAACACTAGAACTTTGTGCTGGCTCCAAGGATTCATTCACATATAACATGCTGCAGAATAAACTGCAGCCAAAGGTATCCTAGAACGAGCCTTGAGAGGATGCCTCAGTAAATATTGTAATAATTTTTAAAAATTTATTTGGTTATTGCTTTACAGTACCTGGACTTCTACCTTGAGGTGAAAAAGAGAAATATTCTATAGAAAACTCAACAAAAGCATTTGGTCCATGAAGGAGTCACTGATTTTGAATCATAGAATCCCAGAATGCTATGGGGTTGGAAGGGACCTTTGGAGATCAGCTAGTCCAACCCCCTGCCAAAGTTGATCCACCCACAGCAGGTTGCACAGAAACTTGTGAAACTGAATCCAGGTGGGGTTTGAATGTCTCCAGAGATGGGAGATGGAGACTCCACCACCTCTCTGGGCAACCTCTGCCAGGGCTCTGCCAACATCAAAGTAAAAAAAGTTCCTCCTCATGTTTAGATGGAACTTCTATGTATAAGTTTGTGCCCGTTTCCTCTCGTCCTGTTACTGGGCACCACTAAAAAAAGACTGGCCCAATCCTCTTGACATCCACCCTTTACGTATTTATAGGCGTTGATCAGATCCCCTCTCAGTCTTCTCCAAACTAAAAAGACCCAAGTCCCTCGGACTTTCCTCGTAACAGAGATGCTCCAGGCCTCAAATCATCTTTGTAGCCTCTGCTGTCCCCTCTCCAGCAGTTCCCTGTCCTTCCTGAACTGGGGAGCCCAGATCTGGACCCAGTGCTCCAGATAGGGTCTCACCAGGGTAGAGCAGATGGAGAGGAAGACCTCCCTCCACCTGCTGGTCACACTCCTACTGATGCACCCCAGATATTTTGTGAATTTGATACAAACCCACACTACAGCTGATCAGAGCACCAAATTTATGCTGGCTATGACCAATGCCTTCAGCTTCTGTTAAACTTCTTGCATTCATGGACTGATGCTGGGGCCGGTGATGTCTGGGTTTCCATTTCATGGCTCTGAAACCCATCAGGGAGGTGGTAGATACCCAGAAGCAACGCCCTGTACGGGGCCTGAAAACTTGTACTGGAACTTTTCTTGTTCCAGGCAGAACTCGCTTGTAAATAATAAATAAAATAATTCATTCCGCTTTGGTATTTCTACTGTCGAATCTATAGAAACCACTGACAAAGTTGTTCTTCCATGTTTTTCGGAAGATTTCTCATTTTAAACCATTTGGGATGGTTCTAGGAACCTAAGCGTCACAGGGAAAAAAGAAAAAAAGGCTATTAGCAGTTTCTTGGCTTGACTTCCTGAACTCCGAAATCTTTCTGTTTCTCACTCTCTACAGCTGAGGTTTTGTTTTTCTACCGCGTTGTCTCAGGTGTTTTCCTGGAAATAGGAATGAAGCTGAAATCGTGTAGCTGTTGCACACACTCCTGGAGTTTTGCAGTGTGGACCTTCTGACACCCCCACATTATCTGCCAGTATTTATACGCCTGTTCATTATGTAAAAGTAACTGTATTTGCAGGAAATAGGTAAAATGCCAGTGAAATAGTAATTTTTTGTTTGTTTTGTTGCTTCAGACACAGAGGTTTATTTCAAGACGGAGTGAGTTTTCTCATTCTTTCTACTTTACCTTGGGAAATAAGTTATTGCACGTTCGGTTGTCTTACGCTGCTGCTGGAGTCAAGAGCTGGAAGAGGTTGTCAGGGTGTCTCCGGGAGATGGTTAGTGACATTTTGAAGCTGGCATATGTGGGAACTTGACTTCAGAGGGCAGTGAGCTCTCTGAACAGCTGCAACTTGGCTCTTCTTAACTGCCTTTTATTTGCTTGGATAACTGTACTTTCTATGAAACTAAGTAAAGCAGTGGTGAAGGAGATTAGACGTAATGACTATAAAAATAAGTGAAGGAGAAAGAGAACTCACATGACTTTAGTCTAACTTATCTTTGACATGCTGATCTGTTATTTTTCACTGATGTAAAGGTTAAATCCATTAACTGGTGGTCTTCCAGCGAGGACAGAGAGCTGGCAAGGCATGAAGGGCTTGGCCCAGCAGAACCACAGAGTACTTGATCTTTGCATGTATGACTTTTATTGTCAGCAGCAAAAATGACTTGACTTTCATGTGCTCCCTCTACGTGTGAGGAAATGAACATAAATTAATAGCTACAGTAATTTCCTCTGGGTAAATCTATCTAAACGATCTTAAATATTAGAATGCTGAAAGGCTAATGGCTCGCCTATCTGACATGATGAACATCTACAGCTGTTTGTGAAGCCAAAGGGAGGTCTGGGTGCTCACTGTCTTTGAAAATCAGGTCATAACACCAATGAAGTCTTTATACAGAGAATCCCCTTGATTTCAGTGATATTTACATAACCTTGTAGCAGTGTAACAGCCTGATGAACCAATACTAAACCTGAGTTTCTAAAAATTACAAGGCTTGGAAATGATTGCCCTGTTTGCCTTCCAAGAGATGTTGGACTAGGGGTGGTGAATGCATCTGTGTTTTGCATTTATTCTGAAGAGTGAAACAGTGTGTAGACCTGAAGAGGAAATTTTAGGGGATGAACAGCTGGTTTGGGTTTTGCAATTCGTGTGTATGAACTCCCCTTGCTGGAATTACTGCTCAGTGGTAAAACAAACTCAAAGTGACTAATTTTTCTGCGTCACGAGGTCTTTGTAAATCTGTTACACAGGATGGTTATATTTTTATTCTTTATTCATCATATTTTTTGTCTGTGAGGAAAATGATTTCTTGTCAATATTATCACGTTATTGAATAGTCTTACCAGAATATGCACTTAAGGGAAATAATTTTTAAAGACTTGAAGATTTGCCTACGCTGTATTTGTCCATGAGGACTCTGTGCTTGTGTGTTGTGATGGTCCAGACCTGTCTCAAAATAAAGCTCTCACCTATTTTCTCAGCTTCTTGTAAGCTGACTGTGCCAATGATTTGCTCAAGATACAGTCAGGTAATCAAAGTGAGCAAGTTTGCAAATTTTAGGACTCTGCTGCCCAGTAATGTTAATATACATAATACATCCAGTCCTTCCAAACAAGAAATAAAATAGATTAGCCAAAAAGATGTAACTAACTTATTTTAATACACAACTATTTGTTTGAGTTTACCTGCCCTCTCAGCTGAGATGTGTAACCATGTGCAAACTCCTCCACCGTTGCAATGAGAAGTAAAATGGTTTCATGTGTACTCAGCTGACAGCACTCCCGCTCAGCGACTTGCTACCATCTACTGGGGTCTGCCATGTCAATCGAAAGGAGTGATTGTGCCAAGCCACCAAAGCAACAACAAAAAAATAAACCCCCAAAACCAATTAAAACACCCCCCCCCAACCCCAAATAAGAGAGGAAAAAAAATATGTATATTTTCTCTCCTTACTGTATGCCCTGGGTCCCTGTAATGCAGCCGCCACCTGGCAGTATTCACATAGATTTCAGTTTTTAAAATTGATTTACAGTTTGCAAGAGACTGAGAAGCACTAAAATCTAAGATTACCTAATGCCTGGTAGCATTAACTACAGTTTGGCAACTCCAGACTAATATTAAGAGGAGAACATAATTTGGATTTAGCCAGAAGCAGGATTCATGAATTCTCCATCCGCTGTGACTAACTTCGGAAAAGTTTCTTCCTCTCTCTATTTTTACCTTAACAGACCCACATGGAAATTGAACTTCTGTGGGAACGCATTGAAGATATTTATGAACTTTGAAAATTCTATGTAAATAAAAAGCAGTAGTCAGCAATGGGTAGACATTTAAATGTTAACTCTAAAGAAAATAATTTAGCTGCTTTTCTTTATAAAAGCTTGCTTAGTTCTCCTGGAGATGCTGGTTAGTGGATGCTGAATAGAACCTACATAATAAAATGCTGCTTTACCAGTGGGCATCTCTTCCCCTTCTTGAGCAACCACCTCATTTGGCTGAGACAATCTGAATAGGAAGTTACCTTTAGCTTGACAGCAGAAACCCTTCCTGGTTTTGATGAACTCTGTCTTTCAATATCTACTCCCATTTCTAAAGCCACAAGGTATGTGTAGTCCCTAGTTTGAATGATTCAACTCCGTAAAAAACCTGGTTGTGTGACTTTCAAGCAAGCACCCACCTTACTAAATGGGTAGTTATGGCTCTGAGGCTCTGAGTGGTTACATGTGGCATTCTCCTGATCCTGAGGAATAAGTTTTGAGACAGAAAATCATAACATGAAAAGCTGTTGGTAAATATTCCTTTTGGCATGAAAAGGAGAACATCTGCTAAAGTCACGAGTGGTTTGTTGCCTGAGCTAGCAGCAGGACAGCCTACAGCTGATTAGCTATGGCTTCAGAAGAGAACAGAAGTGCAGTGGATAGAAATGTTTGTCGTTTGAAGTTGCTTGAAATCACTCAAAGAGCATGAAAAAAAGACACTTCACCCTTCTTTTAAATTCTTTCCCTGATATCTTCAGAAACTGCTGTAATGACTGCTTAACTATTAGCACAGCTCCAAACTGGAATATGTGAAACGTCCTGATTTGATCTTGTCTTCACTGAAGTATTTAAGTAAGCATTTGTCCATTCCTACCGAGAAATGCACATAAGCACATGCAAAACACCAAGCTCATCTAAAAAATCAAGTTTAAGCGTGTATTTACAGTCTCCTACCTACGCTGAGACAACACTGACATCAGCCAGAATACAGAATTTGCATTCTTTTAAGCCCATGATGCGGGTCTTGAGAGCTCCAATGCCAGTCTGAACTTTGGACCACAAACTCCAAACATCTCATGCCTGTTATTTTTCCTCAACTCACTTAGTGTGCAGATATTTCTGATTTAAAACAGATCTGGCAATGCGTACACCTCTGAATCTCAAATATCCTACGGCTAGGTGTGGTGTGAGGGTGAGGTAATTACGGATGCCATCACAATTAACACTGGTTGTCTGTTATGTTAATTTTTAAAGATAGACGTGGTAATAAGTGGACATAGGAATAACCTCCAGTATGTGTTTTGCTGTTTTTCTCAGTTCCCTGCAGTCTAATCCAGAGGAGGAATCTTGCCTGTGAGAGCTACTGTGACCACTGACTTAAGGAAGAAAGTTTTTTTACAATGAGGATGGCGAAACACTGGCCCAGGTTGCCCAGGGAGGTGGTAGATACCCCATCCCTGGAAACATTCAAGGTCAGGTTGGACAGGGCTCTGAGCAACCTCGTCTACTTGAAGATGTCCCTGCTCATTGCAGAGGAGTTGGAGTAGGTGACCTCCAAAGGTCCATTCTGTCCCAAACCATTCTATGATTCGATGACTTCAATTGTTGTTCTTGTTCTTCCTGCAAAATTTCTCTCCTCTCTGAAAAGAAACCAAGTTTGGGCAATCCATACTGTCTCTATCTGTATGTTTAGTAAATACTCACAGAACAGTTTAAGCATTTGGCCACTGATACAGCATATTGTTTTATGGTGACATATGTTATGGTCCCAAATGGCACATCCCCTGGCGCTGCCTGTCTGAACATTTCTCGATGGGGAAAGGAGAGGACCTTCTGTTGCTACGGGGTGACGTGACGAGTGTCACATCGTGCAGGCTGGGATGATGACTCAAACCCCAACCAGAGGACCCTTCCTGGCTTTGCTGAAATCATGTGGGGAGGGGAGCTACTCAGATCCATCTAGCTGGAGGACAGGAGCTTTCCCAGCCTGAGGCTGACTATCAATTGCCTGATAGTCTACAAATGAGCCTATCAAAGGTAATTTTATACTGCCTAGATAGCAAGAAGGAAGTTTGTTATCCCTACCTTATGCAGTTTTGCGGGTGAATAAGGGCAGGCTTTTTTACTCTGATGCCATAATTTATATTTGGTGTAAGTTGCTTCATTTGTGCATAATTCTTGAGAGAATTAAACGCTAAACGTCTCTGAGAGGAATTCTTTAACTTTTTAAAATTATGCTTATTTTTATAGGGAGAGAAAATCTACATAAATAGCAGTTAAACAAGGTAATTAACACTTGCTTTTCCATAGTATTTGTGGGTAACACACAGCCCTGAGTCTTCTGAGGTTGTCCGCACTTACCAAAAATGGTGGTAAATTATCTACTTTCCTGATTATTTCCAAAAACGTATGGATGACTTCTGATTTTCAGTTTTATTACTACATAGATTAGATAAAGAACGACAGCAAGTCTTACCTTATCTGTACTACTTTTGACAGTGGATAATGGATTTGTTGCCCAAAAAGCCAGATGGGACTGGGAGGACGGATGCAGGACGGGACACTGGTCTGTAAGAAAAGGACTGTCAATGTACAACCTACTGGACACAAGAGTGTGTCTTCATTTATTCTACACTAAGACCTGGTGGCTCCAATTTAAAAAAAAAAACAATAAAAGTAACTGGAATACAGAAATAGATGGCAGTTACAGAAAGCATGGAAAGACTTCACACGAGAAGCAAAGTTAAGAGACTTGAATTACATAGTTTGAAAAGTCAAAGTGCGTACAAAATAACAAATTCTATAAAACAGCACAGTTGGTCACAAGAGTTGGGGAACGCTCAGCGAAAGCCAGAGGTACCGTATTTAAATTTCAGTTTTCCTTTGTTGTGTTCTATATTATTATTCTCATTTATTTCAATTAGTTCAGACGGCAAATCTGATTGATTAAAGGCTTTCAGTGAACGAAGGCTCAATGTGAAGCACAGGGGTGCACATACAATGTCTCCTCACACCCAGCAATAAAAACCCAGAGGTTCTTTATGTAAAAATGACATCTGTAGCTGGAAGAAGCTGTGCAGTGGTGCAGCCACTCTGGACTAAATCACAGCCTTCCTTCAGGGCTTCAGAGCAGATTAAGCAAGATGCCTTGATACTCTCATATTAGGGACTGAAATCAGTAAAATTCTTGGGCTGGTTTATGCTCATCACGAAGCCAAATCTATTTGTGTTGCTTGTTGTCTCTGGTAAATGTGTGCCAGTGGAGCAATACAACCAACCAATGTGATACCTGTCGAGGTACTGGTGGAAGATGGGATCTGGAAGGTCATGATTATGTATAACACTCATGACAGGCTGAGTACAGCCGAGTTCTTAAAATAAACTATTGTGTAACTGTGTCATTATGCATGTAACCTGAGGAGGAAATGAATTAACCACTGAAATCAGAACATGCGTATTACAAATCACAAATTTATCAGAAGAAAAAAGAAAGGCACTCCACCTTTCAATTCGGGACAACTAGATAATGTATTGTTTAATGTTGTAATAGTAATTTTTGCTTGTATACTGCTTTATAGAAGAACTATTTTCTTCTGCATGAACAAGGTGAGGAGGGGGAAGTTAGGGAAGAATTTTTTTCTCTCTCTCTTTTTTTTTTATAGCAAGAAACTTGCAACAGATGACTCCATGGTAATTTACCTATAATGGAAAAGGAACAGATTTATTTCCTTATCAGTCATTAATTAAAAAAGTGTTTTATCTTGGAGGGCAAGGAACCTAATAAAAATTGACACCAAGTATTTATATTTAAATGGCCTATTATTTTAAAGGGCACAATAATCTTACATCAGGAGATATTCACGTGTTTTACACCTCTTCCATGTCTGCATATAATCGGTGCTTTTAATGACTTTTATTATTCTTGGAGAAGGTAAAGAACTGCTGGAGAAATCTATTCACAGTCATAGGAAAAAACAATCATCTGCATTAATTTAGCTTTTGGATAAAGCTTAGAGAAACCATTTGTGAACAGAAGGATAATAATAGTTAAAGAAGAGGTATGGAAGCAACATAGAAAAATGGGATAAAGATGTTACAGCATTGCCCCCAGAAAGAGCTCAGGAAGTCTGACTTTGAAAGTATTGAACAGAGCATGGAAAAGGATTGGGAATTCAGCGGTGAAGGTCTTAGGGGCAGGAGCATTTAAGAGACTGAGGGGATAGAGATCTTATCTGTAAGAAAATACACTCTTCCAAAATATTTAAAAGATTTAAGTTGGCCTTAAAAGTGGTTTGTATGGGTTTTAGTAAATGTGCAAACAAAATCTAAATACAATTTCTAGCCAAATAATGCAACTTGATCTTTTTGAAAACTTATAAAAATTCTAAGGAAATTGTAGGGATTTTTTTAACAAGAAATATTTCACTTTTTACCTCTTGTACAAGAAATCCAAGTTTGGACTCTGCCACGTTATTGCTTGAGTCCAATCTTGATTTCTGCAATTCAACTACGTGCAGGTTCTGTTTGTATTAGTATTAGTAATTAGTGTTAGTAATGAAAGTATTAGTTCTCCAGTCAAATATAACTCCCTATAGTTCAATAATGAATGGAAAAAGCCGAGCAGCTGCAGGTGGCTTGTCTCAGTCGGTGCCTGGGATCAGATGAACCTCTTCTGTAAGGGTCAGGAGTCACCTTTTGCTGGCTCAGGGAAGAGAAGTGCCGTGGCCCAAAGTGCTGCTGCAGCTTTACGGGCTCCCGGAAATCTTATGGACAACCACAACAGGTTATAGAGCGGGTTAGGAAATCAATAGTCAAAACACACTCATGAATGACTGTTCCCCAAAGCTGCAAAGTTGTGTGATTTCATAGAGATTTGCTCTCACTGTACTTCCTTTCATAACACGAACAGACAACATTTCCTAACGTCACATCCCAGCCTTTCAAGATCATCCAGTTCCAACCCCCTTGTTGGGAGTAGCTTCTTCGTCCCAGTTTAGTTTTCTTAGCTCTTACTCAGATGAAGCTCCTGAAGGTCATCTTAATTTTTTCATAAGGAAAGAGACTTACAGATGTAGAAACTGAAAATATATTTAATTATAGATGAACCTTTGGAGGGACTTAACTCATCAAGGTGAAGTGTTAGGCATCACAGTTAAAAAATTGGGGGATATAAATTTGTGCTTCCCTGTGTTCTCCATCAGTCTTTATAAAATACTTGAAGGATGCCAAATTTCTCTTGCATCTTGGGCTTGACAAAAGAATAGATACGATTCAATTTGATCGTACTTTGAGGCTTTTCATTTGAAATTTGATGAAGATAGTTTGCCAGTAAAAATACAGATGTGGAATTATGCACTTGATGCAGAGCGACTGTCAGCCATCGCCACTGACACAAGCCATTTTCATTTGCACTTTTTGTACGCTGGTTACTGGATTCAATATTGAGCTTTGAATTAAAGCATAAAAAGGAACAAAAGGAACTAAATATTTTTCACTGGTTTTTTTTCTTTCTTTCTTCCTCTCCCCACCCCACCCCCGCCTTTTCTGTTGTTGTTCACTGTTTGCCAGTTTTTAATTGTAAAAGATGCTGGAGATTGAGTTTTTCTTCTTAGCACTGCTGTCCTATTTTCCCCATGATATCCCCTGGGGATCTAACATGAGTTTAAGTAAGTCCATTTTTTTTCTCGACTGACAGAACAAATGTTCAGATGCTTTAAAATTTAAAGAGCAAAATGTAGGGATGGGTAAATCAGTTTAGAAGAGGTAGGAAATTCCGCATTCAAATCAAATAGCCTTCCTTCTTTTTGTTTGTTTGTTTGCTTCTGGGTCGGTTCTGTTTGCTTTTAATTTCCTATAATGATGTTACATTTTGAAAGCCAGGCATTTCCAACATCCTTCACTATATCTAAAAGGAAAGACCTCCAGGACTTGCAACCAGTAGGGAGAATCACGCCTGAACTTCACCAGTGAATGCACCTACGTGCCTTAGACCTTTTGCATGAAAATTATTTTCATGGCATGCAGTTTAATGGTCATTAATATTTATGAGGTAACATAGTTGCTCTGTATCTATTAAAGCATATTCTCCTTTTCAAGGACATTTCTTCTTTAAAAACAGCCATTTGAGAGCTACCATGGTAAAGAGTTTTGTAAGTAGACAAAGCAGTTCAGAAAGTCCAAAAGTGAGCTGCCAAAGATATTTACATGTATATTTGGTTCCATTTACTTTGAAATGGCTTGTATAGGATGAAGAGAGCAAGAGTCATTGTTAAAGTTCAGTGTGGCATTATGCTGTAAGGATGACTCCTTCAAGTGGTTTGAAATCCATATTCTTGCGTGGACTAACTTGAAATTTGCACTAAGCGGCGTTACACATTCAAAATTGGTGGTGCTTGGGTTCGAAGATAAAAAGAGCCAAAGATAAGGCCTTTTTAGAAAGACAATTTACTGAGTACTGGTCCTAGTTTTGTTGCATCCATCAAGGACTCAGGTTCTCAGATCTCCAACTGTGTTCAGTGGCTTGGCAGTGATCTTAGTTGGAAATGAGTGTTTACCAAAGCGAGCTTAAACAAAGAAAACTGGAGATTCAGCCTGTGCCATGACAAACTGTGCTGCGATTGGGGTTACTGGTTGAGCCGTACTTCCCCCTCAGATGCAGGTGCGTGACGTCTGGGACGATGTGGAGGCACAGCAGCAGCACACACACATTTGGAGTGCATGAGATCACCAAGTCCCTTGCATTTGCCAGTACCTCCATCCAGGATTTCCCCTCAGCTTGAGATTTGTGGTCCCTGGGTCAGCTCCATGCTTGAATCTCATCAAATAGGTAGAGTTGGAAGGGACCTTCAAGATCATCCAGTTCCAACCCCCTTGCCCTGAGCAGGGACACCTCCCACCAGACCAGGTTGCTCCAAGCCCCATCCAGCCTGGCCTTGAACCCCTCCAGGGATGGGGCAGCCACAGCTTCTCTGGGCAACCTGGGCCAGGGTCTCACCACTCCCACAGGAAAGAATTTCTTCCTGAGATGTAATCTAAATCTCTTAGATTAAAACTCTTCCCCATCATCCTATGGCTCCCCTCTCTGATCAAGAGGCCCTCCCAAGCTTTTGTGGAGCCCCTTGAGGGACTGTAAGATGTCCTAAGATCTCCCTGGTGCCTTCTCTTCTCCTGGCTGAACCCCCCAACTCTCTCAGCCTGTCCTCACAACAGAGGGGCTCCAGCCCTCCTGGCATCTCCGTGGCCTCCTCTGGCCCCACTCCACCAGGTCCACGTCCTTCAGACATGGTGGGCCCAGAGCTGGAGTCAGCACTGTAGGGGGGTCTCCAAGAGAGAGTGCCCCCTCGCCCTGCTGGGGATGCAGCTCAGGGCACAGGTGACTTTCTGGGGTACCAGGGCACATCATTGGCTCGTGTGGGGGCTTCTCCTCAACCAACACCCCCCAAGTCCTTCTCGTGGGTCGAGCCTGACACCTTCCGTTCCTCCAGCAAATCAATGTGTCAGCAGAAGTTTCTTAACTTCTTGTCTCGGCTGCGATATTCCACACCACCANCGTGGAGTCGCCGGCGGTGCGGGGCCTCTCGGCGGGCGCCCGTCCCTCTATCTGTTCCGCGGCTCCGAGGAGGAGACTCCGCTGGATGCACCGGCCGCGCTGACTGGACCCGTCCCCGCATCCCCTCAGGCTCAGCCGCGGAGGAGAGGGCGGGAGCGAGATTAAAAAATTAAGAGGGAAAACTCAAGAAAATTCGAGTATGCGGGGACGGGCGCTGGCTAAGGCGGCTGAGCTGCCGGACAGCCCTCCGCGCCGGCGGGACTGACCCAGCCAACCGCCGGAAATCCAGGCATCCCGTAGCGGCCGCCGTCGCGCAGGTTACGCGCCCAGCGGCGGAGAGGCGAGCAGGGGGGCTGCGCCCCCTCGGCCAGGACAGCGGGCGGCAGTCGGTAAGCGAGGCGGCGGCGACGGGCACCGACGGCGGAGCGGGGACGGGGTGGGGGGAAGCCGGCCCGGGCAGCGAGGCGGGCACTGCCTGTCTGAGGGCGGGGGGCGGCTCCACGGCCCGGCCCCCCCACCTCCCCTCCGCCCCGGGAAACGCGGCCCCGCCGAGCCCGGGTGGCGGCGGAGGCAGCCAGGCGTGAGGGGAGCGCGACCCCCGCCGTCCCATCACAGCTTCCCGCCCCGTCCCGCGACAGGTAGGCACGGCCCGGAGATGGCGGGGTGTGGGGGGGTGTTCGCTGAGGCGGGTCTCGNGGGAGCAGGGGAGGGCGCGGCGTGGGCCGGACAGGCCAGCGACGGGCTGAGCCCCCCGGGCGACCCGGCTTTCAGGCAGTGGGGGGGGGAACGGGACGGGACTGGGAGGCGGTGGGGGCTACCAGAGCATCCTGACCTCTCCCACAGAGTCATTGACTGGTTTGGGTCGGAAGGGACCTTAAAGATCATCTAGTTCCAACTCCCTGCCCCGGGCAGGGACACCTTCCACCAGAGCAGGTTGTTCAAAGCCCCGTCCAACCTGGCCTTGAACCCCTCCAGGGATGGGGCAGGAGAAGGAGAGCAGGAAGGGCAGAAGGAACCAAATGAGTCGGGAATGCTAAATCCTGGCTGGAGGCCGAGTGACCTTCCTTCTCGCTGTTCCTATGACTCTTTGAGTGGCAGGATGAGGTAGGAAAGGGGTCGGAGTATGAACAGTGGGAAGGCGATTCCTGAGGGCTCCACGGAGAAGTAAAAGCAGTGGGAAATTCAGTTTGCTGCTGGCATGCTTAGTCTGAAACACCTGTACAGTCAGCCTGGTTCTTTAAAACAGGAGAACTCCCAAAACCTCCCCACGAGTAACTCAATGCACCACTAAATTCGTTATTCACCTGAAAGTTTTTACAGCCTTTCCTTTATAGATCTTCCTTTTCTTCTTTCTCTTCTGATCTTGGCTCTGTTTAACTCCTCTCAGAATAACCTGACTTGTTGAAGGGAGTCTCTGTCAGGGGAAAAAAAAAAAAGTCCTGAAAAACAAATGCTATCTTTGTTTAAAGCTATGTGTGGATCAAGGTTGTGACTTAACTGTGAAATAGCATGTTTCTTCTTTGCTTATATTGAAAACACAGTAACACATTGAAATAATCAAAGTCTTGGGAGGTAACTAGGCTGAAATGCAATTCAGCAGTGTGAGACTTTAATGTAGGTACAGTACCTCTTCTCTCTTGTGAATAAACATATAATTAGTTGTAGGGCTTTTTCAGCTTTTACTTTTGTGTTTTATATGAAGAAGTACTTCAGGGCAGAGATGATAATTGGTAACACTTAATTTTTTCCACTTTCTTCCTGAGGTCTGTGTGTTTATGTCTGCGATGGTATGCTGTGTTGTTTTATTGGACCATAATGTTATTTTAAAGCATGTTGTGTGTCGCCGAGTGGATTAAATTTCTCGTGGACCTGTCTGCATTAGACTTGTGATTGCCTTAATTGCCCATGATTGTGAAGAATGAGGATCAATAAACAACGCCGTCCTTCTAGTCTCCTGTTCCTCTTACAATACATTTATATCACCTAGCACAGCGTGGCCTTAATCTGCTTGTCATTGTGGAACAAGTAATAGAGAATAACACACAGCAGTGCCATACCCGAGGGGGTGTGTGGAGGAAGCAGAGGTGGCTGTTGACTGCTCTGCCTGGAGAGCGGGGTCTTTGGGCTCAGCAAGGCCCTGATTGAACACCCCCACCTCCCATCTGCAGAGGGAAGCTGAGAGCACTTCCACATCCACCAGCTTAGAGGTAATAGGAGAGAGCAAGAAAAAGTGTTGAAGTATGGATCCACCCTTTTCCAGGTTTCTTGTCCCTTTAAAAGTTGCAGCTGCAGTTAGTGAGATGGAGTATCCGCTGTTGAATTTTTGGGTCTGTTGCTGGGTACCACCGTAAGAGTTTTCAGGCTTGGGTACGGGTGTGAGTGGAAGATATCGGGTTCTCAGCACCTCTGACATGCAGCGAGGATTTAAACAGACTCCTATACGCGTTTCACTGAAGTCCCAGCTGTCCTCCTGCATATGATA
This sequence comes from Nycticryphes semicollaris, assembly GCA_013400055.1. Classification (NCBI taxonomy): domain Eukaryota; kingdom Metazoa; phylum Chordata; class Aves; order Charadriiformes; family Rostratulidae; genus Nycticryphes; species Nycticryphes semicollaris. Next base: position 121,840 of record VXBJ01003840.1, read on the forward strand.
GGACATTAACTTTACACATATCTTCTCCATTAAAAATCCAAGGACTCTAATTAGGCTACATATGTCAATCCCCTCGAAATTAAATGACAGCACAAGCTGCAAACAGAGTTGTAGGGAAGCAGAGATGTCCTCGGTGCTCAGTTCCTTGCAGTGGCAGGTTTGCTGGATCCCAGTTGGGAGAAGCTTTCCCAGTCTGCTAGAAGGGGGCAAAATGGCCTCAAAAGGCCGTTGCTGAATAGAGGCAACGCTTTACAAAGTCCCAAATTTGATGGCCGGTATGATCTTACATGTATTGGGTATCAGCACCACCCAAGCATTTGCAGTGATTTCCTGCAGCACTCCCAGACTACGGTACAGCTTTGGCATTTCTTCTCTAAGCCCAGTTGGTCTGATGGTTTAGAAGAATTAAGATGAAAAAAGCAGGGGTTGCATTTAGGTAGCCAGGCTTGAAGAGCGGCCGAATGCAGCATTATTCCTGCGCAACTTTTCCAGGTGTTTTGTTGTAAACTAGAATGAAAAGCCTGGGAAGATACAGCTGAGAGTCAGGGCCGTCTAGCAATTTTTTTCTGACTAGCTCTTTTGATAGGCCCTGTTTTGTGCCACAGCACTTAGGCTTTCTCCTGCTGTTACATTCAGAAAAAATAATTTTTAATTTCTTCGGGTTGATTTTCCCCTGCTTCCATCCCAATGTTGTTTTTTTTTCTTTCCACGCTTGTGCTTCCTTGTCTTTCAGCTGAGGTTATTCAAGCTTTCTGTTTCCCTTTAGCTTACAAATTTCTCACACGCCATAAGCCCTGGGTTACTTCTTAGATTTCCCCACTCAGAAATAGCCCCGGCTCCTGCTCACACCTCGTGGCTACAGCACTTTCTGAGTTGTTTGTGTCTTGGAAATAGTTCTTCTCCCTCTTGAACCATGTTCCTGTGAGTGGGTGGCAGCCCTTTAGGCTTTAGCCTTTTAGGGTGTGCCACAGGTAAGGTGTCTGTAGGGTATCTGGGATGTGAGGAAGGCAGAGGGCTGGGAGGAAGGCAGAAGGCTAGGAGGCACCGTGTTCCTTCTCCAGATCAGCCAAGAGCGGTCCAACGGAGCGAAAGTGAATTATGCAAGAGACTCTAATACCTTGCTCAAATTTCTTTTCTTTCTTAAGTTTCATTGGCAGACTTCAGTTTCGCTGCTCCTGAGGTCAGACTATTATGTTGGAGACTTTGATGAGTGCTCGCCACGGAACAGAACTGCGAGTTGCTAGAGAAGCCCCTCAGAGCCCCAGTGTGACGTAGGTCTTCCCAGCAAACTAGTTTTTCCATTAATTAAAAAAGCGTGCACCCTAGATAGCCTGAACTCTCTGATAAGGATAGTAGAGATGAGTTATTTATCTTCAGCCTTTTCATGCTTTTTTGTTGTTGTTGACCTTTGCTTATTTCTTCCGTGTTAGTTATTCATGTCTCTTGCATATCTGAAACGTCTTTGCTCGAAGCTACAGGAGGATCATTGCTATATTTTCTAACTTCTCAATCTTGTCCTAATCAAAAATGTAAATATATGCATAATGATTTGCATGTCATTAACTTCAGAGAAACACTGTCATGCTAAAATCAGTGGGTTTTTTTTGAATCTGATTTTTCCTGCCTGCCTGAGAAGTAGCACCTGGAATTCACAAACCAAGAATTTGGAAAATAAAAACTACTTTGAGCACTGCTGTTTCCTTTCTGCATTTTTCAGTTCAGCCAGGAAAGAACAATAATTTAAAAATATGATGCTGGTGATTTTTCTAACCAATTTCTCTCTTCAGTCTTCATATTTCAATAAAAAACCTTCATTGCTTTTTTATTTAAAAATGAACAAAATGAGAATGGCATGTATTTAAACTCAACTCGCCAACACTGATCTCATGATCATTTATGAACCCAACATCTAAAACATTCTGGAAATTTCAGGGAAAGTACCTGTCCCTGTGGACAGAAACTTTCAGATTGTGAGGAATACAGGGAAATCATGAGAAAATAACGTTGTTGGAGCAAGGGTAGCAGTGTGGCTGACCCTGGATTTCAGTTCCCCGAGCACAGAGCTCTGTGTATGAAACGGAGAGATGAGGCTGTGAGTCTCTGTACGGAGCAATCAGTAGACAAGGATGTGACACAGGCGCTTTGCCAGCAGTTTACACAACTGTTTTTTGCTTGATGTCAGAGATGCTGAGAATAAAAATTCTTGGGTTCTCGCTCGGTTGTGGAGATGATTGCCACTGACAGCTCGGAGATGCTGAGTACGTGTATTAGGCACAGTTGTTCTATCTTTAAGAATAAGCAGATGAGACTTAATTAACATTAAAAAACCTAGGGTCTGAAATGAGCCCTTGATATGCATCGTTTGCCCAGAATTCAGGTCTTGTTTTAATGGGCTGCCTTCGAGTCAGTGAGTCTGTAAACCAGCACAGGGTTACTCTGGATCAGATGCCATAGCGTGTAAGGGCTATCCCTATCTGAATCCACTCACAGCCTTTGAAAATGGGATTATCAGCACTACTGCAAATACTGGGTGCTGCTGGAGCACATCATACTGTAGGTTAGAAATGCACATTCTGAACCCCTTAGGAGCAAGCCGCAAGTGCCACTGGTATTGATATTTCAGTATAGCAACCTTAACATGTCTTTTCATTCAGGAAGGAGGGGAAAACAGTGTACAACGTTTCTGTTGATACAAATAAAGACCCATTTATTAAATGGTGAGATAAACAGAAGACAAACTGTGGATCAGGTTTAAGTTCAAGTTATATTTGAAAGGGCATTTTGATTTTCTTTGTTATGACACATTTAGCATATGGTTCTGTCTGATGAGTGAGATACTGAGATATGGTAGCTGTATTTCATGCTTAACGTTGTTTCTAATAAATTTCTGTATTAGGAGTAACCAGTATATAATATCTCACTTAAAAAAAGCTCAAACAACCCCAAATAACAACCCCCNAAGCTTTTTAGAAACTAGCTGGTCTTTTAGACCAGACCTACTGTGTCTTTTTGATGGAGAAAAGCACAGGAGAGCAGTGCTATAATGCTCACTCTTGAGCAGTTATTCTTCCTGTGAGTAAGGGTCTGTTGTAGCATACGCGCAAACGTGCGTTATGCTCAGCAATGCCAGGATCTTGATAGCTCTGTGTGACTGAGCAATAGGATGCTTAATGAGGGCATGCTGAAGAAGGCAGTAAGTGTTGTGCCACCACCTTAGGAGAGGCACAAGAGGCCATGCCTTTACAATTAAATAAAATAAGCCAGTGGTTGTTCTCTGTCCCGGAGGCCAAATGGCAGGGCACAGCTCCCTTCTGCACACCTGAGCTCACTTCCTTTCCAAAACGGAGTGGCAGTGACCAGGGGATGGATCCTGGGGTCTCTCGTTGCCTGGGTTGTGCTTGTGGTCTTGCTCTCTGGGATCCCGGAATGAGTGGGAAAAAAAAAAAAGCCAAAACGACACCAAACTGGGAGGAGTGGCTGACACACCAGAAGGCCGTGCTGCCATCCAGAGAGACCTGGACAGGCTGGAGAGTTGGGCAGAGAGAAATTTAATGAAACTAACAAGGGCAAGTGTAGAGTCTGGCATCTGGGCAAGAACAACCCCAGGTACCAGTATGGGTTGGGAACTGACCTGTTGGAGAGCAGCGTAGGGGAAAGGGACCTGGGGGTCCTGGTGGGCAGCAGGATGCCCATGAGCCAGCTCTGTGCCCTTGTAGCCAAGGCCAATGGCATCCTGGGGGGTATTAGAAGGGCTGTGGTCAGTAGATCAAGAGAGGTTCTCCTCCCCCTCTACTCTGCCCTGGTGAGACCCCATCTGGAATGTTGTGTCCGGTTCTGGGCCCCTCAGTTCCAGAAGGACAGGGAACTGCTGGAGAGAGTCCAGGGCAGGGCTACAAAGATGCTGAAGGGAGTGGAGCATCTCCAATACAAGGAAAGGCTGAGGGAGCTGGGTCTCTTGAGCTTGGAGAAGAGGAGACTGAGGGGTGACCTCATGAATGTTTACAAATGTGTAAAGGGTGAGTGTCAGGAGGATGGAGCCAGGTTATTCTCAGTGGCGGCCAATGACAGGACAAGGGGCAATGGGTACAAGTTGGAACACAAGAGGTTCCACTTAAATATGAGGAAAAACTTTTTCACAGTGAGGGTGACAGAACACTGGAACTGGCCTATTTTTTTCTTTTAGTAAAGCTGTAGCTGTAATGTTCAGGACCTATGGCATCGTTCTTCTGAAATTGTTACTGGACGGTGATGGTGAAGGGGTTTGTCAGATGTAATTGATGTAAACAACTTCATTCATATGTTGGACTCTGTATGTCTCTGGTTTCAGTTTTGGTAACACCCTTATGCTTAGCCATGTACATCAGTTCATCGTTGCCATTTCAGATTCATGGTGCACGTGTGCTTTTTGTTTAATTAAACTTTACTGACAAAATATCAGCAGAGTGAGTACTTGACAAAATTTGAGAATTGTAATGAGGGTGCAGTAGTTCTGGAACTACAGTACTGGGAATAACATCCTTTCAGTTACAAGCAGAGGATATTTACTCTCTCTGAGTAAACTTTGAAAGCAACCCTTAGAAAAACAGTTAGTTAAAAGGCATTTTTGTATTGAAGACTGAGACTGTGAAGCTATGAAACCAGCTTTAAATCTAAAGTTTAATCACCAGAGTATAACAGAGAATAAGTCCAACAGTCCTTACGCTCATTATCAAGATATTCCTCCTTTAATTTGTGTTAACACTGCAGGATAAATATTTTAAATTGCCCAACTGTTCCAGTGTTATGGCTGGGGATGTGAGAAGGGGCTGTGTATCTTGAATAGTTGGTGACTTTTGCAGATCATCCTTTCACATTGTTGACTCCTCAGGTAGGGAGGTTGGTTTCTGGGTCATTTATGGTAGACAGCCGATGGCCACTGAGGGACCAGCTAGAACGAAGCCCAACTAGAGCAACGAGGAAGAAAAGGGTAGATGAGAAGGAACAAAGATGGCAGATATTAAAGAACGAGAGAAGTAGAGATGGAGAGAAATGACCAAGAGTGAAGGCTGTCACAGTTAAGGTGTTGTCTTATGTTAGTCATAACCAGGCAGAAAGCGTTTGCTGACCTTAATAGGTTAAAATAATCTGTGGAAAAGGCAACAAGATAAGTGTTAGGACAAGTCCTTAAGATGCCATTTAATCATGGCTGGTAAAAGAACCTCTGCTGCTGGTGAAAACTGATGTCTCTGTTTCCAACCCTGTAAAAGAAGTCAATTTCTTTCTCAAATTTAGCTTCACTTCTTATACACCCTTTGGTTTTCTGCATTTCTGATGGAACTGGTGTTCAGTGTCTTCATTACCTGTAAAAGTTGCAGTTAGTCAATTTTGCAACTGAAAGTCCATGATGTTCACTTAGGTGTGAAAGACGCCAAGTTACTCACCGCTTCCTGGGACACGTTCTAAGTGTTTCCCCTCAGAACATTTTTCATGAGAAATCTGAACCAGTCATGTTGGTGTCGCTTAAGGTGTCACTGACAGTGCGTTATGCACTGGCTCCAGTCTTAATTTTTAACCAAAATGTAGGCTAAAATTAAACCAGGCGTATAATTAAGGAATTTGAGATGAGACATTTCTGGGTACGAAAAGACACGTTTGTGATGAGAAAAGCCAGTGCTTGGATCCCATCAACCTATTTTGAAAGGAGGGCTGGTGGCAGAGACTCTGATGTGCAGTGGGCTGTTAGTGAAAAGCAGCTTTTCCAGTGAAAGAGAGTGGTGGGAATAGAGCTTGTCACTGGAAAGCATTTTGGTTAATGGTCCCATTTTGGTTAAAATTGTTGTGTATTAAAATATTATTTTTTCCCCACTATTTTTCAAATGTTCTGCTGGCCATTGTTAACAGATGGAGATTTTATTTTTTACTTTAATTAATCTTAAAGAGTGGACTGAGTTCCTCCACCATATAATGCCCCTTATGAAATTAGGAAACAGGAGGGATTCCCACCTGAGTCCTGCCCCACTGCCGTGCCGCAGACCTGGGGGAGGAATGGGATGCCTGCTGCTACTGCTTGCCTCCCCTCTAGAGAAGGACTTTCAAAAGACCTGGTCCGATGAAAAATGGAGTGTAATAAAACTTGTGCCATTCTCCAGCCTCCAGGTTTCTCCCAGGACACGTCCTTACGGCTGCGATGTTAGCAGGAAGAGTAAATTTTAAACTGGCAGGTAACTGACCTGTGGAAATCTTCCAGTAGCTCTGTTTAGACCAGCTGCTTTCCAGTGAGGTTCCCCTTAACAGCATGCCAGTGCTGTAGCAAGATCAGTAATTTGGCCTGTTAATTTAGTCCAGCGTGTATAGGTATCTGTAGCCATTATTTCTGTAAATAGATTTTTTAAGTAGACTATAAATGGTTGTAGTGATATGAAACATTGTATCTCTCTTAAATGATATCTATCCAATTAGGCACTCATCTCTCACAGGACATGGCTCTGGTGTAGTACATTGTTAATAGTTTTGTTATTACACATTACTTTAATAAGGCTGCAGAATGGTCCTGCTGGCAGTGCGGTGGACTGTACAAGTTCAGCCTTCTCCGGGAAATACAAGAGAGGCTTTTCTGAAGCATATTATGGCCTGAAAAAACATAAGGAAGAAGATGATACCCTTTCCTACTACTGATAATCACATCTTTTGTTATGCGTTGTCTCTTCCTAGTAAAAGTAAAAAAAAGTGACTGCTATCCAGTTTTTTGGGTTTTTTTCTTTTTTTTTTTCACTTTATCCTTAGTTGTTTTATGTATTTTTCAGTAAGAATGTCTTGTGTTAACTCCCAGAAGCTGGAATTGTGGGAGCAACAAAAGCTGATATATACCCAGAGACCTTAATTGAGCTCAGTCTTTGCTCCTTTGCTATCGCGTACTGAGTAGACCTGAAAAAAGTTGAAGAGTTTAGAATTAAATGGCAATGTTTTTTGGTAGTCAAGGCTTGTCTGGTTGTGTACTGCAGGCAAGTGCAGTTCATAAGCATGTAATTCGTATCAGGATCAGCAAGATGTGTGAGCTGTGGGTTGCAGAGGAGGGACTCTGAGATGTAGACTCAGGCAAAGAAGCAGGGCCAGGAACCAAGGCAAAATTGTGGCCTGCACTGAATGGCTTACAGGGATTTGCTGCTTTAAAAAAGCATTTAGTTAAGCGTTGGTTTGGTTTCACATAACTTTAGCGGCTTAAGGGCCTTCGGTGGTCAATAGAGAATGGTCCTTCTGGAGAGCACTTCTTTCCATATGGCTCAATGATCTCTGCCAGGGGAAATTTCTCTCTCCCACCTGTGCTTGCAGGGATGGCAAACCTGGCTCCTGTATCCCATAGAAGTCTATTTGTGCCCCAGTGACTCTCTGGCTTGAGAGGGGAGGATTGGAGGAGCTTCCAGTTGGAAGGCTGGCCACTCTGCTTGTTATCGTCTTCTCCTAAAATGGGCCCAAATCCTTCTTGGGAAGTCAACAACCCACAGAAATTTAACACTTTTCCCATTTCTTGGTTTCAGCCCTGTTATATCCAATTTGATCCATACACTCCCCATCAGAAAGCACGATCCCAGCAGGGCAGAGAAGCGGTCTGCACGCTCATCCTCGTGGGCACCATCCGCTGGACCCGAGTCCTCTCTGGGGCACGAGGTAAGGTCATACAGGGGGAAGAGTTTTCTCATGGGAGGCAGAACAATCTCAGGGTCAGCACTAAATATCCCTCCTGGCCTCGCACCCCGCAGAAGTTGTTTTGCACCTATGGATGCTGGGCTTTTTTTCTGTTTTCTTTCCCTCGGCTGTAAGTCCAAGATCCCTCTGGTGCTGTCCTCTGTGTGGTTACAACTGTGTGAGGAATGAGAGCTGGTGGCAGAGGGATGAGAGCTGGTGACAGAAAGGCAGCCGTCACTCTTTCCCTCTCCTCCCGCAATCTGACCTTAATTTCAAGGTTTCCCACATCTCCCACTGCTGCTGGTAGTCTTTACGGTTGGTCCTCTGGTGTTTGCCATCTGACCAGCCTGGAGCTGAGGTGTTATCTGTGCTTTGTAAATACCACTTGCAAAACTGAACTGAGCTGACCATTTTTTTTCCATCTGAGGAAAAATCACTGCAGAAGAAAAATGTTTGTTTTTTTTTTAAATGCTCCTGGTGCTTGAACCAGAAAAGTGTGTATCGCGTCGCCATCAGCATGATGTTTATCTGATAGCAAAGATTTCCCCTAAACAAATATTTGAAAATGTTATCATGGAAGGACTGAGCTTTTGACAAATTCTGCTTTTTACTCTGCCCTTTGCACTTTTACAGTCAGGTTTGAAAAGTAACATTCTTTTATTGCTCTGAACACCGCTTAGCTTTTCAGTCATCTGCAAAATGAATGTGCAGAATAAAGCAATGGGAAATTTTTAGATTTTTAAACCCCTGAGAAACATTTGAGGAACAAAAGTGTTTATTTTACATCCTTTGAGATGCTCAGCTGGTGTCGGCATCTCTGCTGAAGTCAGTTATTTATGCTACCCTAGAGCTGACTTAAAAATCGCAAGCGTTAATGCAAAGAGCAGGCACTGTGAAACAGCATTTAAATGCCACACGAAAGGAAATACATCGAGGTCTCTGAAAGAGCCATTCTCAAGTCCAAGGTAGTATTTTGCTTTTTTACACTTCTCTTTTCTCCTGTTCCCCTTCCTATGATATCCCAATGCCACCTTATTCTTTGATTTTTCTCCTGGGAAGAGTGGTACCACCTCCCACACAGCTGTGCGATACCAGACTGTTAAACAGAGTTGGATTGTAGCGTGTCACTGTTTTTATGGTTTCCAGTGGATTCTATTTGGAACCCCAAATGTCTACAAACACCAGTGTTCTTGTGTCTGATTGCTCTTCTGCCTTCCCTTCTATTGAGGACATGATTTTCTTTTTAATGAGTTCCTGAAATAAAAACCTTCCGTGTGTTTCAAAGGCAGAAGAGAAGAACCCTTTTTAAAGTTCAACTCAAAGCTTAAACATTTCCTTGAAATTTTGTTTCCTGTGAGAATCCACCTATTTGGTGCAACTTTCTTTTCTGTCAACACAGCTGGCCTAACACTTTGAGAACGGCTATGAAACGTGCCCCACGTGAGATTTCAGATGGACAAAGAAAGGGTAATGAAATTAAACTCGTCAAACTACATTTTGCTTTGCAAAAAGCGAAGCTTAACTTGCCAAACCAGATGGGACAAGAATGCAATGACAAGTGATGCTGAATGTAGCAGTTTAACAGTGTGCTCAGTTCTCAATAATACACTTTTAGCAAAGAACGCACACTGACAGTTTTTGTACACTTTTATTCATGCTCACTGTTTTTATTCAGTGACAGCCTATTGCGTAGTGAAAAATGACACGTGCAGCAGTTTATTCAATATATTTGCATTTAGTGATTTGTAAGATTCTATACTTTTTAACCTAAACTGGAAATAATATTGTGCTGAGGTCCTCAGGTTTCAACATCTCCTTCCTGGTCATCTAGAAGTATAAAATGCTCCCATGAGCCTAGTTAATGTCCTTTCATAATTCATGTTGCGTATCATTGTAGTCATTAACCCAAGCCTTGTTCCACATGTTGTTGCAAAATAGTTTGGTTTTATTTTTTCCCCCCTCTTAGCCCTCCTAGCCTTTGGCTACAGCTAGGGGTTTTTTTTTTTAGTGAAATTTCAGCTTTTACAGTTCTATCAACTCTCACTTTGAGAACTACTTTTTAATCTTTCTTTTACTTCCTTCTTTAATTTTTTTAACTGCTTGAACTAGATGGTAGCTTTAGCTTTTCAGTTGGGAAATTTGTGATTTTTTTTCTTTATTTTTTTAAAACAATTTATTCTGTTGTAATCTCTCAGTAATTAACTGTGATTTTGAAACATTTGTAGAGTGAGATGAGTCATGTGCACCGATATGTCATTTCTGAAAGGCACATATGCAACTGGTGACCAGAAGAGTTAGCAAGATAACTTGATTTCTAGACCTTTCTTTATATGCCAGTTGGTTAACAGATAAGGACTTCAGGGTTCCATGTAAATGTTATATCCTTCCCTGATAATAAAGGAATTCTGCGATTATAGAATCGGATTCACAGCTGCAGAACAACGAGAAAAGAAAGCTCAATATTGAAAATTAACAAAAATGAATTTAATTCCTACTTTAGACTGGTTTTCTACTGAGTCTGTGGAATCACTTCAGTGGGAGAACTTGGGTCCCCTTGGAGGCTTCTGGCTGATAAGCAAGTTCCTGATGTTCTAATCTTGTGTTTCAGTGTGCTCGGTGCCCGTGCTTCACCCAGGGATTAATTTTAGCAGTTTCTCACAAATTGTATACAAATGTTGTAGTGATAGTTGCAAATATATACAAAAATGTTAGTGCTCCAGTAGCACCTAGAGGTGTTAAACAGGTGACATTTCATCCCGCTGCGTGCCATAGAGAACGTTAGTTATGCCTTGAAAACTGTCTGGCTTAAATATAATGTAAAAAAAAACCCAAACCCCAACCCCAGCAATATTGTTGGAGAAAGTAATCAGTACATGCAATCCTGCTGTTAAAAAATTAGGGCATAATTTTGTCAGTTCAAGCTATGCTAATGTTTCAAAATGAATTATTAAATTCATATGAAATACTTGGGATACTATCATACATTTAGAAAAAATCATGCAACCACTGACGTGAGTTTATTTGGTGACAAGAAACATTGGCTGCAATTAGGTACAGGGGGGGAGAAAATGGTACATTTTTGCCTCATGGCTATCTTGTACACTGGATATTGCTGCCATGTGAGAGCCCGGGGAGCTGGTACAGTGGATGTCCTACCTTGTACTCCACCCGTGTCTGTAGGGGTGGTTTGGTTGATGCTTATTTCAGTTTCTTAGGGAGCTTGAGCAGTCTTTGTCACTGAACACTTGTAAGGACAAATAAGAGATACCTGCTGGGATATTCCTATGCCTATTTTATCTTTCTTAGGGGCAGAGAATCCACTAAACACCTTCTCAATGCCTGTTTGGCCCTCATGTGCCTGGCATTCAATCTGCCTGACATGATCAGCTAAAAGCTTGCTGGAAAATGGTTTATGAAGCTGAAAAAGTGTAATTAGAATCATAGAATTGTCTGGGTTGGAAGGGCCCTTTAAGATCATCAGGTCCAACCATCAACCTAACTCTGATAAAAACCATCACTAACCCATGTCTCTAAGCACTATGTCATTCTGGCTTTAAAATACCACCAGAGTTGGTGCCTCAACCCCTTCCCTGGGCAGCCCATTCCAAGGCTTCATAACTCTTGAAGTCTAAAAATTTTTCCTAAATTGATTTTTTTTTTCTGAAGAAGCTTACTCAGTGAGTGTTACACACAGGTTTTTTTTTCTGCTGCTGATAATCAGTTAATTGTTACCCCAAAATTTCTTCATTAACTCACCTGCGTGTGTGAGGAAGAACAAAACCACTTGTTCATTAGTGTAAAGCATTTTGTTTAAAGAACGTGTAGCCTTGGCATCATTTCTGGAGTCAGGATGTACCCAGTATGGACTGGCTACAAAGCTGGGGAGGAATGGTGGTCAGGAACAGGGGGGTGTAAATTCCTGCTCTACTTTCTGCGTGTGGATCATTTAATTAATGGACTGGCTGATAATGGGGACATACCTTCAATTCAGGCTTTCTTAAAAACGGCAGCGTGGCAAATTCCCGGCAGCCTGGCTGAATTCTAATGCTTGCAGAAGATTTGCTACACTAGCTAAGAAATATTTGAGGTGCCCTGGTCGGTTGTTTGGTGGGATGAACACCACCAGGATGTCTGCGTTCTTTGGCTGGAGCTGCACGGAGGGAAATGGAGAGACTGTTGGTATTGTCACTTCTGGCAGTATATAAAACTCACTGGAATGCTTGAAAATTACATTTCCAGGTACTTCTGTTCCACTACAAAGGTTGTTGTGATTTTTCAGGTCATGTTGAACCACGTTGCCCTGAGGACTGCTCAGTGAGGTCTCCTAAATAATGTCATTAAGGTGGTTTGTGTTTTGTAAAATGCTTAGGTTTTGTAAAGAGAAAAGGGTGCGGTGGCCTAAGAACAGTTGTTTTCAATGTCTTGAAAAGATTGAGAAGAAACGTATTTCAAAACCAGTGAAAAGCAGCTGAGAGTTATGTGCATTGGTAACCTTTTTTTCTTATTTTTTTAAAAACTTTTACATCCCAAGCCGCAGTGATGGCAATGATCCCCAGATCAGGCATTAATAAGGTACAGGGGTTTTGTGTAGTGCTTTTGAACTCAAGATCAGGAAAGTTAGCAGAAGAATAGCTTCTGCTGTCTTACAGTTCTACCAAAGTAAATGTTATTTTAATTCTACTGGCATACGCCTGAAAAGAAGTTGCAAAGTTAAGTTGGTTCAATAGGATTTTATTATGGCAAAAGGAACATGTAAGTTAGATTTTAGTTTGTCTTACCCAGAGTGTTCACATCCACTTTATTCCTTGCCAGGAAAAGAACCTTTGCCCACTCTGTGTTTTGTTTTGTTATTTACTGGATTACACTCTGGAGTTGCTGTGGAGATTGCTGGTGTAAATGTCATCTCTAGCTATGCGATAAAGGAAGCGTTACCTGCCAAAGTCTTTGGTAAAAGTCTTCTCCCTATTTCAGCAGAAATCTTAACAGGCTGTTACAAGCAGAAGCTGTAAAAACCTTCAGGCTGGGCGAGTGTGGGAAAGCAAAAGACAGGGCAGCTATCGCTGGGGGCTGGCTGCGGGTAGAAGGAGGAGAACTGGTTCCCTTGCAGTCCTAGAGCTAGAGGAGCCAAAGAGCAGTGAAGCTGAAAGTCGAGCATTATCATCCTTTGAACTTTTCTGGGCTTATTCCTACTTAATGCTGAGCAAGGAAAAAGGATATTGTGTCGCTATAGGATACTTGCATCAGACCCGGTTATTGGGGTGGTCACAAACGCTGGCTGTCCTTTAATAAACAACACTTCAACTATGTTGTAGCCTTCATTTTAAGGTTGAACAGAAGTGATCAACTGGGGTTTAAGTTATATAGGTTTGAGGTGATACAGAAAATAATATACTCAAGGTTTGAGAGAAGTAAAGACAAAACCTTGAAAGTCTCACCTGAATCACGGAATTCCATCACTCTTGTACAATTGTGTGGTCCTTCAAGAGCAAAAGGCCTCACAGGGATGTCGATAACATTGTTTAAAGCAGTTTATATAGTGAGCTCAATACGAGTAAAAGTAGGGTTTGGTTTTTTTTCTTCTTAAAAATAGTCTGTTGCTTGAGTATCTGATACTTAGGGAAAGACTTTAAGAATAATGGAAATACACTGCAATGTCCCATTCTGGCCTATGAACATTTGTTTCAGGGGCTTTATTTAAAGGTCAGTCGTGTAGTTACTTGGTGAACTCAAGCTGGTACGTGATTTGTTTTCTCAGAGGCTCAGATGTCTGCATGTCACCTCTGCCATGGAGGGATGAGTTGATACCGATGATGATATACTAATTCTAATTTTAAAGAATGCTGGTTTTAATTTTCAGACCTCTGCATTCTGTTAGGTATCAACAAGAAGGTCCTGAGGAGAAGAGTGAGGGCATCATTTTTCTGCTATGCAAACACTTGGTGTGGTGTAATACTTTAATACTGTATATCTCTGTATCTCATGAAGGATGTAGTGGAGTTGGATGAGATAACAAAGAGAGAATAAAGAAGCTGTGACTTTGATTTGGAGAGGAGAAGGCTGAGTGAGAAAGAAACGAGGCTTTCAAAATCATGAAAAGTGGTGGATTAAGTGGACATGGTACTGTTGTTCCTTGAGTTCTGAAAACATGAGAGCTAAAAATGGAAATTCCTAGTTGAAATTGTTAAATTGTACAAAAATGTACTTTATCTGTTTTAAACCAGTGGATATTGTCTTGTAAGGCTTTGTAGCATGTGGCTACCAAGGTTAAGCTTCTAATAAGGGTCTAACAAGACCTCAGCCTTGCCTTTCTCTGCTTGGTGTGGTAAGGAAACCCAGTCAACCCTGGCAACAAAGCACTGCCAGCATGACTGTTGCTGGAAGACACTTTATTTGGGGAGAAGAGAATCTGATTTTTTTTTTTCTTTTTTTTTTTTTCCCTTCTCTCTCTAAGAACCATTATCTCGATGGGTAGCAGGTTTTCAGACCATCTAGGAACTCCACAAGTAAACTTCAGTGCGTTATGGGGAAACTCAGCAACCTCTTAATTGAAAATGTTACATTTCAGGTGGGACTTTTACTCATAATGTTGTGTTTTAAGCTATTCAAAATACCGTTTGCAAACTGAATGATAGATAAGAAGCATAAATATCCTATTTGCTAATTATGATGCTAATAGGTCATTAACAACTAATTCAGTTAGCATTTAGTGATGATACTTAATTTGGGTTCCTTACTATTGTGTTTGCATTTACTGGTACTAACGAGGCATGCAAGATACTCAGGTGATTTGTCCTCTAAAGATTTATCGGAAAAATACTGCTGTAAATGTAGTCCTTATTGTTGGTATGGCCAAACTGGGCCACGGCAGCTGGGCTTGTTAATGTGGTACCAAACCAGATTTTGACTGGATAACATGGGATAGGCTGGATTCATGGGTTTGCCATAATGCTCATGATACCTCTCCCAACTGAAGGTATGAGCCGTAATCTCACCGAGGCAGTGATGCAATATCTTGAGAGTCCTTGATGAGTTTTGTTCCAGGAGCACGTTCAGTTGTTCTTTGAAAATATGCTGAGCTTGGGTGACCATTGACATCCTGTGGCAGTGAGTTCCTCAGCTTCACAGTGTGTTTTGAGCTTGTGAGATTCACTTGCTGTTTCTTACTCCTTTTATTAGAGGAGATACTAAGTACTCTGTTCACTTTCTCCGGACACTCATAACAGTCCATACCTCTCAGTAAACTTTCCCCAGGCTTAAAAAGTAGTAATAAATTTTTTTTCTTCTGTACATGCTGGCTGTTTTATATATTTATTTTCTGCACCAACTTTCTGTATCATTTCCAGTCCCACCCTAGCTCTCTCAAGCCTGAGAGGAAGGAGAGGAAGACAGGGAAAGCATAGGGCCAGGACCTGCATTTCATGTATTCGTAACGTCACTTAAGATCTTTTGTTTTGTTCTTTATTTCTTTCCTAATATCCTAGTTAATCTGGTGAATGCAGGATGTAAAGCTGACATTTGCCAAACACTCACTGTCTCGAGTGGCAGTAATTAGCTCGATTTCCACTGCTGTATGTGTAGAGCTGGTTTTGCCAATGTCACTTCCCATTTATCAACTTTATATTCGCTGTGACATTTTCATACCCAGTCATCACTTTCTCCTGCTGCTCCCTGCAGCCAGCTTCTTTTCTCCCTCCAGAGTTCTCCTAGACCTGGTTCAACATTAACCTGGAGACACCCGGAGAGTGATGTAAGTTTTGCTATTTGATGTAGCTCTGTGGATGGCTAGTGATTCCTTCCCTGGAGGAAACAGGACCCAGAGCTGTTCTTTGGAGGAAGAGATCTCTTGGGAATCCCGCAGGATAGGTCAGAGAAGTCAGGCTGCTTAGATCTTACTCTCTGGATTTTTGCCAGTGGTGTCTGTTACAGCTATTTTGTGCTCCCTGCTTTTATTTATTTCTTTCTTTCAAAGGAAGCAATATACATCTTTCAGCAAATGAGTATTTTTGTCCTTCACGTGTGCAAGAAGGGCACAAATGTGCTCTTCAGAGTTCCTGATAATTTTTTTTTTTCTTTCTTTTTAAGTCTGTGGTGCACCTTGGAGTTGTGGGTGAGGTCAGGGTGACACCGTGCAGCATTAGCTTTGCCTAATTCCTGACAGACGTACACTTTTTATTTTCAGGGTAAGGAAGGGAAGGGTTGTTTCTGTCTGAGATTGCATTTGAATCAAAATACTGTGTTTCTCAGGGTAAAGATCACTCAAACGGAGCTTACAAGCACCCTGTGTGTATGAATGTTTGAAATCCTTTAACAGGCTACATGACCTTATACTGCTTTGGGGCATATTAACATCTATTTTTTCTGCGTGGAGGGTCAGTTCTCCATATAGCAAGCTACGTATTTGTAGAGCTGGCTCAATGATCTGTAGTAGCTGAGTGTCTTTTTATAGATATATATGACTTTTCCAATACCTTATATTTTGGGTGTATTTTTTCTTAGCATTATATTATTTCATAGCATTTATAGGGTAAACTAGCAAATTTGTGGATAACAAAACTAGGTCATGCGGACGAGATTAATTAACCTGTATATAGGCAGATAAAACCAGTGTAAGGAACAAGCTGTGAACAGAAGAAACATCACAAGAAGCAGCGTGACCCAGATTTGAAAGTTAGGGAAAAGATTGTGTGCTTTCTTTAATTGTATTTAAGCTTTTTGCATTTTAGACGAATCCAAGTTTGTAAAAATTGAAGACCCTAAATTGCATTCATACTGTGAATAGGGATAGAGCGGAGAATAAATCCCCTATGGAAGTAATAGCTGATTCTTACTGGAAAATCCAAACAAATAAAGAAATTGATGCCTGGTGTAGCTCTGCAATATGTTACACGAGCAAGGATGTTATTTCTGTGGCTCAGATGCTTTGCTGGTATTAATAAAGGAAGTTACACTGATGTGCTAAATATATCTGTGATGATTCAGAGAATGGTCGCGACTGGAAGGGACCTTTAGAAATCATCTAGTCCAACCCCCCTCCCAAAGCAGGGTCACACAGAGCAGGTTGTACAGGAACGCATCCAGGTGGGTTTTGAGTATCTCTGGAGAAGGAGACTCCACTCTCTCTCTGGGCAGCCTCTTCCAGGACTCTGGCACCCTCAAAGTGAAGAATTTTTTCCTTGTGTTGAGATGGAATTTCCCATATTCCAGTTTGTGCTTGTTGTCCCATGTCCTGTCACCAGGCACCGCTGAGAAGAATCTGGCCTCATCCTGTTGACACCCAGTATCCTTTAGTTATCGATCAGCATCGATGAGATCCCCTCTCAGTCTTCTCTTCTTCAGGCTGAACAGGTCTCTCATCCTTTCCTCGGGGATGCTATTTTTGACTTCTCCACAGCACCCAAGAGAGCAGACCTTAAGTTCAATACCTTGATAATAAATGGGCCGAGTCATCGTACGTGATACACTCAGCAGTGTCTGCCCAGACATGTAACCAGCAAAAAGCCAAGGAAGGCTCATGGGGATAGGGATGGCACTAACTGCATGGAGGAGGTGCAGCTGGGCAGAACTCAGAGCCAGTGCAACAGCCTTTCTGCAGAGAGTAAAAAGAGTCCATCGCTGGTAACACCAGTGCAAAGCTCGTGTCTTGGCATCGGTAACGATATACAAACAGATAACAGAATCCCTGAGATGGCGTGAGGAGGAATCATCACGGTGCAGCTGTGTCTCACGGGTGCTCGACTGGAGATAGCTGGACTCATGTGCCCTTTTCCTAAAATATCAGAGTCTGCCTTCTTTGGGGTCTGTTTTCCTGGTGTAATTCTTTTGGTGTGAAAAAAATCAGAGTATTTTCAGGAAAAGTAAATAAGCATTGCATAATTTGTCATGGGTTTTATTTGGCTAACCTGAGATCTCTGTCAATTTTATTCTCCTTTCTCCCATCCCTTTATCAGAGAAGATGTGTTTGCCTGGGAACAGTGACTTCCCAGAGGACGATGGGTTGTTAATCAGACTCAAAATTGATACCTGTTTGTTTTGAACTGAGAATGTGATCTTAATGCGTGGCTTGCATGTGGCTATCCAAAATGTGCAAAGACTTAGGAACTGGTAAGTTATGAAAAGCTTTTGTATTCTTCCATTTCTTGTGCTTCCAGTTTCATTGGACCTTGTTTGTTTGCTGTCTGATTTCCTCAAAGAGGGAAGAGAATCCTGTCCTGGAGTAAAACCATTCATTTAAAAGACAATGTATTGTTGGTACAGATCATAGAATCACTCAGGTTGGAAGAGACCCTTGGGATCATCGAGTCAAATCATCAGCCCCACTCTACAAATTCCTCCCCTCACCATATCCCCCAACACCACATCTCAACAACTCGGAAACACATTCAGGGATGGGGACTCAACCCCCTCCCTGGGCAGCCCATTCAGGGCCTGACCACTTTCTGTGAAAAATTCTTTCCTAATGTTCAGCCTAAACCCACCCTGTTGTAGCTTGAAGCCATTCCCTCTCGTTCTATCGCTAATTCCCTTTGAGAAGAGACCAGTAGCAACCTCTCTACAATGTCCTTTCAAGTGGTTGTAGAGAGCAATAAGGTCTCCCCTCAGCCTCCTCAAAGTAAACAATCCCAGCTCCTTCCATCACTCTTTATGGGATTTGTTCTCCAGGCCCTTCACCAGCTCCGTTGCCCTCCTCTGCACTCGCTCCAGCACCTCCAGATCTCTCTTGTATTGAGGTGCCCAGAACTGGACACAACACTCAAGGTGTGACCTCACCAGTGCTGAGTACAGGGGGACAATCACCTCCCTATTTCTGCTGGTCACACTATTTCTTATACAAGCCAGGATGCCATTGACCACCTGGGTCATCTTCAGCTGCTTGTCAATTAGAACCCTCAGATACTTTTCTGCCAGGCAGCTCCAGCCACACTTCCCCAAGCCTGTAGTGGTGCATGGGGTTGTTGTGGCCCAAGTGCAGGACCTGGCACTCGGCCTTGTTGAAGCTCATCCCGTTGACATTGGCCCATAAATGCCCAATATCTGCTTCTGCTCGGTGTATCTGCTGTGTTAAAAAAGCACATAAACTCGTGTTGTAGTAGAAACGTGTCTAATCTTGTTGAATACTCTCCAATGTATATGGAGATAATCCCATATAGGCAGCTCAAAAAACTCATGGGAATGTTTTATCGCTTCCTATAGCTACTTATGCTGTTAAGTCCCATTCATAGTAAACTGCGCTTGTAGCGTTTTACGAGGCTCGTGTTTTCTTGTGTTTGTATTTCCTCATCTGGTTCCCTTCCAGCTCACCCCATTTCACAAGTAACTGCAAGGCTGGATTAGGAAGATCAATCCCAGATCCCGCTGAATTGAGCGATTGCGTTTGGGGAGGCAAATTCTCTCCAGGAGTCTGCTTGAAATCTGCCACAAGGGAAGGCTCAGACGCTGCTCATTTAAAGGGCATCTTTCCCTGTATGACATTCATGGCATCAAAATCTGTATCCCTGGTGAGCTGGGATAAGCTCAGCAACTTATATTTAGTGTGGTTTTCACTTTTACTTTTTCTTGTTTGTTTGGACTGTAATTTTCTCAACGAAGAGGCTGTGCGCCATCAGATTAATTGGGCCTGATGAATTTTCTTGAGATCACACCGCAGCAGCTCTTAACCTTTGTAGCTTGTTCTATGCACGGTGATTTACCTGCTAAACCTGAAGAAAAGTTTAAATTAGCACAAGCATTTTCTTTATTATTGACATAGTTGTCATGGTATTTATAGAAAAAGCAGTTTAAACTTCCATGACAGGTTAATCAAATTCTTTAAAATACATTGTTGCATTTTATCTTGCATTTCTACTTCCTTTAAATACTGCTGGCATGACAGAAGCTGGTTTATTTCTTCTCATAATGGCAAACGTTTTTCTTAACCAAATTTTAAACCCAAGATATCCCCCAAATCCTAATAGTCCTGTTCTCTTACACCACCTTAAACGTGTTGCCAGTCAACTGAAGGGAAGGGGAATGGATTGACCTGTGTGTTCATGCCACTGGTGTTGCAGTCACAACCTGGCAGTCAAATAATTTAATTCTGAGGAGGTTGGCTTTCCCTGCACAGCTCAGCCACAACTCCCGTTTCTCCCCCTTTGGTTACTCCGTCTTTCCTTCTCTCTACGTTTACCGTAGCTTAGCCAGGAAAGTCAATAATTAAGTCCCATCTTTCACTAAAATTTTGTCTTTAAGAGAATGGTAAAGAAACAGAGGCTGCAGCTGCCCTGAGTGATCTGTGATTTATAACTGGGGCGAATAATCTCCCTCCTGTTGTCAAAACGGTAAATAGTGTTTCCACAACGCAGCAACGATGGTACATGTAAATAAAACGGAGCCATCTGGACTGCTGAAAGCACGGCAAATACAGCACCCTGCTACTTTGAGTAGATTAAGGCTATTCCTTCCTTCTAGGTAATGATAATCTGTGGATTTCATTCCCTTCTTGAAAATGGATATTTTTTTTTTAGTTTTTGGTCAACAGCTGGTATCATTCACAACCCTTTGAATGTGCTGAAGGCTAAAAAATAAGCAGCCTGTTTTTGTTTGGTAGATACAAGGATGGGCTTAGACCCCAAATCCAGTTACAGGTATAGGAAGAAAATTGGTACAAGTCTTCCTGTGAATCCAGGTTTCAAAGTTGACCACCTTGTCGTGGAACAAAAGAGTTGAAGTTTTGCAGTGCAAAATTGAGGATTGTCTTCATTGAGTTGCAGATCTGATGAGTTACATGAAAAATTACATCCAAGGTGAGCACCTTCTGGCTCTTCAGAAAGCTTTTATTATTTATCAGTTATCATGGATTTTGCCGTATGCGGGAAATGAAATAATTATGAGCCATGAACTGAGGATGACACATTTTTCTTTCATCACTGATTGCTTATAATTTGCTGTAATACTTATTACTTTAATTATATTGCCATTTTATGTTTAGATAGGCATAGGAAGGAGGTATTTTTCTTTCTGTAACTGAACATTTTTTTTCAATCACCTACGAACGGGCAACAAAAATGTAGAATCTGATTCTAGTCTTTGATATCATAAACTCAGAATTTAAGCTGTGTGGAGTTCTATTATTCTTTATATGTCGTGGGTTTCCTAGTAATTAGTCTTCATAAGCTTATGTTTCGGAGGGGAAGTGTTTCATTTTAGAGATAGTGAGCAGAGGCAGTGAATAGGTTCCACACAGACTATTAGCAAGACATCCAGGCATTTTGGGGGGATGGAAAAGGATTGTTGGCAGTCTACATTTTATTCTTCAGCTTGACTTTAGTGCTTAATCTGAGTATTGTGTATCCTGCAATTGGACTGTCCCTTAATGAAGTGCCCGGTGAAACAGCTTCATGTGGTCTCTTCCTTTTTGAATTCTCTTTGGTTGATGCCACGCTGAGATGTCTCAAGAATCCTCATCGTATAAGTTAAACCATGCTCTGCTTCAGGGGATGGTCAGTCCAACTGTTTGGCATGTAACTGCTGTTTGAACGTCTTACAGGATCTACTGATCCTGACTCTTCAGTGTTTGCCCTAAAGGGACCCTTTTAATGAAGGTTCTACTACACTAAGCGATCTGCTCAAGGAGCCAGCAGCCAGGAGTGGTATGTTCTGAATTTGTGGCTGTCCCACTCCATGAGAGGAGGAGGGAAATCCAGAAAGCTGTTGCCCTAAGGGTTCCTGCTGTAGGCCCTTCTACCTGGGAAGTCTCTGGTGTGAAGTAGTGTAATGTCACGTTGAATTACAAGTTCTGCAAGACTGTTTGCGCAGCAGCACTGCCCAGTAGCATTTTGAATTTGGGAAGGATTTTTGCCAGTTACTGTGCTTGTCCTATTTAAACCCCCTGACTTGTTTTCTACTTAAGTGGGGAATGTTTGTATCACACACGTGAATTCTGCCTAAATCAGCTAGTTACATTCAGCTTATTTTGAGACACTGAAGTTTGAAACTTCTTAGACACTGATAGATTTGTATTTATATCAGCTTTTTTACGTACGAGTTTACTAATGGGTTACTATACTCTGCATTTATTCAGGCTGATTGAGCTTCGTACATCAGATATGGAGATTCCTGGTTCTTGCTGTCAGAAAAACTGAAAGGAGGTTGTAAAGAGATGGAGGTCGGTCTCTTCTCCCAAGTCATAGGATAAGAGGAAATGTCCTCAAGCTGCACCAGGGCAGGTTTAGACTGGATATTAGGAAAAATCTTTACACTGAAAGGGCTATTAAGCCTTGGAACAGGCTGCCCAGGGAAATGGATGAGTTACCACCCCTGGCAGTATTTAAAAGACGGGTAGATACGATGCTTAGAGATGTGGTTTAGTGATGGCTTTTGTCAGTGTTTGGTTGATGGTTGGACAGGATGGTCTAAAAGGTCCCTTCCAACCTAGGCAACTCTATGATTCTAAGCAGGTTTTGCTTCATGTGCTGATGCTATAGCACCACGTGCTCCTTTTGGCTTCCAAATACAAGTGGTCGTAATCTTCTGGCCAGTGGTGCTCAGCTTGTGTGGCCAAGGAGCAAAGACAAAGTGTGTCACTGAGTTTCAGCAAGGGATTTGCATATACTTCCAACTTTACCCACGCGCTGGTCCATCCACGTTACGCATGGTCAAGGTGTTAAGAGATCGGCAGTTTGCACACAGGTCAAAACTACTAGGTGAAGTCTAGCAAGTATTTAATTTGCTAAGTGTTTTGAAAACAAGTTTAATAAGGGCTGGTAAAGCCAAGCCAGCTGTAACACAGGTCCAAGTGGGGTCACGAACATTGCGCAAAACTCCAGGAAAAGTGAAAATAGCCCTTGGTTAGTTTTCTGATCTTGCAAAGTCTGGGCAGAATCTGTTGTGAAAATGATCTGGGTCTGCTGAACTGACCAGTGAGATGACCCTGCGCACAGGATGGGATAATGTCCTGCTCTCGACTTTGCACCTTGTATTCCCTCCTCCAACATGTCCAGGGAATTGGAAGAAGCCATCTAGTGCCTGGGTAGGAAGGGGTGACTGAGGGGTCTCTTCTGTACCTCTGCTCTGCACTGACATGGCACATCTCTGGTTTCATGCTAACTTGTCTCATTTTAGCACGTTCTGTTGTCCAAATTCTTGATGCTGCCTTTTTAGCGTGTTTGTTAAGTATCTTTGAAGCGGCGATGTGTGGCACTCTGGAGGTTCTCTGCGACTTCAGTGTATATGAAATTAACAGTACATGTTTATATTGTTTGTATTTGGACAGGAATTAAATTTGGTTTTTTCTTTTTGCTGTTAGCATGAACTTGCTGCCATAAGCAGTGAATAAAATGAAGCTGCAAAGCATCTGGCATTTCTGGAGACCATTCTCTGCTACCACATAATATACAAGCATTTAAGCTGTTATGTTTAGACTGCTGAGGAAAAAAGATTAGAGTAGTCGAGCATAGCAAAAAACCAAGAGAGTCACAAAATCTGTGAATTCATTTCAGTAAGTGTTCAAGCAGCTGTAGACTTCATATTTAGTTCTAAAAAGGTCCATATGGAGTTCTTTCTGTTCCGAATTTTAAAAATATGCCCAAATATGGTCTCTCCTGATGAATACAATAACTATTCTTCCACTTCCTCTAACTATTTTCCTGATTCTACTCACATTTCAACCTTGTGAACAGACTTTCTTTGTTTGGTCTGGCTTTATAGAATGGCAATATGAGATGATAGCAGTCTCTCAAAATCTCAGCTAGCTCTTCCCATGTTAAATTCATTTTTCAGCTTGTTGCTGAGCTGGAAAGCAAATCAGGTTTGTTTATTAAGTCTCTCTAAAGCAGCATTCGAATCCATCGTGTCCGTATGGAGCAGAGACACAAGCTTCGGTCCTAGTTCTTACCTCTGTGTTTGAGCTCTCAATTTGACATGGGGAAAAAAAAAAGTGCAGAATTTCAGTGTGCGTGCTTGGGGCCTATTAGTATTAAAGACATCTGGGAGTCTCTGAGTATTACTAAACTAATGGGCTGCCTGGAGCCTTACAGTGCAAAGTGCCTTCAGCTCGCTATAAATTATACAAGTGTACTGTTAAAGCAGCAGTTAGTACTTTGATGCAGCGTAACTGAACTGCTTTAGCAATTTTTTGACTAATCTGGGGGGGTGCATTCTCTCGTCACGTGAACCCTTCTGGTGTTCATGTTCTGTAGGCGTCACGTAGAAATTATCCTTGATTTCAGAAGCTGCTAATAATGTGAGCTTATGTGCAAATAAGAGGGTCTTCAAGGTTGATGACATGTTTTTGTCTACATGAAAATACAGAAAACACTTAGGATGCTGTGATGGCATTAAGATTTCAAGGGCTGTTTGTGTTCGGAAAGGTTAGGGATAAATTAATCAAATGTGTTGTTTTAAATTGTATTAATTAAAACGTGCTAATCCTTTAGTTGCATAGTCCCAAATGCTCCGTTTTTGAGTGTTTCAGTGTACCCATTCTCTGTGCCATTCTCATAAATTTCCAGAGATGGGTGTTTCTCTGTGGCTGTGCAGACATCTGTGCAGATAAGCTGGCTGCTCAGCTGGGAACCAGTTCAGAACAGAAACTGGGGCCACGCTGGCATAGAAACAGCATTAAGAAGTTAGGCAGAAATATTCACTCCAGTTTGCTGATATGAAGTTTTGTTGACTTGTGTTTGGGTGAGGTAAAATAAATGCATGTTTGTCTGGAGGAGCTTATAGACATGCTTTACCTGTGCAGTAGTTGAATGTACTTGAGCTTTGCTCTTTCTAGTAAATAACTTTACCTTTCCTAGGTGTGCACCTAAGCATAAAGAAATGCCCGCAAACAAGGTTACCTTCCTGTGCATAAGGTTCATTCAAGGTACGTAATACCATAAAAATACCCCCCAGGAATGTGAAAATTTCGACATTTTCATTCCACTCGTTACAGTTCATAAAATTCTTGGAACGTTTCTCATTTTGAAACTTGCCAAATCCAGGGGACGATTTGACCCATGTCCCTTTTGGGGAGCGTTGACTGTGTGGCCGGTTGGTTTGGCCAAGGCTTTCCTGCAGTGGTGGCAGCAGCTGCAGCGCCCTGTGTCCCGGGGAATTTGCTGGGGGGGGTTAGGGGGGGTGGTGAAGGAGGAAAGGAGCAGTGCCGAGGAGAGAGAATTATAAATACTGCATGGCTGTGGCTCCACCGCTCCCTCAACCCACTTAGTGCTGCATTGCACACTGCAGAAATGTCACATCTCTTCACTCTACAGCACTGGATCACGGGGAACAGTAACTGACTGCACCGTTCATCTCCATTTTGGCTTGAAGTTATGGTTTGCAGTTTTCGATTTGATAAGGAAAATAGCTTATGTGACCGTCCTGTCAGGCTTTTCTCCCCTCCTTATCCCTCTCCTTCTATTTTCCAATGGTTTTTTGAGTTGATTGCTTAACTTCAGCTAAATTTTTTAAAGGAACAGAAATTTCTGAAGGTTTTACGTCCTTGCAAACATGCTAAAAATTGTAATTAAGTGTAGGACAGACCCATGCTCGAGCTCCTCTGGAGGGAAAAGCATGTTGTCATGTTTGGTGTGTCACCTAAGGGATGAACCCGTGCATGTCCGTGCTCCCTTGCCCAGCCACACATGAAAGCAACGTCTGGAAGAGAAACCTGTTGCGGTAGGAAGTACTAGGGATGTACAAATACCTTGGGATTTCACAGCACAGAGATTTATTTAGGGATGCATCAGAGGCTCTGAAGTGAAGAGGAGTTTCTGCTCTACTGATCCTGTGCTTGAAGAGAGGAAAGAACCAGAATCTGTGGGGGGACTTGGTAATTTTTGTCTGCGTATTGATGTTAAGAGAATCCCTTTGCAGGAACCGAAGAGGGGCCATTTGTCCACTTTTCCAAGGATGGTGTCTTTCTCCACTGTGTAACCTCACCCAGCCTCATTAAGAAGTCAGAATTAGCACCATTTAATTTGTTTTCTGTGAATTTGTGATACACAGATACTGTAATTTAACACGCTTTTCCTAGCTCTTGGCAAACCACTGGCTTTCATGTTGATTTTCTTATCCTTAGGATTAGCTCTGGAGAGTATGGCAGAAAATAAGTTAACATCCAAAATCCAGAATGGAGTCCTGCCGCTGGGTAATTTTTGTAGATAAAAGAGTTTGGCCTCCAAACCGAACAAACTGCTGGCGTTCTCCTCTTTTCCACAATGACGTGCAGAAATTGCCTGCAATGAATTTCTGTAGCCTTTGTTTTTGTGGGGTATTTTGTAGCTGAATGCTTAAATTTTATATTGCTTTTGTTATGTTGTTTACCAACAAAGTCCCCAAAATATTTGCTTAAGGTTCAGGCTATTGCTGCTGATAGACCTTTAGTAAATCTTGGCAGTATCTATCCAAAACTGACCAAGGTATAAATCTTACCTGTAACCAGTAAAGCTTGGTTTTGGAATATGTGGAGCAGATATGTCAGTATTTGAGAGTGATTTTGGGAAGTTGTTGGGTATTGTTGGGTATTTCCAGTCCCAGGTAATTCTTCCTCCTCTGTCTCTGGATCCATTTAGAAACTGAAAGCTAGTGCATGTAGAAGAGATGGTTCAAAAGTGGAAGCAGCTTATCCCATCTCTTAGAGATTAAGAAATCTGTTAGGTTAGTTGTTGATTTTGTTCTGCTTTTAAACTGCTGACTTCTTTCCTTGTGTGGATTCTGATTTTTGCCTTGTGGGAAACAGCTGATGATCTTTCCTTACCCACAGGGACTGTCTATGAGGAGAGTGGAGCGATGGGATGAGGGGTAATGGCTTTAAACTGAAAGAGGGGTGATCTAAATGAGATCTCAGGAAGAAATTCTTGACTGTGAGGGTGGTGAGACACTGGAACAGGTTGCCCAGAGAAGCTGTGGCTGCCATCCCTGGAGGGGTTCAAGGCCAGGCTGGATGGGGCTTGGAGCAACCTGGTGTGGTGGGAGGTGTCCCTGCCCAGGGCAGGGGGGTTGGAGCTGGATGATCCTTAAAGTCCCTTCCGACTCTAACCGTGCTATGATTCTACCTTTCCTATGACATTCACAATTGTGGAGACCACTTTTATATCTCCTCCTCTAAAAATGCAAAACCTACTAGGTTTGATTTCATATGCAGCTTACTTCTCTGTAGTACAAAGTACATTAGTTCAGTGTTGGAAATGTCCTTAAATAGCTTTTGTTGTTGTTGTAAGATAGTTGTGCACAATTATGTAGAGGCTAGAGATAGATTTGTAAGTATTTTCTTCCTAGTCAAAATGTTTTGGATAGAACCGTAGAATGGTTAGATTTGGAAGGGACCTTAAAGATCATCCAGTTCCAACCCCCCTGACCCCCTCCACCTCCCACCAGACCAGGTTGTTCCAAGCCCCATCCAGCCTGGCCTTGAACTCCTCCAGGGATGGGGCAGCCACAGCTTCTCAGGGCAACCTGTTCCAGTGTCTCACCACCCTCACAGTCATGAATTTCTTTCTAACATCTAATCTAAATCTCCCCCCTACTAATTTAAAGCCATTACCCCTTGTCCTGTCACTGCACTTCCTGACAAAGTAGGTCAAAGTCTTTTTAAAATAAAGAATGAGTTTAAATACTCTGAAAGCATATTTAAATATTTGAGTATACATCTGCATATCTAAGCATTAGCTATTACTTGAATGTGCACAGCAGGCAGGGTCTAATAAAGCATGCAATAAGGAGGGGTGAATTTGAGGTGAATCCAGTTTTTATTTATATTGGAGTAAATGGTGCGGTGCCAATGATATTCACAGAATTATCTTTGAGTAATTCCAGTTTTACTTATGGTCATGTTCTGTATCTTTTCTGGAGCTGCATGACTGGTTTACACTTCTCTTGTGTCTAATAAAGAGTGCCTGCTTAGACTTCTTAATGTGGTTAGAAGTAACAGATGTAACATAATCTGGTATTACTTTTTGATGGAGCACTGTACACCAGAAAGTAAAAAAAAAGTTTGTCAAACTTGCTTTCTCAATGGAAATCTATGGATTTTCCCTTCTATTTATACCTATAAAAGGAGGAAATACATGACAGGCAAAACTTTCTCCAATGTGAGCTCCGGCCCATCAATGGAGGCAATAAAATTTGAACTTACTCATACACATGTCAAATTTTATCAGTGAGATACAGGCCAGCCCTTACTGTGCGAGAGCTGGACTATGATGCTCAGGACCCATCTGCTGATTTGGGGAATCTCTTTGGGTGTTGGAAACAGCAAACCCTAATTTCTGCATCTCAGCTGGACTTGGGGAAGAAAATAATAAGCATCTTGCTGCTCAAACTGGGGTTGCTCAGCAAACACACATTGCTTTGGCAAGGCTTAAATCAAGGAAGATGTCAGTGGGGAAGCAACAGAGCAGCATCTTTCACCTTCTCTCAGATCTGGCCTGAAATTATGTCTTCCTTGATAACCAGAAGAGCCTGGTTTTTTTTATCCTCAATAATGACTTCATGCTGCCAGAAGCGCTCGGAAGTGAGTGAAGTTACATCAGGTTCTGCCCTTCCAAAACTACGCACAATGTCTATGTAACAGCATGAGGCATATGTTGGAAATTTGTAATGTGATAAAATTTCTCTCTCTCTTACCAAGATAACAAAATCCCCTTCATGCCATGAGCGTTTCTGCTTTATAGAGTTTAAATAAGGCACCCATTAGGTCACTGAATTTCTTTTTCCACATGTCAATCTTCATGTTTTATATGTGTTGTTTTTTTTTTTACAGGAATTTGAGATGAGAGAGTGCTAAATGATTTTGATGATTATCTTGACACCATTGCTCTTGCCTGTGTTTTGACAGGTAAGTGTGCCAAACTAATTTTGTAGAGAAATCATTTAATTTACTCGTGGGCAGCCTACAGTTACAGCCCAGGACTTCTACCCTGTGTCACACTGGATTCTGCTGAGGTGTATTTCACTAAGCAGGTGGTCAGAAATTCTTGAAAAACCTGCTTGATCCCCAATAAGGAAAATATTCCTCATTACAAGAATGATCTCAGAGCAGTGGAATTTCCAGCTTAACTGCAGCCTGTAATGAAGATGGTTGGCAGATCTTGTTAACGTTTCTCCTCATGCGCAACAGCTCTCTTCCTCCTCCTCCCCAGTACTTTAATACTTTAAATAAGAACTCGCGGATAGACTAATGTTATAGCACTTCTTGTATTAGACATGTTAAAAACCCTATTTTTATTTCCTGGGACCAGCTCATTAATGAATTCCCTGTAAAGCTGCAACTGATGTTAGATTTGGATAAAGAATTTTGGGGGGGTTTGTATTATGACGCGCTTGTGCTGCAACGAGGTGAGAACTGCTGCAGCAGCGAGTCAGTGTAGAGCTTCTTCTGAGCAAACATGTTCCTTGTATCATTTTTTTTTTTTTACCATTTCTGAATGCTGCACTTTCAGTGATTTCTAGTCAAAAAGGCTCTACATTTTTTAATTTTCAATCTTACCTTTTCTGTAATTCATTAAAAACGCAATTTAAACAGTTTTGGTAGTACTCTGGAGACAATTTATAACTTTTTATGCAAAGCAGTTTCTTAAACTAGAATTATTTTAGTGGCTTTCAATCCAATCATTACAAAAATAAATCAAAACTTTAAACTCAGAAGTCAGAAAACTATAACAAAAAGGACAGTGATTTAAAATGAGGTTTCCTTTGGTAAAGCTTGATACTTCTGTATGATCTGAAAACTAAAAAACTCATTTTCTCTGTGATAAGAGAAACTGAAGGTGGTTTTTTTTGCGCTGGGTGCCGCAGGTGTCTGTGTTAATGCATGTCATGAACAGAGATCAAAGATGAGATGGTGAATCCTAATGGTATCTTTGGATGAGCGCTGCAAGGAGAGTGAATATACAAAAATTATGTAAAATGTGTGAAAGGGATTGCTGTAAAGTGTGTGGTGACACGAAGTAGTACAGTTTGGAGCAGTAGTCTTAGAAACTGAAACAGGAGACAAAGGTTTAAAAAAGACGTGTACCTGCAAGGCCATTACAACAACAAATTTCTAGCTTATCAGGCATTTACCAATCAACTGTTTCTCCCCATGGTAGGGGCACCGTCAAAGATAAATACTGATGCCAATCAGAAGAGGCAAGTAATGGTGTGCAAATTTGGATTTCAAGTATCATATTTGACAGTACATTGAGTTGATGTGGATAATTGTTTTGAAGGCTGTGTGAGCGAGTTTGCAGTTGGGGTTAGGAGCTTTTGAAGAGTCAAGTTGGCCTTTAGTCTATGGCATGGTCAAAGTCATCCATCAGAGCCCATGTTGTCACTCTTGATAAGGGATATATATATTTGAGTTGGTTACAGAAGTGAGAAACTGTGGTTTCTGAAAGGAAATCATAAAATCGTAGAATCATTCAGGTTGGAAAAGACCCTTGGGATCGTCGAGTTCAACCATCAGCCCTACTTTATGAAGTTGTTCCCAACACCATATCCCCCAACACCACATCTAAATGACTCTGAAACACACTCAGGGATGGGGACTCAACCACCTCCCTGGGCAGCCTATTTCAGGGTCTGATCACCCTTTCTGGGAAAAGTTCTTTCCTAATGTTCAGCCTAAACCCACCCTGTTGCAGCTTGAAGCCATTCCATCTCGTTCTATCGCTAATCACCTCTGAGAAGAGACCAGCACCAACCTCTCTCCAATGTCCTTTCAAGGAGCTTTAGAGAGCGATGTGGTCTCCCCTCAGCCTCCTCTTCCTCAAAGTAAACAGTCCCAGCTCCTTCCATCACTCTTTGTAGGATTTGTTCTCCAGGCCTTTCACTATATGTGAAATAATTCTAAGAATGGGAAAATAAATTTCAATTGCTCAATTTTTACATTATTTCCTCAGCGCTACTGAACTGTTTGCGGGGAAACAGAAAGACCTCATCAGTGTATGGCTGAACTACCTCTCAAATGAGTCTGAAGCATACGGCACAACAGTTACTCAGAGGTAGCTTTAATAATGTATAAACATTGAAATATAGTTTGAAATATAGATGTGATTGTGCAAGGCCTTTGCTTACCTTTTCAGTCTAGGTAGCTGGTTTTTTTTTGTTATTTTTAATGTCGTTCTTTCCCATTTACATTCCTAGCGGTCTCATTCACTGCAGACGTGAAGATGTGAGGGCAGACATTCATGACTGAGCACGCTGTGCTGTTTCATAGTGAGGGCCAGCAGTGACAATGATGTTTGGTGCAGGCTGTAAACACTCCTCCGTGCTTCACGTGCTTTGAGTATTTGGTGAAATGGAACTTTCAGCCCTGTTCTGTCGTTTTCTTAATGTGGTTTCAGTCAAATTTACCAAAAGCGAACTGGCACCTGGCCCTTCCTCCCCACAGAAAAGAGAGGAGAGGAAGAGATCAGGAGATTTATGAGTTTAGAATGAACTAAACTTTAATGAAGTATTAATATTCAAATGAAAATATATGTATTTAACAGCTTTTATTACAATGTAGACGATATTATAATTATGTATACATACATATATATTATGTATACATTGGTCCTTGCCAAGAGGGCCAATGGAATCCTGGGCTGCATAGGGAAGAGTGTGGCCAGTAGGTTCAGGGAGGTTATTCTCCCCCTCTACTCTGCACTGGTGAGGCCACAAATGGAATCCTGACTCAAGTTCTGGGCTCCCCAGTTCAAGAGACAGAGTCCAGCGTAGGGCAACAAAGATGATTAAAGGACTAGAGCATCTCCCTGATGAGGAAAGGCTGAGAGAGCTGGGACTCTTCAGCCTGGAGAAGAGAAGGCTGAGACCTTATGAATGCTCACAAGTATCTGAAGGGTGGGTTAAAGCAGGATGGAGCTGGACTCTTCCCAGTGGTTCCCAGTGACAGGACGAGGGGCAACGGGCACAAGCTGGAACACAGGAAGTTCCGTTTGAGTATGAGGAAAAACTTGTTTGGGGTGAGGGTGTCAGAGCCCTGGCAGAGGCTGCCCCGGGAGGGTGTGGAGTCCCCTTCGCTGGACATCTTCAAGCCCCACCTGGATGCAGTCCTGAGTGATGTGCTCTGAGCAACCTTGCTTTAGGAGGGGAGTGGGACTGGGTGATCTCTAGAGGTCCCTTCCAACTCTGACAATTCTGGGACACTTCCATGAGAATACTTGCTCCTTTTTAATATAGTAAAACATTATTTTATATGTTGTCCTTTTGACTTGCTATGATCTAATGAGCCTTCCTCAGGCTAGAAGATTGGAGATCCACCCCTGCACCCTGGGTGCCTGGCTGGAGCTGGGCAACCCAGTCAGTAGCCTGGGTGCTGCTGGAAGAGGAGATGGTCTGTGGACCATGCCACCTTGCCCAGTCCTCCTGCCATCTCCTGCCATGGTGGTGCATCTCTGGTGCTTTGTGTTCTTGCATAGCAAGAAAAGGCAAGCTATAATGGTAGGAATTGCAGCTCTTGGGCATATTGGTAGCTACTGGTTTGCAGCGGGAGAGAGCAGCCCCTGGTGACCTATCCATTGGTGGAAAGTTAGGAGACAACCAGAAATCTTGTACAAAAACCTGGGGATGAGCTAGTGTCTCTCTGTGACCTAAGGAAGAGACAGAAGTTGTCAAAATTATGAAGTAAAATTGAAGGCTATAAGAAAATTAAACTCTGAAATGCTTCTAGTACCACGAAAGGGGTAGAAATGGTCACTCTGTGCGGATGAAAAAACATGTGGAGAAAAGAAGTTTATTAAGATTTATTAAAGATTTATTAAGGGCTGTCGAAAACTTTTGAGGTGAGGCAGCTAGTGATGGCAAATGTGGAAAGAAAAAAACAAACCCACAACCTCCCCCCGCAGACCTCCACAAAACCAAAATAACCTACCCAAACCAAGAAAGCCCCCAAAACCAAAATACTCCCCTGAGAACCAACTTTGAGGCAGACTAAATGCAATCCATGGGAGAACGTGAAGCGGGCTTAAAGCCTAATGGCAAATCTCTTTTTAATGCTTCTTTCCTTTAAAAGTGTAAATTGATCAAAATCTATTGCTGGTTTTCTGTTAATGCTGAAAAGGAGGGCTTTTTGGCTCTGTCTCTGCCTCCTTCGTTCCTGCAAACAGCAGAGAGTTGAGTTCAGTAAATCTCATTAATGGGTATGTCCTGAAGGATTTGGTTCACATGATGAGCTTAATTATTTCCTTCCCTGCACAGCTGCAGCACGGGGTAAGCGGAGCTGCTGAGAGGTGCAGGGATAGGTAGCCCCGCCAGCATCCTCAGCAGCCTTCGGAAAGGAGCGTTGCAGAGAAATTGTTCAGGTTAGTAATGCAGGGAGAAGCATTTAAGCCAATGAAATAGAAAGAAGTTAAGCAAGGCGAAGGGTGCGTCTTGTAGGATTTCTCCAGCCCCCAGTTTTATAGAAAACTAGGAGTCCTTTCAAGCATGGTATCGCTGTTCATTGTTCCTACTAGAACACAGTTCCATGGGGGTGGCCACCACGGAGGTTGCTGACTCAAATTCTCTACTGGCAGCTGCTCCGATACCTCTGGAACAGTTAGTAGAAAATTTTACTAAATACTTTCTAATGGCAGAAGGTGATAGTGGTATGTCTGGAGTTCAAGAGATGCAGTTTTTCATTAGGAATATCTTATATCATCATTCAATCAAGATTTTTTTTTTTTTAAAGTGCTTTTATATTCAGTTTGCGTATCCTGATTAGACTGCGATAATTTCCATGGCTGGGATCTCCAAAGTATGCTGTCATAAAATTATAAATGGTAATGAATTCACTTAATCAGGTCTTACAGGAGTACAATCAACATGAAATCTAGTAAATTAGAAATAAATCCGTTTAAAGTATTTCTGGGTCTCCACCAACCTCATTTTTGGACTTTCATTACCTGTGAACAAAGTAGAGACCCACATCAACAGGTAGAAATCACAGTTTATAAAGAAATCACTGTACATGATATAAACAAATCCAGAACTTCTGGTGATGCTGAACTTTACCTGAATCTCTGTTGTCAACTACAGGTTGGACTGTTCATAGATAAAACTATACAGTCAGTCAATGAGAATTTAAACTGTGGTGTGCCCTTGAAAAGTACAAGAGAGGCATGTGTAGTCCATGGTAGGTTTAACAGCCAGCAGGCATTTGTATGACTGAGAAATCTTTATACATGTGAGTATAGTTTGCAGCCTGTGAATATGTGAGACCATATTGATTGCCTTTTATGAAGACATAACCAGGTGGGTAGATGATGGTGAAGCAGTGGACGCGGTCTATCTTGACTTCAGGAAAGCATTCGACACTGTCTCCTACAGCATCCTTGCATCCAAACTGAGGAAGTGTGGCCTGGACAACAGGGTAATGAGATGGATTGTGAACTGGCTGAAGGATAGAAGCCAGAGAATTGTGGTCAATGGTACGGAGTCTAGTTGGAGGCCTGTATCTACTGGAGTCCCTCAGGGATCAGTACTGGGACCAGTATTCAGTATATTCATCAACGACTTGGATGAGGGAGTAGAGTGCACTATCAGCAAGTTTGCTGATGACACCAGACTGGGAGGAGTGGCTGACATGCCAGAAGGCTGTGCTGCCATCGAGAGAGACCTGGACAGGCTGGAGAGCTGGGCAGAGAGAAATTTAATGAAATATAACAAGGGCAAGTGTTTGGTCTTGCGTCTGGTCAAGAACAACCCCAGGTACCAGTATGGGTTGGGAACTGACCTGTTGGAGAGCAGCGTAGGGGAAAGGGACCTGGGGGTCCTGGTGGGCAGCAGGATGCCCATGAGCCAGCACTGTGCCCTTGTGGCCAAGGCCAATGGCATCCTGGGGGGTATTAGAAGGGCTGTGGTCAGTAGATCAAGAGAGGTTCTCCTCCCCCTCTACTCTGCCCTGGTGAGACCCCATCTGGAATGTTGTGTCCAGTTCTGGGCCCCTCAGTTCCAGAGGGACAGGGAACTGCTGGAGAGAGTCCAGCGTAGAGCCACAAAGATGCTGAAGGGAGTGGAGCATCTCCCATGTGAGGAAAGGCTGAGGGAGCTGGGTCTCTTGAGCTTGGAGAAGAGGAGACTGAGGGGTGACCTCATGAATGTTTACTAATGTGTAAAGGGTGAGTGTCAGGAGGATGGAGCCAGGCTCTTCTCAGTGGCGGCCAATGACAGGACAAGGGCCAATGGGTACAAGTTGGAACACAAGAGGTTCCACTTAAATATGAGGAAAAACTTTTTCACAGTGTGGGTAACAGCCCTGGCAGAAGCTGCCCAGAGAGGTTGTGGAGTCTCCTTCTCTGGAGACATAGAAAACCCGCCTGGACATGTTCCTGTGTGACCTGCTCTGGGTGTTCCTGCTTGGGATTGGACTAGATGAGATTTCAAGGTCCTTTCCAATCCCTGATATTCTGTGATTCAGTGATTCTGTTTGCTTATACACTAACTTGTTAAGAAATTCTGGGGTTACAGAACTAAGCTGTAGTTGTAAGGCTAATCTTTTGGGTTTATCTTAACCCTTACAGTTCCATTTAAAGAAAAAAAGACGGATACAAGTGCTGCATTTTACTGCTGGCCTCAGTAAGCCCAAGCTGTCCCTACACCCAGCGTGGGTGCCAGTGTTGTGACAGAACTTAGTCCTGGCTTTGCCCTTCGTAGGGTCAAGTGTTTGTAAGTGGCTTGGTCATGGCTTTGTTACGTGCATCACTATGGGCTTCTCTCTGTCGCTGACCTGGAGGAGGTGATGGAGCCTGCTTTCCTCAGTTTGAATGTGGCACTAAACTAGGGGCACAGGGCTGCTCGGGTGCTCCTAGGGGCACCTGGGACTAAGGCAGGCTGGAGAAATGGGCTATGTGAAGTTCAGCAAGGACAAATGCCAAGTTCTGCAGCTGGGAAGGCAGAGCCCCTGCAGCAGTGTTGGTGGGGACTGGCTGATGGGGGAGCCACGCGATGGAGAGGGACTGGGGTGTCCAGGCGGGCAGGGAGCTGGGCATGGGCCATCAGCATGCCTGGCAACAGCTACAGCAGCCTGGGCTGTCCTGCAAGCTGCACAGCCACCAAATCGAGAAAAGTGATTGTACCACTTGACTTGGCACTTGGAAGACCGTATCTTCAATACTGTGTTCAGTTTTGGAACCCCCTAATACAGGAAAGATGTTGTCACACTGGAGCAGGTTCTGTGGAGGGCAGCTGAGAAGGTGGAGGCTGGAGTACTTGTCCTGCAAGGAGAGGCTGAGGGACAGGGGCTTGTTCAGCTTGTTCAGGAGAAGAGAGTGCTTCACGGAGTGTCAGCCATCCCAGACCTGCAGGAGGACTCTGAGATCACGGAACCAGTCTCTGTGCAGCCGTCCATGGAAGGATGACAGGTAACAGTCCTAAGCAGAAGCAAGAGAAGGTCAGCCTGTGTATGAGGAAAATCTTTTTCCCCATGAGTACAGTCAGGCAGATGTTGCTCGGTGAGGTTGTGTGGCCTCTGCCCTTGGAGGTTTTCAAAGACAGACCAGGATGAGCAGCCCAATAAGCAGATCTCATTGCCAGAGCTTCTCAGAGCAGAGGTTGAACTGAAGGTCTCCAGAGACTTTTCTGACCCAAAATGACTTGAGAATTCTCTGACTCTGAGGCACAACAAAGAATCCACGTTACTGTGTTCACGGAAGCTGGTATTTATCTTGATTCTGGATTGAGAGAAGGATCCTTCAGGAAAACAGTAGACCAGGACTGTTGGTGCTCTACACTCTGCCTCTGAAATAAAAGTACTGTAAGCAGTTATCCCAGGGTTATTTAGCACGCTATTTATTTTTAATATTAAATTCCAAACTACATCTGGCATTTAAGTAAGGAAAGCTTGAATTTGTTATGAATCTTTTCTGTATTTTTAAACATTAGTATTCTTTGTATTTTTTGTCTCCCTGCTTCTGTGTAATAGTCAAAAACATGTATCTCTTTTTGTTTTCTTCTTGCCTAAGAAGTGTCTTTTATTTCTTGAGCTGTTTACTTAAGGTTATAATTAAGTGTTGGTAGTCAGTGAGGAAAACTGGTTTTTTTCCATCAGTTTTATTATGTCTTGATTGCCTAAATTTTGTCTGGATATAATTTGGTAAAAGTCAATTTCTTGTCTTTACAATGAGTTGAATGGAAATCTCAAAGGTCAAGAGAATAATTTATTTCTCAGTCCTTATAGAGAATCACTGTGCTGCCTGGGTCATCTTGGCAAATCACTTAACCTTTTTCAGCTTGCAAATGTTTTTCCCCATTCTGCCCTCGCCGTCACTGTTCACCTGCACAACCCTAATGAGTGTCCTTAATTGCGCCATGAGCACAGCCTTGCTTCCAGAGGCTGGAGTGTAAGTTAAAGCCTGAGATACACTTTCCTTGGGTTGGAAAATAAGCAGGCAAAAGGCAGGTGAGATCAGCAGAGTGCATTTTTCAAAATTTCCTCTGGGAAAAAAACCCACAAAACAGGTAAGTTTTTCTGCATCTGGGATAAGAGAAGCCCAGAGACAATCTGTCACTGGGAAAGAGGGATATTTGCCGCAGACGGACACAGGTGGGTGCAGAGACAGCGAGGAGAAAGCACGTGGCTTTGCTTACTCTGGAGTTTGGCTAAACCAAGGACTGGTCTCTTGCCCTAGTTCTTCTACAGTGTCCGCATCCTTTCTGGGTCACCATTTGTTTGTTGCTTCCTTTTTGATTAAGAAAAGAAATTAAGAATATAAAGACCAGATAGTTCCTTTCCTCCACTGTATGGAAGTATGTTTAGTCATAGAATCATAAAATCATTCAGGTTGGAAGAAACCCTGGGGATCAACAAGTCCAACCATCAGACCTACTCTACCAATTCCTCCCCTACACCATATCCCCCAACACCACATCTAAATACTCTTAAATACGGTCAGGGATGGGGACTCAACCACCTCCCTGTGCAGCCTATTCCAGCATCTGATCATTCTTTCTGTGAAACGTTCTTTCCTAATGTTCAGCCTAAACCTACCCTGTTGTAGCTTGAAGCCATTCCCTCTTGTTCTATCGCTAATCACCTGTGAGAAGAGACCAGCACCAACCTCTCTACAGTGTCCTTTCAAGGAGTTGTAGAGAGTGATGAGGTCTCCCCTCAGCGTCCTCTTCTTCAAACTAAACAGTCCCAGCTCCTTCCATCCCTCTTCATGGGATCTGGCCTTTCTCCAGGCCCTTCCCCAGCTCCGTTGCCCTCCTCTGCACTTGCTCCAGCACCTCCAGATTTCTCTTGTGCCCAGAACTGGACACAACACTCAAGTTGTGACCTCACCAGTGCTGAGTACAGGGGGACAATCCCCTCCCTACTTCTGCTGGTCACACTATTTCTTATACAAGCCACGATGCCATTGGCCTTCTTGGCCACCTGGGCACACTGCTGGCTCACCTTCAGCTGCTTGTCAACCAGAACCCCCAGATCCTTTTCTGCCAGGGAGCTCCAGCCACACTTCCCCAAGCCTGTAGTGATGCATGGGGTTGTTGTGGCCCAAGTGCAGGACCTGTCACTTGGCCTTGTTGAAGCTCATCCCGTTGACATTGGCCGATCCATCCAATCTATCCAAGTCCCTCTGTAAAGCTTCCCTGCCCTCCTGCAGATCAACACTCTCACCTAGCTTAGTGTCATACTCATCTCGACTGAGGCCGAGGCTTCTTTCCTGTTCAGCTGGTCAGTAATTAAGGGCCGTAACTGAGCTAGATATTTTTTCACCTTATATATTGGCTTGCGTGTTGCCAATATAGTTACCGACACTGGTGAAATAGAATGGTCACAACTTGAGCTATGTTTGTAGAACTGCTCCTGATCTGAGATTTCTAGACCCTCATAGTAGTAAATCAAGTGAAACCTGACTAGAAATGAAGCTGAGCAATGATCCTTGTCTCTGCATTTGACAGCTTGCAGACTGCTCTAGTTCAACAGATCTAGAGAGAGAGAGAGAAAAAATATCTATTTGATGGAGAATTTCTGTATTTCAGAACTTGATTTCTTTGGGCTTTGGAACAAAACTCCTGTATTTCAGTGTTCTCCCCAGGGCACTGCACAGGAGTGGCGTAACCTGGAAATCTCCAAGTTCAGAGCACATTGGTGAGGGACTGCAGAGCTGGAGAGTCTGAGATCTCTGCCCCCAAATCCCACCTCTCTGGGTGCTGATGACATCAGGTACCCAGTGTCCTCTACAAACTCCAAGGGGTATTTCCTGCTGAGTTGAAATAAAAACGTATTTTTGAAACTAAACATGAAAAAAAACCCATCACAAATGACAAGAAAGGGTAGTTGAATCTTTTCCAACCAGCTCTTGGACCAAGATAACTCATAGTTTTATAAGAAGAATAGAGCATATATTCAAAGCTTTGATTTTTTAAATTGGTATATTATTTATTTGATTAAAATAATGCAAAGAATGAGGCTATTTTTAGCAACACAGCAAATAAATTAAAATAACAGCAGTCCCCATCAGGATCACATCTGAAGAAATTTCAGGTTGAATTTTCTAGCAAACTCTAAATGCTCACCCAGCCGTAAGGAGAAGAGGGAGTCTGCTTCATCTGCTCTCAGGACCTGATCTAATCTATGTAACAGGACAACAGCAGTGCTTATCTGTTAACATTTAATTATGTTTGTATTTGAATTATCACAAAAAATGTTTTCCTTACGGATAAAGAGGAAAAAGGTTGATAAGCATAAAATGCAAATTCACAAGCAGCTAAGCTGCTTTGTCCACCAGGGAGATGAAGCTGAGGTAAATATGTTCAACGAGCTTTGAATTTTTTTTCACATTCCTCTTGTAAATCTTTTTAAATTCTCTTATGTCCTTTCCCTTCCAATGTATTATAATCTTTTTGATATTTACGTAGTCGAGTGCAAGCAGAGGCTGGAAACAGAAAGGCTGGCAGATAAAATTGCTTGCCCTACACGCTTCTGGTCTGTGAGGAAAATTTCCGGGGAAACCCAAACGAGCATTATAGCCATCTTTATGTAAAAGAGATAATGGATTTTTAAAATTGAAGTGGTGTGATGCTTCCAGATGACTCAGAAAACAATTCATAGATAGTTACTCACATTGTATCATTCTCATTTTAGATAATTGAAAAGGATTTTTTTTAAAATTTTTTTTTTTGGCATTGCTGAAGTTTGCGACTTTGAAATCTGCAGTTGCCAGATGCAGGTATGCTTCATGACTGTAGATATTTCCAAGTTGTACTTTGGACTGGGGACAGAGTCATGTAACACCTGAATCTCCGGTGTGTTTTCCTGCTTTGATAACTGAAGAATATTGCGAAGAAATGCCCGATAGGATCCAGACCTGGATAAACTTTTCAATGTTTCCTGTTGCCTTTTCGTAACTAACCCAGGCTGTTGTTTTGCTCATGAATACAACGTGCAAGTGTCAAGTCTTGTTGGGGCTATTCCTGAAGTAATTCTGTTACACAGAATCAGAGAATGATGTGGGGTTGGAAGAGACCTCTGGAGATCATCTCCTCCAACCCCCTGCCAGAGCAGGTCCCACAGGAACGTGTCCAGGCGGGTTTTGAACATCTCCAGAGAGGGTCACTCCACCACCTCTCTGGACGGGCTCTGCCACCCTCAAAAGAAAGAAGTTCCTCCTCATGGTTAGATGGAACTTCTCATGGTCAAGTTTGTGCTGGTTGCCTCGTGTCCTGTTGTTGGCTGCAGTGGGATTACATACGCGATTGATTCCCAGGGCAAGATATGAAATTGCTTTGAAAGGATCTCAGAATTCTCGGCAGGTTACTCTCTATGTATTTTTGCTCCGAGCAATGTCAGCAATATAAAGATTATATGACAGATCCAACCCTACTTGCTTAGAAAGGGGTATTTATTTGAACTTATGAGTCCAAGAAGACACATCTCAGATTTGGGATGCTGATGAACCTTGGTACCTGGGATAAATACGCTTGGTGCATACTCTTTAAAAAGTTTTGCTGTTTTTCATTGTATTTATTATGCTTAATTTATTTTTTTATGCTTATTTAGCTTCTTTTCCGTAACATCTTTTTGAAGTGTTTGAGAATTCGGTATTAATATATCCTGAACAGGTGAATTTTCATACGGAAAGTTGTTTTTACAAGCAAGTGCATGCAACTGCTGTGGGATACGGTCCCTTATTTAATACTTCAAAGCGCATTATGGTTTTGTCCCAGGTAAACTGGAGTATCCATTGCAAGCAATACTTAAAGAATGGTTTATGAACACTGTTGTTTCTTAGGCTACCGGAAAATGGAGGTTCTACTAAATGCACAAAATTAAAGGCCATATTAAAAACAACTATTGAAGCGAGTGGAGTCTGGAAGGTACCTGCCTGGGGCTGGTGGGACTGGCCGTAATTCCTTGTCTGGAAGAATGACCTTTAAATAAAGGTCAGAGAGAATTGCACTGGAAACCTTGCAGGTGCGTAAAAGAAGGCACTTAAGGTATTATATTGCCAGTGGGAATTGCCCTTTACTGTAAACGTCACTTTGGTTAACATTACTAAATACTTGCCATGGTTCCCCTAGTAAAATGTTTAAGGTTTATTTTTTTTTTTTAAATATTTTTAACCATCGTGACTGTCCTGCTCTGTGCTACATCTTGACACCTCATTCCTCTTTCTCCTACCATGTTGTTTTCTCATCTCAACCTCCTATTTCAAATGTTCTTCTCTTTCCTCGTGTTGAACTTGTACTTCAAAATGTTTTTAAGCTTTTTCTGTAGCTGCCTGTCATCTGGCCTTGCTCGTTCAGTACAATGAGTTGCTTCTCTGCTCTCTTCTATGTGTCTACCCTTCCTCAAAATCTCTCTTTGCATCCTTCTGATTGAACTTCATCTTTTCTGCCAAGGTACTGTGACCAGAGGAATAACTTACAAGGGAAATAAATACTGAGTAGAACAGACAAGAGAGGACAAAGGAGAATTTTAGCATCCAAAAGCTGCTCAGAAACTGAGGAAGCTTTTAGAAACCCACCCTGCATTGGCAAGAATAGGTTGCATGTGTAGATTTTTGTATGTGCACAGGAGTGCTAATGGTGGAGTACATCTGTTTTTTTAAAAAAAATAATTACATTCTTACAGTCTGATCTTAAGACCCACTTTAATCATATGATGTTGGTATTTAAGACTCTAAATACCAGAAGTTAATGGGGCTTAGCCTCTTCTTGGCAAGTCCGTGATACATGAACTAGGGCTAACAAGCTGCCTCAGAAATAAGGAGCGGGTTTAACAATGGCTTCACTCAATATTCTTCCTTTTTTCCATTAAAAAAAATGAAGGGAGGGAATAGCAGTGTCACTCTTAAGCCCTTTTGCAAAATAGTTTGTCACCTGTGCAAATCAGCCAGCTAAAAGAGATGGACTGTGTAAATCTGCCCTTAAAAAGGGCAGTAAGAAGCATCTTCTGATGGTGCTGGTGAGAACAAATGGATATGACCATTGACTTTTCAATACTGATTTCAAATCAATATTTAAGATTTGATGTAAGAGATGCCACACTGAGAAACAACAGCTTCAGAGAAAAGTAAAAGAGGGATTTTGCTTGGCACTCTGGCCCATTACTACTTATGCCTCAGCACACGTCTGCTGAAATATTTATTGGGGTGTTTCAGTTATTTAAGAGAGAGATCAAAAATGCATTACCAGACAGTGTAACCGAAGTGAATTTAAGTGAAGGACTGGTGTGTAGGGAATAAAACCATAATTATGGAGGTTGCCGAACAGCAGAATACTGTATGATTAAATTTGTTTAGGTAATTAGCATAGGGGGGGTGGGTGGGGGTGGGGGTTCTTCAGAATAATGTGGAAGTTATTTGATTTTCTAGCATTTTCTTCCACAGAATGCAAGTGCTTTAGAGAAGATTCAAGAATCAGTTGCTCCATTTTGGAGAGGGAGATCAAGGGAACTGCAGGATAACAGATTAACTTCCTTAGAGCCTTCATATATGTCATTGCTCTTTATTTTTCAGTCTCCAGACCTACTTCTGTGTTTAAATAAAATGGGCCCAGGAGATATTCCCTGGCTTTGCAGCAGCATGAAATGGACTTTGCTGACCCTTGCATATCTTCTGAGCCTCAAGAAAGTAACTTTTAGTGATTTAGCCTTTCTAAGTCGGTGTCTGCAATGGCTTGTGGGCTGCGTTGCAGGGAGTTGTTTCAGCAGGAGGAAAGCCTGCAGAGATTGGAGAGCACCGAGCCTGGTAGCACCTTGTCATGGGCATTGCCTGGCTCTGCCCAAGGGACATTCCAAGGGAACAGTGCTTCCTTTTGCTACCTGACCACTATTCTGATAGGAAAAACCTATCAGAATAAAGATAGCATTGGACTCTGTGCTTGCTCCTTTGCAAAAGTCTCCCAGAACTGAAGCCCTACTGGTGAATCTTCACGTGGTGTCCCATCAAGGCCAAAGCTGCCTCCTCATCTGATGGATCTGGAGGAACGGGGAGCTCCAAGCGTCTCCCCTCCCCTGAGATTTTGCTGTGGGCTGGGTTAGCACGTCCTTGTGCACATTCTGTTTTAGTACTTGTCAATGTATTATTTTAGGTTTTGCATTTACCTGGATGAATTTTGTGTCAGTCAGTGGGTTTCAGTCAGCTGTCCTGTTTGGAGTTACGGTATGTGTTCCTAATAACCAAGAGGTTTTCAACAGAGTTAATCGAGTGGCCTTATTTATGTAGATTTCTTTCCTGTAACTTAGGCAGTGATGTCTCAGATTCACTTTATGCTGGCAAGCATTAATACTGCCTTTGGGGAAAAAAAATAATGGTTCTGCCCTTTTCATGCACTGGCTGTTTGCTTCTGGCCCTCTGCCATCTTTTCTCCTGCTGGTTATGCAAACATTTGCATAGTGATCCGGTTCAGAGACGTGATGGATGCTGAAACTAACCTCCCAAGCCAAAAAAGTTGCTTTTTAACCTGGAT
The DNA here is from genome assembly GCA_013400055.1 of Nycticryphes semicollaris. Lineage (NCBI taxonomy): Eukaryota > Metazoa > Chordata > Aves > Charadriiformes > Rostratulidae > Nycticryphes > Nycticryphes semicollaris. The sequence goes on from VXBJ01003840.1 coordinate 165,337, forward strand.
CAATGCTTTGTTCTGCTTCACTGTTCATGTTAGTGCAGAGATTAAAGCAGTCTGGGGGCAGGAGTAGATGGGGAGCGAGGGAGGGTGGCATCTCTTTTTTGGGTTGTTACCAGCTTTAAAGTGAGAGTGTGATGTGGAGATTGAACCCATCCAATTGCAAATTGCCCATCAGAGTCGGTTTACAATTCAGATTTTCTTCTACACGACCTTTTCTGCAGAACTCTGGAGGGGTGTGAAATACATGGTGCCTTGGGATTGTACCCCCCATCTTCAGTCCCATCTGAAATAGATTTTTGTTTTAATATAATTATAATTAGAAAGGGCAATGCTTGATCATCTCCAGCATTTTAATTTCCTAACTTGGCGAGCTGGTTCTTGAGCTGCTATATATAATCCCGAATAAAGCCTCAGAATCCAAGTGTTAGGAGCTCTGGCAGGTTTCACACAGATGGAAATCCCTTTCCTGAATAGTTTTTCTTCAGAGTTAATTATTAAATACCTCTTTCTAGCCGTTGCTGTTATTCTGACAGCAGACTTTTCTCACAGTCTGGCGTAATGGCATGACTCAACCCGTAACAATGCCGCCTCTGTAGCTGGGATATTCCCACAGGTACATTTTGAACTCCTCTGACAACATCAGTCTAGAGGGCTTCTCCCTGTGGGCAACGGGGCTGTGATTGTGCAAATGAATGTTTATATCAAAAATAGATCATTCTTATCATGACTAGGAGCCAGCGACCCTTGAATTTGAAACCTTTTTCTGAGATCTGGTCTTGTCGGCCTCGGCCAGGACACCTGACGGCGTCTGCTCCAGCTGTATTTTAGAGAGAGGAGAATTAATAACTGTCGTGATTAGTCTGAAGTGGCCGCTCATGTGCCACACGGTAACAAGATCAAAAATGTAGTGACTGTTGGGTTTGCTCCAGGCAAACTGGACAAACACACCTGGACTCCCCGTATTTGCTGGTGCTGGCCTAGGATACGGTAGGGAGAGGACTCTGTATGGAACACATCTTTTAAAATCGGTTTGTGTGCATGTAGGTGTCATGATATTCTGTATTTACCAATATGAAACCAGACAGGAGGGTTTGCTACTTTGCAGAATCAACAAGATTGGTCATAATTTCGTTGAAGATTTTAAAACACGATTTTCATAGCAGGCAAGTGCGTGCTGTATCTTACAATACACCTATATTTCTTGAAGATACCCAGACCGTCTGTCCATATCAATGATCCTTTAAACCGCTTAGTAAATACCAAGTTTGTAATATTTAATAGAGCTAAAAATAAACTTTAACATAGATACTTAATAAATTCTTTTCGTATGATGCTTAACAACCACAAGGCATCAAAAACTGGCCCAGTCTGTTGCTGCTCTCACTGTTGTCCCCTGCTATGGCGGTTTGCACTCACTGGACCACACTGTTCAGAGAGAGAGCTCTGGGAGTTGCATTTCCTTCTTTTTTTTTTTCTAAAAACTAAAAAGCAGTTAGATGGTCATGCTACTTGCCCATGCTTTTTTTTTTATTTTTTAAATTCCTAGGCTGCTTTCAACTCCCCTTGATGGTGGGGTGGTAAGAAATAGCAGAATAAGAAATTCCTGCAGATTTTGTGAAAGTTGCTGGCTGGATAGAGAACAAAACAATTCATCTAATAATAGCATCCGTGAGGGGAAGGCAGCAAACTGAGCTCAATTTATTTCACCCGGCCTGTTGGCCTGAGAAACGTAACCTGGCAAGAGCCATAGAGGCAGAGTAAACATCCCAGTGCTTCCACAGAGCTAAAGGGCAGGGTGCTGAGGGAAAAGTACAATATTAAGGGTAAGCTTATAGCCATCCTTCTATTCTTTCACGTTCCAGCTGTCCTATCATCTTCCCAGCACCTGGAGCTAGTGCTTTGTTCAGGCAGGGCTGGGACACACAGGGACATCAGGCTACAGGAGTCGAAAATGCAGGCAGAGGACATGAGGTGGAACTACCACCGTCTAGTGGTAGTTTTGGTTGTGAGTTTACTTCCAAGGTCTGGGGAAATTTGTTTTCATTTGTTTGTTGCACACTATACCAAAATCAGCCCATGGCCTATGACATCGCTCTAAAACATAAGCAGCTTAACTGTAGGAAGCCAAGACCTGGTGTGTTTTTAAGAAAATGAAAGAAGGCATCGCAGACAATCATATAAACAAAATCTAATCTATATTTAGCTACATAATATCCTTTTGAGCCAATGAATTGCCAACGGGGAATTAGGGACCTGGGACGCTATGTTTTCTTCTGTACAAGCCTAGGTAAGCCAGGCAACCTGCTGTTCTTTTCCTGAGATAATAGTTTTGGTTGTGGACAAGTCTTTGGAATATCACTGGGACAAAACTGAACTGGTTCCTAAAAGATAACAACTTCCCTGTGGCAGCTATGACAGTGAGCATCTCTGTTTGCCCAGAGAGGTTGTAGCAGCCCCATCCCTGGAAGTGTTCAAGGTCAGGTTGGATGGGGCTTTGGGGAGCCTGGTCTGGTGGGAGGTGTCCCTGCCCAGGGCGGGGGGGTTGGAACTTGGTGATGTTTAAGGTTCCTTCCAACCCAAACTGTGCTGTGATTCTATGGTTAACAAATGGTGGTATCTTCCATTTCCACACCACTTGAGCGCCAAACAATGAAATGGCCTGATGGTGACCACTGCTCCCTGGAAGGATCTGCCCTACGCCAGGACCTCTACTGGTCCAGTTTCCCAGTGGTTAGAGTGTCATGTTTAAAAAGGCATTTAAATGATCTGCTTCTCCGTAGCACTGATGGGGCATCAGTTCCGTTCTTTGTGCCACTGTAGACACAGTCTTTCATTATCCTTTCCATGGTTACTTGTGCATTTTTATTTTAATCCTGTAATCCAAAAAATGAGGTGACTTGTGCCTTGTTGTTGTGTCACCAAAGAGTTCTTGGGCCTACTATTTATTAAACTTCAGTGCTTTACCTGGGAGTTGGTTCTTCAGCTAGTAATTTCCCTTCGCTGTTCTGTAATGAGATATTTCTGGGTAGTTTTTGCATGAAAATCCACTTGCCAAAACTGTGGAAAGTTTGGTGTTATTTTTTCCCCCCCCTAATTCAGCTCCTTAGTTGTATGTTGTATGATCGCAGTTCACTGCTCTCTGTCAGAGGAGTTGAATTTACCACCCTGGAATATTTTGCACTCTCCAATGGCTTTAGGGACACACAAACCGTGTGATGATCTTCATGTCCTCATACTCCCTGGCCTACAGCTGTAACGCTCTTCAACGCCACGTATTGACCTACTGTATTTTGGCGGCGTGTGATTTAGCGTTGGAAGATAAATAAGGAAGCCATTGAAATGTTTATGCGTTTTATTGACTTTAAGGTGCTTTGGAGAGCAGCATTAATCTGCAGTTCAGTGAAGCAGTAAGAAAACGAAATACTCCCTCAAGAGTTTTCTCTTGTAAATGGAGCCGTGCATTAGGCTGCTGCGAACTGGCATGCTTTCAGGTTTTTGAATGCGCTGGTTTTTTTTTGTCTTCGTGAGTAATTATAGCTGAGGGTAATAACACTGGAATTGTCCTTCATCAGAAATAACAATAAGACTTGATGATGGTGGGTATGTGATGTGCTTTGGAAATGCCCGCCCTTGACCTCAAGCTTTAGGCCTGCCCCACCACTGCCCGTCCTCTGGTGCAAGTGCTGCCTCTGACATATGGTCACCTTCAAATGCTAAATTAGAGTGGTAGCCTTTTATGCTCGCTCTGTAATCATTGTGGTATAAATGACTGGACGCCAAAGAGGAATGACTAATCTGGTTGTGATATTTCGTTGGCTCAAACAAAATCATGAAACGCAGGGGTAAGAAAATGTTCTCTTAGTCCCTGCTGTTGATTGACAGTATTTACTTTGGGGGATCTGACTGTTGAGACTATTACAAAGCCCATATATTTGGATATCTCCAAACAGTCACCTGGTATATGAGTGACCTTGGAAAAGTGAGTTCATCCTTCTGTGTTTTGATTTATTGTCTTTTCTTTTTTTTAATATGGGCTGAGAGCGGAATTGGTTGGGATTTTCCTTCTTTTAGCTGAAATTATTTTTTTATGAAAAAGCAGAGAAATTGTCTTGGGAGTTTTCATATGGAAAATATGACAAATAATGTTTAAGTTTTTCTGGCATCCGAACCCAGAAAAAGTATATGATTACCGAGAATAGTAAAATTTATGGTGGTATTTTCAATTTTTTCCAGTACACGTATTTCCCCATTTTTCAATAGAATAATAATAATTTCCCAGAGAAACTTTTAGTTTGTGGGACAAAAACATAGCCTTTACTACTGTAGTTGGAAAAACCCAGAAGGAAAATGTTCTGCTGTTCTTACTGAGAAACCTCTGAATACAAACGTCCTTCATTTGAAATAAGCATTACTCTTGTTTTCACTGAACTTACACCACAGAGGAACAATGTTTCCGAAATCTGTATTTGAGTACGTATAAGAGACAGATTTTGGGAGTATTGATATTAAAGGATGGTGTATGAGTCACAAACCACAAGGCAGCATCTGCATCGGCCTGGCTCCCTGTAGTATTTAATTTTTATTTTTGGTTGATTCCACTCTTTGAAAATGCCATCTTTTATTGAAGCGTTACCTGTACAGTGTCTTGATGTGCAGGATGCTGTTACTTCAGCATTCATTTTTCCTAACATGTTTGTTGGCACTGAGGGAAGCAGGCTTCAAAGCCAGAGTTAGTTCCAGATACAGTTTACAAGAGCGCTGTTTAACTGAAAACCTGGTAATTGCGCTGGGTGTTTCTGGTTTTATTCCTTTGGGAGGTTGGGTGTGCCTGGAGATAAAGGTCATCTTCCCTTTTATTACGCTTTTTCCTTCTCCTATCCTTCTTCCTCTCCTGTAGCAAATTAGTAGCCAGATTTATTTCCATTACACTCTGCCTACCCGCATAAATTACAGGAGGAAATAAAAGCAGGATAAAACATAATAACTTTGCTGTTAAATGCATGTTACTTCCAAGAAAACAGAACTTGTAGCTGATTCATTTTTAAGACTTTAACTATAACTTACATTTTTCTCTTTCTGCTTTGCTTTGGCAGGATAAAAATCTTGAACATGCCTCGTAGCCCAACATCAAGCGAAGATGAAATGGCACAAAGCTTTTCCGACTATTCCGTTGAATCGGAATCAGACAGCTCCAAAGAAGAAACTATTTATGACACAATTAGAGCAACTGCCGAAAAGCCAAGCAGCAGAATGGAAGACAGTCAGAGCAACACATTAGTGATTCGAATTATAATACCTGATCTGCAGCAAACGGTAAGGGATACTGTATTACAAGTTAAAAAAAAACCAAACCCAAACAATTTATTAGCTTTGCTGGCTTCAGTCTGCAGTACATCTGTTCTGCTGGATTACAAAGTTTTAACAAATCGCAGGCAAAATTTATGTCCTGTTTTCTTTCAACGTCTACATTTTTTTCTCCAATGGTATGTCTGACTCATTGCCTAAACTAAAGGCACCGTCCCATCCGAGAGAGGGTGCTTATGATGTGAACTTGAGGAAAGCTGTGATTATAAAGCCAATACCCATCTGATCTGCATTCGGAGGTGTTTGGGCAGAAGAAAGAGAATTAGGCATCTACAGTTTCATCAGATGAGGTTTGAACCCCAAAATCCCATTATCTTTATGAAATACACATGCATATATAACCTCATTGTTGTCTTTTTTTAGTTTCTCTTTTCATGAGATAGTTTGTGATTGATGCTAGGCCAGGGTCTGGTAGGAGGTCATCAAATTCACTCTCTCTCTTTACCATATCAGTTGTCTTTCTCTGACATTCTCCTTCGAAGAGATACCCTTGTCCGATGGCTGGTGGCTTTTAGAGCATAAAGATGAGGAAAGAGAAGCACAAATAAATCGTTTCTTCCTCCTTTGCTGCTGGGCCTTCACTCTACACAGTGGTGTTTCTCCGACTTCCACCTGGAGAAATCAACACTCTTGAACTGGGGGAAGAATAAAGTGTACTGTTCCACAGTTTTAACAATGGCATGAAATTGCTATTTTATTCTTCCCCACCTCCTTACCACTTGTAGTGGAAACATCTCACAGAGAATAAAACAAACCCTTTCTGATTTTCCTGGAGGAGTCATTTGCAAGCTAATTTTTGGCCCTATGGCTGTATCCCACATCCCAAAATCTATAGGATGAAAATAGCGTCTTTTCCGCAGAAGTTATCATCTCCCATCTTACAGAAAGAATTGGACAGATTTAATTTGTTAAAAAAAATGTCTGATTAATTGAGTAAATGTGGAAAAAAAGTTGCTTTTTTATTTAATTTAAAAAAAAGGTATCTTGGCTGTTCCTTATGTATTAGAAATCTACAGTCCACATTTCTCGCTCTTTCTCACAGGGAACTACTAAGTTGTGTTTCTTTTATGGTTGAATGTGTAACATTCAGTATCTGGAATGTTATGAGCCCAAAGTTGGAAAAGTTTGCTGTTTTAACTTGCTCAGTAAAAGCATCATTGTCTTCCATGAGTGCTACAATAGAAATAACAATCTCATACCCAAGAAGGTCTTGGGAGTTACTGATTCTCTCTAGGATGACATCCTGTCCAAATTTGTGATTAATTATCTAAATTACCCTGGGCCTCCTTGGATGCTGTTGTCGGGTTTTTCAATTGATGGTAGGCATCAGACTTTTTTCATTTCAAAGATGGCTATGAAAACACATTCTTTTTATGGATGTGCGCTACATACATCACTCCGTGCTGACATTTAAGATCTACATCATACTGGGCTGCCATTGAAGATCTATCTCAGATGAAAATATTCCTTTCTTTTTAATTAAGTTCATGTTTAGAATGATAGAGATGGCCCATCTACAGGCTGACAGGGAAGAGCTGTGTTGACAGCGTGGCCTCAGGTGTGGTTGGAGAGCTCTGTTTTTTAAAACCCAGTCTACACAGTGCTCAGAGAAATCCGTGTTGGAGTTGGGAGCATTCTGTCTTAAATTCTTGTACTTAAAAGAATCTCTTAGACGTGGATTTCTGCAGAAATGGCAGTACCATTAATTTATATGGTGTGAGATGTACCTTTATGAAGTGGAAGTGGTGTGGGACCAGAGCTGGAGAGGAAGGGGCAGAGCAGAACTGAGGCTGCTGTGAGCCGCGCACGGGATTTTTATTAAATCCTGGCTGAAGCAGTCATCACCTTGGGTCTTTCATTTCAGTATTGATTGAAATACTGAAATGCACAGTTGTACAACTTAAATTTTAAAGGATTTTGCCTGTAGTGAAGTCCCCTGTCAAGACAAGCTCTGCCTGGGCATGGTTAGGATTTTATTGATGATCCTACCAGCTTGCTATATCCCTGATGGTGTTCAGTGCTCAATGAATAGGTTCACTAAAGGGGAAAGATTAGGTTTACGTGCTAGGTTTAGTCTGCCATTAAAAACAGAGATGTTAGCCTGCTGAAGCCCTTTTGTTTCATTACTCTATTTTGTAGACCAATAATAAGATATTTATTGACACTATCAAAACAATTGGGTTTTTTATAAATTTATTTTGTGCAGGAAATGAAATAAGCCAAAAAGTATTTTTGGTTTTGTGTTTCATTTGTTCATTTTTATTGCTTTGCTTTTTGCATTTTTTTCCTTTTCAATAAACTCTTAATGAAAAGTAACTCAATTGTTTTAACCAGCTCTATAGCGGATGATCTATTTCTGATTTAATTTATCAGCCCACAAGCTCTAGTACAAGAAAGTGAAGTCTGGATGCAGGTTTGCAAATGGGAGGACTGTTAGCTTAAATGTAGTGCAGCAAAGATTGGAGAAGATCACATTTCGTGAGGTGTGTTATAACTACAAGCCAAATCCAACATACACCCCATTTGCTGTCTAATTAGAATTAATTAAACATAAGAGGTGTTTAAAATTAGTCTGTTTAATCAAAGGAGCATGAAATGACATCATTTAGTTGTATGATTTTAATCTTTATTGCTTTTTATAAAGTATGATCAAGAATATATTTGCTTAAAAGAAGGGAAGTTCAGAGTTTTAGATAAAGCTCAAGCCCCTAGGAAGCCTGAAACTCCTTGCTAAACTCACTAGCATGTATAAGATAAGCATCATTCATCTTAAGTAGGATATACTGCTATAGCAAAGTTTATAGATTATCAGCCACTGCAGGAAATCTGTTTTGCTGTCCTTTTATACTCATTTGAGAATGTGAGGATACTGTAAGCCTTGACAAGTTCATACTAAACTCTTATGAAGACTTATTTGTCGGTTCTTGTATAAATTTTTGTCTCCTTTTCAGTTCAGATAATAATCATGGAATGGTTCAGGTTGGAAGGGACCTTAAACATCATCCAGTTCCACGCCCTGCCCTGGGCAGGGACACCTCCCACCAGACCAGGTCGCTCCAAGCCCCATCCAGCCTGGCCTTGAACCCCTCCAGGGATGGGGCAGCCACAGCTTCTCTGGGCAACCTGTTCCAGTGTCTCACCACCCTCACAGTGAAGAATTTCTTCCTAATATCTAGTGTAAATCTCTCCTGTTCCAGTTTAAAACTGTTCATCCTCATTCTGTGGCTCCCCTCCTTGATGAAGAGTCCCTCCCCAGCTTTCCTGGAGCCCCTTGAGGGGACTGGAAGGGGCTCTAAGGTCTCCCTGGAGCCTTCTCTTCTCCACCACGCTGAACCCCCCCAACTCTTTGATCCTGTCCTCACAGCTCTGGTGCTCAGACCATCTTCGTGGCCTCCTCTGGACCCAATATATTGAAACAGTACTTTGTAGAAAAACAAGTTTCTTACTGCTTTTGTGCACCATTTATATTCAAGTAAGTGTTGCCCTTAGCACAGGAGGGTGGAGAATATTTAAATGAGTGACTGAAAGATTTAAATGAGCTCAATGAAATTACCAAAGGAATGGAGACCACAGAAAACCCACTATATTCACAAACATGTTGGCATAGGAGAATGAGTAGGAAAGCTATATTATCCGGCATTTAATTTCCTGATTTAATGAGCCAGGAGTCTCAGCTTTAATAGATCCTTTATGGAGGCAGGACACGGGTGTAATCTCTTTTGACCAGAGATTTATTTGCAGCGCATCCAGCTCAGAGGGCTCTGGCTTGATGATGACCCCTACTACTTGCTGTCGAGGTGGAAGTGGCAGTAACTGACTGGTTCCTCCTCTCTTTGCAATAGTGGTGCAGGGTTTCTTGGCATCTTAGGCAATATCCAATTGCGTTTGCCCTGAATGTGAGGATGCTTCATCCCCAGGGCACCAAAGGCCAGTATCACGCTGTCAGCGGCACTGGTTGGTGACAGGTCTGCATCTTTCCTCCTCGATAGGTGAAGTTGGCAGCCAACAGCCCCCAGCAGTTTGATGCCCAAGGTGACTCCCTACCTTGTGCCTAAGGGCACCCGTGTCTGTACATGGTGTTGAGTGTCTTTTGGACATGGAAGACTGGGTGAACTAAGGTGTCTCCGCTTTCCTCTGTGATGCTGGGCGTGTCTGACCTCTCCCTGGACCTTTTGGGATTGAAAGTCCTCCTGTATCCATTTCCTTTACCAGCCCACGGAGGAATGTGTCACATGTCATTTTGCCTTTGACTAGGAGTCTGGTTCTTCTCCAGTAGCTGTTGTCAAGAAAATTTCCTTTCCTTCTGACAGTGATGTCCAGTGTTTTGTGCTTAGTATTGCTCTTTTTCCCAGACTTCAAGAACAGATCTGTCAGCCTGATTTAAGGAATGTTTAAGGAATTTCTTGTTTTAAGGGATGTTTTAATTATTATCAATGCATGGTGGTTGGTCTGCCTCTTTGTTTTATCCTTTACTTACGTGCTCCCTCTGGGTTACATTTAAAATCAAAGTGCTCAGATTCATATGTTTTACTAAATTCAGATGCTGGGATGGGATTGGGTCTGCTGAAAACTTCTTTGAATTGCTTTCTGCCCATCTGTTCTGCTGCTCCGCTTCAGTGATGAGCATTTGCTGTCTCCCCGCTCTGTTGGTTTGTTTTTTGGTTTTTGTGTTGTTTTTTTTTTTTTTTTTTTTTAAAATATTAGACTTTCCACATAAAATGTTTTTGGGGAAGTGGCAGTTTGGTAAAGCAACAGCTGAAGTTGGAGCTACTGTCCCTGCCCAAGCAGGGGGATTGGGACAAGATGATCTTTAAGGTCTTTTCCAACCCAAACCGTTCTACTTTGTTTTTTCCTCTTCTGTATTGCTTTTCATACTTTTGTATCATTTTTTTGTTTTTGTTTTTTTTTTTCACTATTTCTAGTGTTCATTGGCCTTTAGAGTTAAGAACCTTTTCTTTTGGTGCTTTTCTTTTTTAGATAAAATGTTTGTTTTGTTTGTGCAATTTTTATCTTACAGAGGTAGGAACCGAGTTGTCACAACTACAGCTTGACTCACGTGTTTTGCTTTGTATCCATTTTTTGCTTATTTTTCTGGTTTATGCTGCCACCCGCTGCCTTAGATCTATTCCAGGTTTTTCCTTTGCAACTTTTCACAAATATTCTTCTGCATCCCATTTTGTGACTGATTGTTCATTGCTGCTTTCTGATTATAGTTGGTCTTCCTTCCTTCTATCTTCGGTTTGACAATGGGGACATTGTGGGTGCTGCTGTCCTTATGCCCTTCATCAGGAGAGGGGATCTCACTTGCCAACTGATGACGGTGTGGCCAAACTGGCTTTTTTTTGACCTTCCATCTCATGAATTCTGTGTTTTCTGAATGCATGTTGATGAAGGAAAGCAGTGCCTCCCCAAGAATTCAGGTGAAGACTGAACACACATCACAATGAGCGACTTGCTCCATTTTTTTTCATGATAATACCCAACTCTCATTTGCATTTTCTACTTTATGGTTGTCGCATCTTCAATGGCGACGTCTCCAACTGAAAAGGAGTAACTTGTCTTGTGATATTCTGATGATCCCATTTTGGAGGCAGCTGCACAAACTGTTTGTCATGGTTACTCTGCCGCAGCGCGGTTTTGTGTGATTGACAACTTCATGTGTGATACAAAAGAGGTGTTGGTTGATAGATTTTGAAACAGATAAATGTTACTCCTCAGAGATTCTGTGTCATGAACATTACTCCTATTGAATTAATATCTCCCCTTTAGCTGGAAGGGGTGAGCTGTATTTTCCCCTTGCTTCCAGTTAGTGATTTACTCTCACCAGTGTGCAGGAACGCAAGATTACAATTGACTGTGTCTCTCATGATCCAAATAGCTTTAATATCAAAAACATGGGTCTCACATTTCAGCAACAATGTTGACATGCTCTCTTGCTGCTAGATTTGGATTTTGAGTGGCCTAGTGTGGTTTTGACAGTTGTTTTGAGCCACTTGGGGCTTCTTTTTTGTGGTGCAATTTTTATAGGTGGCCTTCAAGACAAACTGTTATGTTTTTTCTGGTCTTGGGATGCAACAAAAAGGGTGGAAAGTATAGATTTCCAACTTGGTCATTGCAAAATATCTTTATGTTTCTATAGTTCTTGCCAGTAAACTATCCCTGGAGTTTTTTTGTTTGTGATTTTTTTTTTAGTTTTTTTTTAATTAAGTTACTGAAGATTAGAAAAAGTTATCCAGCTTTTTTTGGCTCAACAGCTGTCTCATTTTCTTGTGTTTTCCACACCAGGTACATCTAAGGAATTCATACTTATCTCCTAACTAAAGCAATCTGTAGATTCTCCTGTGATTTGTCTGATGTTTTCTCAACCACTTCCCTGGGCAACCTGTTCCAGTGTTCCACCACCCTCAGAGTAAAGAACCTATTCCTAATATCCAGTCTAAATCTGCTCTTCTCCACCCTGAAGCCATTGCCCCTCATCCTGTCACTGCAGGCCTTTGGAAACAGACCCTCCCCAGCTTTCCTGTAGCCCCTTTCAGGTACTGGAAGGGGCTCTAAGGTCTCCCCAGAGCCTGCTCTTCTCCAGGCTCAACAACCCCAGCTCCCTCAGCCTGTCCTTGTAGCAAAGGTTTCCTCCAACCCCCTGATCATTTTTGTGGCCCTCCTCTGGACCCTCTCCATCAGGTCCATGTGCTTCCTATCTTGAGGGCTCCAGACCTGCACACAGTACACAGTGAAACACTAGTTTCACTTATCTAAGAAATTTTAGTTGTAGGAAATTTCAGTTGTAGGAAATTTTAGTTGGTAATTTATTGGCTTGTTTTTTACATCATTGATCTTATTAATGGAGTCGACATATATTAAAATAGGCGCATTTTTGTTTCTTGTGAATCACTAGAAAAGCTGGGGCTCTGAATAAATTAGGTTTATAAATTACTAGTTTCAAAGTGTTTCTGTATTTATTCTGACATTGAGGACTCTATAAAATGTTGTAGCTGATGTGGTAGAAATAGAATAAGGGTGGAGTTATCGGATAACTCATTTGAAAACAAGCCTTTGAGCTACTGCACAAAAGGAATTCCTCACTGCCATTTCAGTCCAGTGAAAGGGGTTAAACTGTAATCTCCTGTCCTCATGCGTTCTATGAACGTGCCAATGGCGGACCCATGGAAAGCAAAGTATTTCAGCAGGTAAATATTGTGCGTTACTGATGCAATGTGTATAAACGCTGCAGATTTATTTTCCATTGAATTACAGTCCAAAGAAATTTGAAATTATTCATAATTTTGCCAATTTAGCAAATCTTTGAGTATTAGAAGTACACACAATTACCTGCAATGTTTGCATGTAATCAAGAACAGATGGAGCACAAGAATAGATTGAACAAAACTGAACATTTTGAATTCTCAAGGTGCATTAAAAGAAGCCTATTTACTTAAACTGTGATCCAAAGCTAGTGGTTTATATTGTTAAAAGCAAAGCAGTGTCATAAAAGTCCAAAAAGAATTTATTTCACGTAACTTTTTCATGTAAGAAAGACTTTGCTGGAAGAAAAAAAATTGTGTCATTTCAAAATTGTCTTTGCTTCTTCCCATTTGAGTCGCATTTCTCATAATCTTTCAAGGTGTGTGGATAATGACAGGTCACAGCATAGTGGTGCAGCATGGAGAAGGGTAATCCCTCCATCTTGCATCATGAGGGGACAGGAGCATCCTGTTGAGTGGGCAAAGAAGGGACTCCTGTGCTGTAGCTCTGCTGTGGCACCTTGGTATGAGCCCTTCAGATGGCCCAGTGTGGGGTGAATCAGCAGCACCAAAAATTCATAATGTGTGTCAGAAGCAACAGGTTGGTTTCTAGTTATTGCCATCTGCTGGAGGCTCATAACCAATGACTGCAATGTAAGCTACAATTGCAAAATTCCTCAATTTCTTAAATTTCAACTTGGTGGGAAAGAGAAAACTGGCAATACTTTCAAGGTTTTAAAATCTGCTGCTGCTTCACATCACGTAGTTCCTCCTGTAAACTTACCCTAAGATAAATGCAGCTTAAGAAGTAGTAGAATTCTGGCCTGAATACCATTTTTTGGTGAAATTGTTGTGGTTGAGACTGGTTGTGAGAACAGCTCAGGGTCAAGGGGATGGTCAAATGTCTTGCAACATCCTTTTTACTTGGCTTTCCAAATAGGTTTGCTGTAAAGTTGTTGTCTCTCTTGTGTTTGCAGAAGTAAGAAGAGATGTCCAGTTATTTCACAGTTATTAGTTATTGTAGAAGAATGTGTGTGTGAAATGTAATTCTGTTGATGTATATTTTTTCATGAAATTTTTAGATTTATTGTGTATGGATTTAGAACATTTGTAAATTTTAGGATGTAAGGTATTATTTAAGTGTGCTTTTTTTTTTTCATTAGTTAGATTTTTAAAATAATATCTCTTTGCAGAAATGCATTAGGTTTAACCCAGAAGCTTCAGTGTGGGTTGCAAAGCAACGGATTTTGTGCACTTTGAATCAGAGTTTGAAAGATGTCCTGAATTACGGACTGTTCCAGCCTGCAAGCAATGGTAGAGATGGGAAGTTTCTGGACGAGGAACGACTTCTTAGGGAGTACCCACAACCAGTGAATAAAGGAGTTCCTTCACTTGAGGTATTTTTAGATCTAATATTTGAAACGTTTGCATCCTGATAGAACTTACACAGAAAGCAGTATTTGAGGTTTCTCCATGCACCTGAAATGCATTTGGGAAATGGCCGTCAGCAAGTCTGAATTTGAACCCTTGCTCGCAGAAGAGCTGGAGTACCCTCTCTTGGGGAGCTGTTCTGTGTTATCCCTGAAAGAATCAGTCCCTCTGGGAAATTTGATTTGGGATTTTTCCTCTGCTGAGGACACAGGAGATGTGTCTTATTCTGTGATTTATTAAAGAAATGTAATTCTCTAAATTAAGCTGTTGGATCTCTAATTAGTTTTGCCAGTAGTATGGTAGCACTTGCTGAATAATCAGCCTTTACTTTCTCCCAGAGAGGCTTGGTCTTTCTCAGTGAAGCCATTTCTTTTTATTTTATCCAGTCTTAGTTCCCTCCGTGCCATCCTTCAGAGTACACAGATTTCCCCTGGCTGTCTCCTGGGAAAGCAGTAAGGGAAGAGAGGGTGTGTACGTGTGAAGCAGTCACGCATAGAGACTGGAATTTCCCCCCTCTCCATTGTTCATGCAGAGGCTGATAAACTGGGCAGAGCTATTACAGCACTGGGCAAATGTGGAGCAGAGCCAGACTACACTGAAACATAGTATAGCTGGAAACTGGGGCATGAAACTAGTATTTAATTAATTTTGATATTGCTTTTATGGTGGTAAATCAACCACTAATAATCTACAGTTAATAGACTTACTCCACTATACCACAAATCCAAGCAAAAAAGAACCAGGGTCCAGAGAAGGTTTCAACTCCTAATTTTTCTAGCAGTTTATTTCAGAGATTCAGTTGCTGAAGTCCATATTATAGCCATAAGCAAAATAAATAACCACTTGGTTATATTTTATTTTTATTTTTTTCTGGCATGTTGTTTCCTGAGTTTTCACGGTTTGCAAAATTCTTCTCACTGCAGCTAAAGGATTGCAATTCAGGGGTTAAAAGTGGTCTTGGGAAAAGCTGGCATTTAAAGCCTCGTTCAATACAGTCTCCTTGTCCAACAGACGTGCTGCATTCTTTGAATTCTGCATAGTACAATTAGATAATAGTAAGTTATAACTATGTAAACCCCGTGATTTTTGCTGTAGTGCTTGCTACTCTGGCCATAGGATAAAATCTGAGTGAGTTTCAGCCAAAAAAAGAGGCAATCCTCTGAACCTCATTCACAGGACCAGTCCTGCTAAACATCAGAAGAACTATTCCCATGTGGAAGTTCTGCCTATTTGATTAAGGGATTTATCAGGAATCCTCTTTTTTTTTTTTTGTTCTTTCTGCCTGAAACTATAAATGAAAGTGCAGAGATATCCTTAGGTAAAAGCTGTTTTCACTGTAATTCTTGCTTCTTCATGTGGATTCCAGAGGCTGAGCTCATTTCACATATACCTCCAATGATCTCCCTATACTTATACAAGATATGAATTTTCCATACAAGAACTGTAAAAATATGTTAAGCAGATTGCTGGTTATTGGTGAATTTTCAAAATGAAACACTAATTGGTTTTGTTTTTTTTTTTACAATTTTGCCTAAATCTGCGTCATTGTGGATGATACTTTCTGGTAAAGGTTAGGAAATTATATTGTTTTTATGCAAAACAGGACATTGGAAATGTGTTCTTTCTTTCCTCCTTCAGTTTCGGTACAAGAAAAGGGTTTACAAACAGTTCAATCTTGATGAAAAACAGCTGGCCAAGCTTCACACAAAGGTAAGCCCAATTTACTGGACAAGTCAGCAATTGCTGATACGGCAAAATAATTATGGAGTCATGGAATTGTCNATCAGGAAGATGCTCCAACCTCTTAAACATCTTTGCCCTATGCTGGACTCTCTCCAGTAGTTCCCTGTCTCTCTTGAACTGGGGAGCCCAGAATTGGAGTCAGTATTCCAGTTGTGGCCTCCCCAGTGCAGAGCAGAGGGGGAGAATGACCTCCCTCCACCTACTGGCCACACTCTTCCCTACGCAGATCAGGATTCCATTGGCCTCTTGGCCACAAGGGCAGTGTTTGAGAAATGTGTCTGAGAACCTGGATCTTATTCCTACTTATTGTAGGAATTCATCACCGCCTGCGCCAATTGCTGAACAACAAACAGTGTGTGCTCCTGGCACCAACAGAGATGTGGGAATTGTGAGCTGGGAATTTCTCTCCTAGAAAAATTCCTATTTTTGACTCTTCAATATGTATAGAAGCCAGTGTAAATAAACCTTACTTTGTAAATATGATGTGCTTCCAGCACACTGCAAAAATGCCAGTCTCTGTCTTCAGATTCATTTGCAGACCTTAATAATAACAGTAATGATCGCCATCCTAATTTCTTACCGAATGAAGCTTCTGTTCTTTTTTTTCCTTAAAACTCTAAAAACCAGAATCTTACTCTGTTTGTATTTTGAACATAATAAGACGTAGGGTTTATGCTCTCAGTATAAAGTCAGGTTCTCCAGAAATATGAATTAGGTACTGTTTGTTGATGCCAATGGCTATTGACATCAATTGACAGAATATTTCACTTTTAATCAATATTTTCATTTTAATATTAGGGGATGATTCATTTGTCGCTCTTGTTTCAGACTAATTTGAGAAAATTTATGGATCACGTCCACCATCTCTCAGTGGAAAAAATCACAAAGATGTTGGACCGAGGACTGGACCCAAACTATCATGACCTAGAAACTGGAGGTCAGAACAACAAAACTGGCAGCATAAAGTAGAACCTTGGGTTTGTTCAATGCAAATTGATTAACGGGTTGAATCTCACACGTTCATTCTGTTGCCTTCCAAACTCCAGGCCAACGGAATCTCTATGGTTTCGCTGTCCAAACGAGAAAATCAATAATTTTCTTTGAGCAGTAGTTTTAAGTTAACGTTTTTAAAGCAGAAGTTCTTTATTTTATTAATTTGCTCACCTTTTTTTCAAGTACATGCTCTTCTCTTCTTTAGAGACACCCCTAACTTTGGCAGTTCAGCTTGACAATACAGTAGAAGTGATAAAAGCTCTGAAAAATGGAGGAGCACATTTAGATTTCAGAGCCAAAGATGGAATGACAGCTCTGCACAAAGCAGCCAGAGCCAAGAACCAAGTAACCCTCAAGGTAAATGCTTTCAGTAGCAAATTATAGAATATTTTATTAAAAAATATATAGAAGGGAGACTGTTTACAGTTAATTACAGTTTTGTCCTCAATGGATCCTTAAGTATGTGCTTGTTCTAGTGCTTTCTCATGGCTTTCAAATCTTATGATTTCCTTTCATGAGAGGGCCTTTTAATTTCTGACTTTTTTTGGTAGGAAGAAAAAATGGTGAAATGTAACCATATTCATTGATATATTGGAAAAGATCTGTCTGAGGCAATAGGAATAGCGTTACCGTTGCTTATCTCTTTGAAAGCAAACGCCAGTGACAAGGATTATATCTCAACACAGTCTCTTCTGGTTTCTTTTTGTATTTTAACAGGTAGTCTTAATTCACCTTGATGTTCTAGATTAAATCTTATGTTTATGGCTTTTCCTTCTTCCCTTTTGACAGATATTCAAATTGCATGACATTTTTGATAAAGCCTCTTGTAACTGAAGAGGTGAACGTGTTGCAAAGGCGACACGGCATTTTCAGAACAGAGATTTCTCAACTTAATGAGAGGATGGGAGTTGGACATTGCCACTCATCCTTTCCTTGCTATCCCCACAGATTCCTTCAGACCCTAATTCTTCCCAGGTTATTCCTTACTTAACTTACTGTGTGCTGCAGTCTATTCTATCCGCTTAGTGAGCAAAAAATATATGTTATGGCAGATGTCAACCCTGTGAATACTTTTTTGGCTAGAAAAGTCCCTTTATAGTTTGAATTCCCTCCAAAATATATTTTTTTTCACAGTTTGTGATTGCTTTCAGACCCTTTTAGAGCTTGGAGCATCTCCTAACTACAAAGACAGCTGTGGCCTGACACCGCTGTACCACACGGCTGTTGTGGGAGGGGATCCTTACTGCTGCGAGCTCTTGCTGCACGAACATGCGACAGTCAGTTGCAAGGATGAAAATGGATGGCAAGAAATTCATCAGGTAGGAGAGAGCTTGCTTTTTGTTTGGGGTGGAAGCTGCATGAGGAAACGTGCCATGTATGTTCTCTGGTTAAGCGCCATTGGGATATGTTTGGTCCATGCACATACAGTTATGGGATTCCTTCTTTTTTTTCTATTCGCTTATTACTTTGCATCCTGCTGCGGTGAATTGGAAGTGGAAACAGTTCCTGTGGAGCTCTTGAACTTCAGAATCTTGTGGTTACTGTGGATTTTGCTGCGGGATTTGCACTAGTTGCTTTTATGTAATGGACTCTTGGAAGTTTAGCATCCTATTAGTAGCACTGCAGTAAAAACCCCCTAACTCTGTCTTTTTGTTAGATCCCGATTTTTGTATCCCTGGTAATGCTTCTTGCGTGTTTGTCAGAGGTACTTTCTCCTTTCTCTCTGGTGAACTTTGCAGAAGATATGGATGCAGGATCCTGCTGCTTGAATCCTTCAGTGTGTTGCACTAAAGGGTGTTAAAATCTTACAAACTCAGAGTTTGAGTCAAATTTTCATTCCCTACCTGTGTGGAAACAGGGATGCAAATGACTTTTCTTTTGCTGTTTGTACGTGGGGTTTCCTTTTCTCATCCAAAGTGTGGATAAAGGTGGTGGACTGCTCTATAAAGAAAAATTATTTAAAAAAAAAAAAACCTTTTGAGGATTGTGCTGCTCATGATACATTGAGCCAGTCATGGAGCCAGAATTCATCAGGCACTGGCACATCTCTGTCAGCTTCACTGTAGCTGTTGGAAAGGGAGACTTCCTTCTTCACCAAAGACCTAAATCATATCTCTTAAAAACACCTCTAGTGTTTCATAAGGCTGAAAAAAACTTCTTTGAGCTCTTTTATCTTGTCCTCTCCAGAAACATCTGGATGTTATGGAACAGTTGAGTAAGAATGCTTTATTAATTTCTCTTTGCCTAGTGATAAACTCAGTAATTTACAGAGTTTAAAGATTCCAGCAGTACTGATGTCATTGCAGCTATTTTATGCCTTTTACTCTGCAGAGATGAGTTTGAGTAATGATAAAAGATGGAATTGATGTAGTATGAGCAGATAAATAAAGAAATAAATAATCAACCTTACAGGCCTGCACAGGTCATCTAGGCTCACTTTCTTTTTTGTGCACTGGTCTTTTTAATACGTAATGTCTTTTCTTTTTTTCTGTGAAAGAAATGGGAGATAGCTTTGGTAGCCAGATTTGGGCAGAGATCTGAGCTTTTCCCCTGTCTAAGTGTGTTCAGATCGAGGTCATTTGGATCCATCTCTTGTAGGAAAAAAAAAAAAAAGGCCTAATTTACTACCATCATTTCTGAGGATATGGAGGAAATGGATTGTATAGATCAAAGTATTACCCCATCTGGACTCCCTGAAAATGTAGAGAAAAAAATCCCTTTTTTGAAAATCCAGCCTCATACACATATGGCTCTCATTTCTCATAATGAAACAGAGCTTTCCAAACCCATTGTATTGCTTGTAATCCTAAATAAATCAATGTTTACATCTGGATTACGGGCAGTCTGTTTTCAGTAATCAATAATACGAGTATTCCTCGGTGAATTCAGAAAGATGGTGATAGGATACAATCCCATCTGCTGTCGTCTGCGTGAAGAAGGGACAGTTGCGTTGCATGGCAAGGAAATAATTGGTAGCAAGTATGTTTTTTGCTTTGCTAACAGTCTTCAGCTGAAGAAGTTAAGCCTCTGGGTTGCCCTTATAGAAAGAGGAAAAGTGAAGGTGGCGGTTCATGCTGTGCTAAGATATTAATAAAAAGGATAATAAAAAGGATAAAAGGATAAAAAGGATTAATAAAAGGGATATTAATAGAAAGGGCTAATGGCTTTAAACTGGAAGAGGGGAGATTTAGATTAGCTACCAGAAAGAAGTTCGTTATTGTGAGGGTGGTGAGGAACTGGAACAGGTTGCCCAGAGAAGCTGTGGCTGCCCCGTCCCTGGAGGGGTTCAAGGCCAGGCTGGATGGAGCTTGGAGCAACCTGGTCTGGTGGGAGGTGTCCCTGCCCAGGGCAGGGGGGTTGGAACTGGGTGATCTCTAAGGTCCCTTCCAACTCTAACCATTCTGTGATTCTACGATATCTCCTGGAGATAATGGTCTCTCTTAGTTGATGGTACCAGGGAGCCCCGATGAGTGGTTTGGAGAGCTCAGCTACCACAAACACCCCTGTAAGGAGGCAAAATCCACTGCGTTGGTTGTTTTCCAGTGTTTCCTCATAAATCGAGTAAGTGTTATGGTCAGACTGGCAAAAAGGAGGCAAATCCTGCTCTAGTAAAGGAAGGGAAGTGGAGAAAGGGTCTGATTTTAGCCCAGTGAATTGCAGTAAAAACAGAAAGTTGGAATTAGTGCTTACCTGCATATTCATACCTAGATGTTGAGTGACTTTTAGAGACGAGACAGAATTGGTAATTTATAGCTAATTGTGTGTTTGCTCTAATCTCCCACACAGCCAGAAACACAGTTACAGTTTGGTACTAATTTTCCCTTTGCTCTTTGTTGGATGCTTGCTTTCTGCTGCCTAGTGTTAAAATGTTCCTGTTCTAGTAACAGCTAGAGTAATGGCTCTGTTACTTGGGCAAATAATTTGTAAATTAATAAACTATTTAATAAACACTGTTTTTTCCCCTTTCTGTGTGTTGAAAATGGGAAACGGAGGAAGACAAGACATACTGGTTGGATACTAATCTTGGATTTGGGATGTGTCACAGACATAATTTGTGTATTGAGTAAAAACACTTAATTTTTCTAATCCAAATCTCAACACATGTAGGTTTGTAACTCCCACTGACGTCAGTAGTAATTAGGTACCTGAGATAGAGTGAACGGCTTTGTATCCCTGTATCTCTCAGCTTAAATTTCATATTATCATACAGGAATGATACTGATCTGAGGTGATACGAAGGTAAGAACATTACAAACTGGGAAGTGTTCAGCTGGTGTGCTAGAGAGAAGGCAGCAGTCAAGTAAATGAGACTGATGAATGGAAATGCTGCGATACATCTCAAACTTACTTGCGAACCAAGAAAATTTGAAATTTCACTGGAGTCTCATTCAGAGAGGTTTATTTCCAAGTAGTCAGCATCTAAAATTTCATTTGCGTGACTGATAAAGTAACTCTTGAAGATTTACCCTCTTTTGGATCAGTGCCCTTTGCTTACTGTGCGTCAACTTGACATCACGGAATCGAGACGATTATTACTTGAATTGTGCTAAGATTTCCCCAAACTGTTTACAAACCCTAAAAGCAAACTTTAGACATCCGATCATCTCCAGTGCCATCTAGCGGGCAACTTCCCGAAGATTAGCAGGACAAAAAAACCCCTATCTTCCGTTTAGTCGGCTTGTCACCTTTGACACTTAGGAATACTAGTGGGTAAAATGCGCCAAACTTTGTATTTTCTCAATTCCTTAAACTTTTCCTCAAATAAGCAGATGCTTAAACTTAACACAGGGAGCTGCTGCACCTGGAACGCTTGCCTAGATTGTATAATAACCAAAATACGAATTCACCTCTCTACAGGCTTGCCGGTACGGACACGTCCAACATCTGGAGCATCTTCTCTTCTACGGGGCCGATATGTGTGCGCAGAACGCCTCGGGGAACACAGCCCTGCACATCTGCGCCCTGTACAACCAGGTGAGCTGGCACACGCCGCCTCTGCTGGCAGAGTCACACCCTCCTCCTGCAGTGACAGCAAGGTCCCCGGTGGGAGCTGAGGGGTGCTTGGGGTCCCCTCTGCATGAGGAAGTGGGAGAGATGTCTTGCTTTGGGGGAAGATGGTTCCAGGGTGTCCGGTCCCCTGGAGACTAGAAACCAGGGTTGTAAGAGAATGACATAGAGCCAGGAAAAAAAGGCAGAGTTGAGGTACAAACGCTAAATTTTTCATGTCCATCCACAGAAACAGAGGTTTGTTGAGTTTTATGTTGAAGAATGTTACTGGTTTGCTGTTAGGTTGTCCTGGTGTGCAGTTTCCTCCCTTTTAATAAATGCGTTTTGGGATAAATTTCCCATTATTATTGATCTGTAAAGACAAGTTACGCTGAAGAAGACTGTAGCTCATTTTTCATTTGTTTTCTTTAAGATGCAATGAAGTGTTACAGCTTTTAAACAGTGGCCTTAGAAACTAGAAAGAACATAATTAACAACTATATTATTAGCATTTTATTCACTGATTACAAATAGGTAGCTCATTGTAGGTAGAAAGGGTATACTATACATGTTAATTAGAAAATAAAACACCATGTTCTAACAGCTTGGGTTTTTTGTATCATGTCTAGATATTTCTTTCTTATTCAGAATTCATTGCCGTTTTGCTATAATTTAAATTAGAATTAAATAAGAAATACGTGGAAAATACTGTGGAAATGTATCTTTACATTATACAGAAGATACTGGATTCTTGTCTGTTTACGACTTATGTTGTCATTTACAAATAGTAGAACCATTTGATTTGACAACATTTTATACTCTCTGCGTGGATGGGATGGGGAGCAAATGAGTTTTACAACTACGTTAAAACACAGCACGTGTGATGCTACATTGAATTAGGAGAACACAAGCCATGAGATGTGACTGTAACTGGTGAAACATCTGTTTAAAGCATCTGCTTCTTAATTAATTACCATCTTAGCTTTTTATCGAAAGTCTTGTCAAGACAGATTCCTCAATTAGGTCTGAAATACCTTCAACCTCTTAACGAATACAATTTGGGGAATAATTTGACATTTTTCGAGGCTTTTGACTTGATGTGCATGTCATACTGGGTAGAAATTCACAGGGAGTCTAGCCATACAAATCTTCCCCGTTACTGCTGGTTATTTGAAGTACGCAGCGTCTCAGTGGGAGACTATGGACTGCTGCTTTTCTACCATCTACCCATCGTCTTCAACGGGCTCTCAAGTACCTACATCAACTTGTTTAGTGTTAGGAATAGTTCCTCTGCTCAGCTTCTGCGACTGCAGCCTTACAAAGCTTTTACCAGTTGGCACGTGCTGACATTCCTAGCAAACTTTGCAGAGAAATGAAATTCGCCTTCACCGCGCCAAAAATTTTTGCATTTAAGCTTCACATCAAGAGCGTAACCTATTTAATTATAGGCATTTCTCTGGGAAAATATATTTTAAAATATGTGCTTTATCCTTATTTACTTTACTTTTCCTGTGTGAAAGCTTTGAAGCACAGACCATAATGCATATATAACATTAAAAAGGTGAACTCACCTCTGTTTTATTGTAACCATTTTATGGCAGTGTTTTCATGCCTACAGTTGTTTACAAGATCACACAATTTTAGCAAAGGTTATGCCACATGATGCTGAAATTAGAAGAATTCCATAGAATGACAGTATTTTTCATGTCAAAATGTGGTTTTTCTCTTGTCCTGACCTCAGTGGAAAAAAAATTATTCTCTAGGAGACTTAGAGATTCTAATTGAAATTGCATCTACAAATTTGCAGGTATTTTTATGGTCATTGATCTTGGCTTTGTTAGTGGAAGTTTAACATCTTGCGACTACGCTCTCATGCTTCTGTTTTCCTTAATCAGCTGTATTTGAAAAGAAAGAGTTTTTCTCAGGGTGCTGTGAAGAGTAACCCGCTGCTAAGAATGAGCGTGCTGACTTTTTACAGTGTCCTTTATACTGAAAGTTGTTAGGAGGGAGTGTGCAAGGAAGAGTGTTGGCCTTTTCTGGATGGAGAGGATGGGAAGGACAGCAGTATCCTTTTTACCTCCTGATTCCTGTAGATGGAGTCATTACCCATTGGATTTTCCCCTTCCAGCCTTCCCTAGAGGATTTTCTTGGGATGCTTTCTGCAATTGGCAATTCTGTTTTCCTGAGTCTCAGCTAATTTATTCAGCGGATCAGAATAAATTATTGTTGTTTTGTTTGGGTTTTTTTAATGTTATTTTGTGGCCAACCAGTAAATGAATAAAACCTAGACAGATCTTATGCCTCTATATTTTAGATATAGATGGGGACGAAGTTTGCTTTCTTTCAGTCAGTGGATTGGATTCTATATGAAAACTGTGTAGTGTTAAATCGGGTAATTAGCTCTCAGACAGAAAATTGAATCTAATCTGCTGACAAGCCCACACTTCTCTGTGAAATTGTTTTTAATCTTATGAAGCCTAAAAAAGCTGCTGCATATTCTGTTTAGGTACGATATGATGAATGAGCAATACTAAGATCTCAGTGGTTACTAGGTTTTCAGGGCAAAAATATGTGCAAACAGGAGTTAGGACATCCATAACCAGCACCTCAACAGTGGAGAGCTCTAAAATGTGGAATTTCCATTGGATTAAGAGAGGAAAAGTAATCAGAATAATTTCTGGTGATGACTTTTTTTGCTCATTTTCCTTAGTTTGTTACCCTTAATACTGGAAGGATGAGTGAGTTTGTTTTAAAAGAAAAGAAAACCCAAATGCAAACCTTCATCCATAACAAGCTTCCTTGAAAATTCTTATTGTATTATTTTATTCTAATCACTCTGACCACTTTTGTCAAAATTTTCCTTATCAAAACCAGTTAATAAATAAATGACTCTAATCAAAGATAAAACACCGCATGTTTGTTTGTTACACCGCAGACTTAGGTAAATTTTCAAATCGTGTAGCGTTTTAAAATGTGTAATTTTTTGCTTTTGAGGTGTTGAGTTATTATTCACATATATTTAGGACAACCTTGTGATGGAGGAGACTTAATGGGATCAAGAATCTGGTGGGATAAATTAGAAACCACGATGACAAAAATTACTTTCAATCATAATTTCTGCGCATTCACTTATGACTCAGAATCTAGTAAATAAGCTTCATTTCTGCCACTCAAATAGCTAAATTATATGATTATTTTCTCTGGCTGCAAATTTACTGTTAAAAGTGAAAGGTAGCACATTGAAATGCCTCATTAGGTAGAACTCTATAGCGCATCATGACAAGAAATCTGGAAAGCACAATAAGATTAATAGAAGTATTTATGGACAGGACACATAAGCCCATTTAGAACTGTGAGCTGGTTTGCGAAAGGTCCGAAGACGAACACTAGAGATGACAGGTAGGAAATACAGCCTATATATGGATCATCAAAAAGTCTAGTATTCTGAGAACCGTGCCAGAACCCCTGAGGGGTTAGCAGGTTATGATCAGTCGTATTTTACAAGGCGCAGAGTAGCAACATCAGCCATACACTGTATCAGTCCAAAAAAATTTGTTTTTAAAGGATTTTGTCCTCAGTTCAAGGGACCTGAAGCCGTACTTTTCTCTCGTTGGGAGGTCTGTATTGGGCTTGTGCTGTAACTGTCAGTGTTTTTAGGGGAAAAAAAGAGTAGGTAAGACTGGCCAGTGCAGTGTGTGGAGCCAGACTAAATGATTTCAGATATATTAAAGAAAACACCCATACTTTAGATGTTAAAAACTGAAGATAGGTTGAAAAAAAACAAAACAAGTGTATGCAAGTGGTAGAAGCACTTTATTTTTTAGCAGTAGAGGAAGATATCCTTCATCCCAAGTACTGTTTATTGTACTGTGAACAGTTCTGTTTTCCCTACAAAATAGGCAAAAACCATATAAAAGTCAAATTTCATTTTGAACCAACACATTTTCTGCAAAATCTGATTTTTCATGCGTGGAATTTCTGCAGGACACTTTAAAAAAAAATTCAATAAGAAGTTTTCCTCTCACATTCCTCTACATTTTTTTCCACCTGAATATTATTTCCACGCCCTGCAAAAGCACCTAAAGCCTTGTCATATTTAAAGCACTATTTTATTAATTTCTCAGCTCTAAAAAAAAATTTATACCAAACAGCAACACATCTCATAGCCACAATTTAGTAACTAAAGACCCTTATTAACAAGTTTACTGTTGTACCATTTTCAGGAAAGCTGTGCAAGAGTGCTGCTGTTCCGGGGAGCCAACAAGGAGATTAAGAATTACAACAGCCAATCTCCCTTTCAGGTAAAAAAAGAAATACCCCTTCCCCAAGCCCTCCAGAAATATATTTTTAAGAAAATCTCATGTGAACTTTGGGGAGAATTTACACTGGACAAGGCTGAAAACAGAACTATAATTTTGGAAACTGTGGCTTCTGTGCAGCCACATAGAATGGTCAGAGTTGGAAGGGACTTTAAAGACCATCCAGTTCCAACCCCCCTGCCCTGGGCAGGGACACCTCCCTCCAGACCAGGTTGATCCAAGCCCCATCCAGCCTGGCCTTGAACACCTCGAATAAATGAAGACGTCCTGGAATAATGAGGAATGAGAGAAAAAGACACTCATTTGTAGCTGTTCCGGTGACACTGTCAATGAGTTTGAGAGTTCTGTGAGCTGATGGTGACACAACACAAAATGATTGGTGTCCTGTGGTCAGATGTGCCTTTCTCTGTGATGATCTCCAGTCCCATGTAAGAGTGACCAGGCAGTTAAGCTTTGTTTGGCCCCTGTTGACTTGGCCAGGAAACTCTTCCTGTCTTGGGTGTGAGTCCGAAGAGCTGGGCCAAGTTTCTGGGCCAGGATCAGAGATAAAAGTTAAAGCTGTCATCTCTGTCTCCAAAAGAAAATGAAGTCTCTCTTTGGATTAGTCAAAACTGACTAGATGGTTTTTTTCACCATTTTCTTATATTAAAGTACTTTTGGAGAGCTTAATTAAAAATCCAAATGGAAGGAAATTGTCCAAAGGGTTGTCAGGTATGCCTGACAAGCTTAAGCCCTTCTTTGTGAAGAAATTAATTAGCTCAGATTTCAGGGAAACATTCATAATGCAAACGGACATGTGAGAAATAGGAATGAAAGCTGTAATGTTTTAAGGAAAAGGAGCAGAAAGCATTTTTTCCAAGGTACAGAAAGTGGTGTTTCTGGAAAAACGATGGCACAGGACCTTTGAAGGGAACTGTGTAGCTGTGAAATGGGTGGGGGCTATTTCCCAAAACCAAGTAGTCCTTCAGCTGAAAGAAATCCTGATTTACCTGTGCTTGTTGTATCTTCCCCATCACATCCTTGACCCACTTAGGATAATGCTGGTGTAGAACTCGAGGAAGCTTGGCTTTTTCTCTCATGTTTGGAAATAGTTGGAATATTAACTATGTCCCGTGTTGGCTTCCCAAAGTTGACTCGTAGATAATGCCTCTTGAGTTTCAGGCTGTTTAAAAAAACCTCAGCCAAATATATCTATATCAGTTTAATTACCTCCACATTTTGAAGGTTTTCTGGAAGTAAGCTGTGTATCTCAAGAGCTTAAGTGTTCTGCCTGCAAATCCCAGGCAGATCGTTGTTTACATTTGGGACCATTTTCCCAAAATTGGGGAAATGGTGCATTATTAATTTAATTTTAGGCACTATTTTTTGGCTTTTAATCATTTGCCATCTAAATTTATGCTGAGCACAAATTCACAAAGCACTTATCAAGTACTTTATCAAGAAGATACAACAAAGGTAATACTTATCACTGTACCTTAGTATTATGGAGTGATTAAAAAATGGAATAAGAGAGAACACTAATTGTTGGAGGAATGGGTTCCAGTGTCATCTCTTTACTGTGAGAGATGAGATTATATTATTCCTTTATGTCTTTGAGATTCATTTTTGTTTTAGGCTTTTACATGGGGCGGGTAAATGGCAAGCAAAAGAGTTTCCATTTGTCTTCCTCTTGGTGCTGAGTGCTGCAACATTCCTGTTCTTCCACTTAGAACAGAAAAATACAGGGGAAAAAGGCAGAAAAGAAAATCTTTCTAAGAGCTGGTGCTGGTAGTTTTAGGGCTTCAAGAAGTGAAGGACGACTAGCCAAAATTATATAAAATTAAGTGAGCACAGCTCAGAAGAAATAAGTTCACGAGAACATTATAGCTCTGGAAGTGCACTTACTGACCTGGTAACTGTCCCTGACTCCATGGAATAAAATCTCATTTTTTACTGTTTATTATATATTAATCACAGAATCAGAGAATGATATGGGGTTGGAAAGAAACTCTGGAGATCATCTCCTCCAACCCCCTGCTGGAGCAGGTCCACCCAGAGCAGGTTGCACAGGAACCAGGTGGGGTTTGAATGTCTCCAGAGAAGGAGACTCCACCACCTCTCTGGGCAGCCTCTGCCAGGGCTCTGCCACCTTCAAAGTGAAGAAGTTCCTCCTCATGTTTAGATGGAACTTCTTATGGTCAACTTTGTGCCCATTTCCTATTGTCCTGTCACTGGGCACCACTGAAAGAAGACTGGCCCCTTCCTCTTGACCACTCACCCTTGAAGTATTTCTAGGTGTTGATCAGTTCCCCCCTCAGCCTTCTCCAGACTAAACACACTCAAGTCCCTCAACCTTTCCTCATAACAGAGATGCTCCAGGCCCCTCACTGTCTTTGTGGTCCTCTGCTGTTCTCTCTCCAGCAGTTCCCTGTCCTTCTTGAACTGGGGAGCCCAGAACTGGACTCAGTACCCCAGCTGGGGCCTCACCAGGGCAGAGCACAGGGAAAGGATGACCTCTCTTGACCTGCTGGCCATACTCCTACTGATGCACCCCAGGATGCTCGGGCTTTTGAGTGGTCACTCTCCCCCTGGTACAGTCAGAAGGACTGACAATGAGGTTGGATTTTTTTTGTCCTTTCTAGAGCCATGTGTTTAAAGAGGACCCCACTTTCTATCTTTTTACTCCATGGGGCGTTACTTTTAACCATAGGGAATGTAGGAAAAGTTCTAGTTTTTCCTGAATGCAGTGAGTAAAGAAACCCCTGACGCCAGCACTGCAATAAAGCAGCATTAGAATTAATTCTTTTGCCATCTGTCTGTTGCTGACCCAGTCGATCAGACACCGCAAGTGGAGCTGTTATAAAATTATGCAGAATCCCCTTGAGTTAATAGGATTTTGCATACTAAAAATGTTTACTCATGTAATCAGTAGCAAGGAACATCGAAGCATCTCGTATGTACATAATGAGAACGGTTGTAGCTGCAGCATCTATTCCTTTGAGTAACCTCCATTATGTTCTTTTCTCAGAAAACTAAAAGGATGATTCTTTTGAATTGCTGCTTAGAAAACTGATGATAGGAAAACTGTGCTATTCCGTAAAACGGAAGTATCCAGATGTGGAAAAATTGGTGTGTTGCTTTCAAGGCCTGCCAAAGCTTTATTTACTTTGATGAAAATGAGCAGCAGAGTTTGTATCTAGCATTAATGTCCCATGAATGTAGCCTAATTTTACCACCAAAAAATCCCAGGTATGCCTGTATTCACTTCTTACCAAATCACGGTTGCTTATTAAAACAAGTGTGGGTTAACCAGGTCAGATGGAAGGAGAATTAACCTGGGCTGAGCTCTATGCCACTTAATTCTGGTGTCCCACACTGTGTACATGTCTCTGCCTGGGATCTGGCTGTCCTTACAGCTGTTTAGGTGGAGTTAGTGTTGGAATGGCATGGGCAGGTGTTGAGGCAATGAAAAAGCTTGTCTGCATTTCCCAATTCAGCACCTAAGCTTTTATTAGCCACCTTTTGAAGAAATGCGTTTCATCCTGACTAATTAAGTCCATTAAGTCAGTACAGCTGATGTCACCCACAGCTCAAAGTGTGGCCTTGGTAGATGGTGCTGCTGATGGGGTGCACTCTGCAGTAACAGAATAGGGGTCAGCAGACATTTCTGTGGGTTATTTTGTGTGGGGTCCTTCCCTCTGCTAATAAGTATTAGTGCTTGTGCGGATGTGGGGTGAATCTCCTCCCTCAGTGTACGTTCCAAGCAGATGAAGACAATTTCTGCATCACCGTCCTTGGTCTAAGTGTGAGAATTCTGTCCCCTGTGTGTTTCGGTTAAAGGCTGACGAGCAACTTGAGTTAAGATGAAACCTGTGCCACCTCATCATATTATATTGCCCCTTCTATTTATTAATCACTTAATAAATCCTGTCTTGGCTGGGTAATCTAAATACCTCACGCACTAATTATTCTGTGCTAACAGATGGGAAAAAAAACATCAAAGTTAGAGAGCTGCCAGTGCTACCTAATAATACACCGTTATATACATTGAGCTTGGCCGTTTTTCTTTTGACATGACTATAATCGGGGCAGGTCCGTGCTTTCCTTCATAGCACTGAACTTGGACGTGCCCTCAACCCCGTCTGCTGTAAGTACCGCTGACGCCTCCACGGTCATTGGTACCTTATGACAGATCTTGCTGAAACCTGACGTTTGCCACCAACGTACAGTACGTGGATTTACAGCTCTCATAAATGATTTACAGCTCTCATCATGAAATGCTGAACGGTAACTTCTGTTCCAGCTATAGGTTAAAGTGTCCAGTGGTTTTACGGGTTCCTTTGACGTTACCATTAGTATTTTATTAGTGAAACCTCCCAAAATGCCCGTTCGGTAAAGCTGTGACATCCTACTGATGTCCGTAGCTGCTTAGTTTTCCACACACTTTATGTGCTCCTAGATCAATGTAAAATAATTTCTTACCTGTCTGGCAAATATTAATCCATTAACTCAGAAATACAAGAGTTTTCCAGTGTTCACAAGCTGTTGAAATTCTGTTGTGTAAGTTAAAATGAATATACACTTTGTTTGTCTTGTTTTTCCTTTTACTTTCAGTGAGTCGAAACTCTGTATGAATGATTTATACGCTTTCATATGGGCTGTAAAGCACTTTCAGGCATAAAGCTAGTAATTAGTGATTTCAAAGCATATACATTCTAATGCACAGAACCATTCTGAGGTGGCATTTAGTGACGTCTTTTAATGGCAGAGTTGTACCTGAGAATGATTTCTCTTGGAAATAACCTTATTATTGACCCAAATCAGGATGGGTTATGAATGTGCTTATGTGACACAGATGGCAGGAGGAGCAGCAATCTCCACTGCAGGTAGAATTGTTCCTTTCAATGTGTTGGCTGTCCATCCATGTGCAATTGCTCATACTTTTGCCAGATTTGAATCATTCCAAATGAAATTTTCCGTGCCTGGTATCTCAGGCGGCATTGTTCAGAAAAAAACAAAATGATTCAGCTGTTTCGGAGGACGGGTGAGGGAAAACATGTGTTGTTTTGCTCATGCTGAAAAACTCTGTTGACCCACCTCTCCTTGTCCCATCTCCCCTGTTGTGTTGTGTTATGCTGTGTTGATTTGTTTTGTTTTCTTTAATCGCCCTGCATGCTGTTAGTGATCTCCGTGCTAATAAGGTGGCAGTGTAAACCAGTTTGCAGTCTGGCTCCAATACCAGGGGCTCCAAAACCAGGCTGCGTGTTTGGAAGCTAAACTGGGGGGGAAGAGACAGGCACAGTCGGGGGTGAGTAAGTAAATGTGGAGGTGAGAGATGGGTGAGAAAACACAAAACTGGCTGAGACTCGGAAGGGTAGAGTTGAATGGAGCAAGGCCAAGGTTGAGAAGGGTGTTGGGGACAAGAGGAATTCAGCTTAAAGGGAAATTGGGACTGACTGTATAAAGAGGGAGCCTCGCTTGGGTCATAGAATCACAGAATGCTTAAAGTTGGAAAGGTCCTTAAAGATCATCCAGGTCCAACCCCCCTGCCCTGGGCAGGGACACCTCCCACCACACCAGGTTGCGACAAGCCCCATCCAGCCTGGCCTTGAACCCCTCCAGGGATGGGGCAGCCACAGCTTCTCTGGGCAACCTGTTCCAGTGACTCACCACCCTCACAGGATATAATTCCTTTCTGGTATCTAATCTAAATCTCTCCTTTTCTAATTTAAAGTTGTTACCCCTTGTCCTGTCACTCCAGTTCCTGGCAAAGAGTCCCTCTCCAGCTCTCCTGTAGCTCCCTTCAGATATTGGAAGGCTGCCGTAAGGTCTCCCCAGAGCCTTCTTTTCTCCAGGCTCAAGGAGAGGGAATGATGCTGGGGAGGAAGCTTTGGAATGGAGTGAGCTGGGAGGCCAGGGAGAAGGGGGCTGTCAGAAGGTGGAAGGGCCTGTGATGCTCCCAGACCCACTAATGCTTTATAAAAAATTAATCTGTTATCCAGTATATCACTGTAATGGCTTTGCAAACCCCGATTTTCCTTTAATTTGTTTTAATTTTGAATTTTATCTTTTTGATGAGATTGACAGGCAAAGAACAAGAAGTTTTTCTCAGGTACTTTTTGGCTCTGACTTATTGTTGAAAGGGTGAAACACTGAGCAAGCTAATTTTAAACCCCCACTTTTTTGTTCGGTGCCTCCAAACAGCATCTTTACAACTATAAAGTACTGCTTTCTCTGCTGTGTTAATGGAGCTCATGGATTACACAAGGACTTTGTCTTTGCTGGGTATTTACTTTCACTCTAATTCCTTTCCTGAAGCACCTGTGTGAAGAATGCCTCATTGCATATTATGGGTTACTCTTTGTGTGTGTAGCTCGTTTCTCATTACACATTCTGCCTTTAGTCAGATTTTTCCCAGCTTTTGTCCTGATTTGAATCAAATAATGGAATTTATGCATACTTGCTTTGGTTGTTTTATTTATTTTTATGTGAGCTCAGTGCTTGTGTTGATGGGTTACGCTGTGTTTTGCAGTACAGAAATAATAGGTAAAGGCCAATCTGTCGCAGATGAGCGTACAGTCTAATTTGCACTTACTCATTATTTGTGATATTTAGATGTTAATAGGAAAAGATTTAAGGTTTTGATCATGTAAAAACCCCAAAAGTACTAGAGTAAGTATAATAAAAAATTCTACAGAATGGCTTTTGAAGTCTGAGACATAGAGGTATTAGTAAGACTTGCATTTAGAATTTTTAAATCTACACAAGTGAACAAACCAGAACAAAGTACAGATTTGTCCTTTAAAGATAAAAAAGTGTGTTAGTGTGTAGATATGTAGGCATAGTCAATGTAATTTCTTAAAAAACATAATTAAAATAAGAAAGAGAAGGAGAGGTCTCATGGTGATATATCCAGATGTAAGCAATGATGAGTTATGAGATGTTTTCTCATCACTTACCTTGAAGTGCTATTTATGCAGAGCAACACACATTCTCATTTGATAAAAAAGCTCTTTGGGAATTGTACCCATCACCTTGGGCATATTTATGCCTTCGTGGTGCTGATCTGTTACCTGCTAGGGTATTGGGGCAAAACCAGTAGATAGGCGATGTTGTTGCAATAACGCTTCCCACAGGAAAGCACTTGGTGGCAGGTTAGAGGTGACCTCTAGTGTCAGCAGATTCCCTCCTACTGTCAGTTTTGAAGTATTGACAAACTGTTGGGCAGATGCTTCTCCTCAGGGGCACGTGAAGTACAATTACCAAAGGTCAGTATTTGGTTCATTATACGGCTGGTGACAAGCAGATAATGAAGCAGAATGTAATACTTCAGCTGAAGACAAGAGAGAGCAAAGATGCTTCAGCCTCAGCTACTTCTGAAGGTACTGCAGCAACTTTTGAAAATTCTGACCTCAACCTAAGGGGCTTTCAGCAATACTCTTACCTGGCTTGATAAAGGCTGGATATAGTAAGAGGTACAGGAGCAGAAAAATACATATGGATACCTCATGAAGTTCAACCAAGCCAAGTGCAAGGTCCTGGCACCTGGGTCATGGCAATCCCAGGCACAAATACAGGTTGGGTGGGGAATGGATGGAGAGCAGCCCTGAGGAGAAGGTTTTCAGGGTGTTGGAGGATGAGAAGCCCAACATGAGTCGGGAACATGTGCTGGTAGCCCAGAAAGCCAACCCCATCCCGAGCTGCATCAAGAGAACCATGGCCAGCAGGGCGAGGGAGGTGATTCTGCCCCTCTACTCCACTCTCGTGAGACCCCACCTGGAGTATTGTGTCCAGCTTTGGAGTCCTCAGCACAGGAAGGACATGGAACTGTTGGAATGGGTCCAGTGGAAGGCCACAAAGCTGCTCAGAGGGCTGGTACACCTCTGCAGTGAAGACAGGCTGAGGGAGCTGGGTTTGTTCAGCCTGGAGAAGAAAAGGCTCTGGGGAGACCTTAGAGCAGGCTTCCAGGACCAGAAGGGTGCTACAGGAGAGATGGGGAGGGACTCTTTGTCAGGGAGTGGAGCAATAGGACCAGGGGGAACAGTTTTAAACTGAAATAGGGGAGATTTCGATTAGATACTAGAAAGAAATTCTTTCCTGTGAGGGAAAAAAAGCTGTTGTTGCTGCACAGTTGTTACGTGACTGTAACCTTATGGGGGAGTGTGTCCGTGAGACCATCCTTTCTGTCGCTCTCCCTGTAAGTGATCCAAACCCCCCTTTTCTTTCCCCCTTTGTGCTGTCTCTCCCCGCTCAGGCAGAGGTGCCCAGCTGAAATGCCTCAGGTGTTCTTGCAGCCGGCAGGATTTCCCTGGGAAAAACAGTCTCTGAGGTCACAAGGAGCCAATCTGTTTGTTTTTCCACCAAATGGGTACACTTCCAAAAGCTCAGAAGCGACTGAAATTGGGTTATAAAAGGGAACAAATCAAGCAAACTAAATTGTAAGGGTCACGACCGGTTCTTGCCTCAAAGTAAGAAAGGCTCGTGTGCGATTCAGACACGATTAGTTGTCATGGGTGAAGTTGCAAGAAGCAATGGAGATTTGTATAATCTCAATTTAATTATCCTGTTTTGATAGCAAGATTGAATATTGCTCCGGTGATTGTATTTATACTGTTATCCTAGAAGAGAAGGCAGCAAGGGTAAGTTCTTAAATAGCCTGATCATAACTGAGCAGTCACATGGAGAGTGTCTTAGCCTTGGAAAAAGGTCAGCTCTGACAACTGTGTGTTTTTTTTACTGTAGTTACAAAGAGCACTGTAAATCTTGTCAATGGAAAGGCTTTATTCCATTCTTGTGTCTATCAGAAGAAGTTTTTTGCATTTTTATTGGTTTAGGACAAATTCGGGGTGAATAAGTGCTGGATCTTTAAGACATCAAAAAAACCCCATTAGTCCTAAGGCTGGAGCTATAGGAACAAGATTAATATAAAATGTCCATTTATTTGTCTTGTTGCCAGGGTTTTACATGTATTGAAATGGGAACTATAGGCACCGTGTAAACATCTGGAGAGTGACAGATAGCCAGTTATTTTTTTTTTCTCAATGTTCTTGGAGAAAAGTGTAATTTATCAGCCTCTGCTCCAGATTTGACTGTGGGAGAGACGAGAGATGATGTTCTTTTAGAAATGCTTGATTCCCGTACCTGTATAAGAAGGTATAAGAAGGTTAAACCTGATGAAAAATGTGTTTCACAAACCACAGATAAGCATGCTTGTGGTAGTCCGCCTACATTTCAATTTGTCTTATTGTTAAACCGTGTTATTTTGAGATACTAACGCCATTCAGTTTCTCTCTAAAATGTAAAACCTTATTACATTTTGTATGCGGTATTGTGTGTACGTAATTGCGTTAGTGACACTGGTTGAACCAGTCAATACTAATGAACCAGAAATACCAGAGAAACTGAAATCTGGCTTTTATGCTGCTTTTGCCCTGATGACCAGGATAACCCAACGTTGTCCTGCTGTTGCCCCGTGTTCCTCTGCCTGCTTGTGTCCAAGAGGATTGTCACAGCTTCAGACTAGATGGAAGACAGACATTGGACTAGAAGGATGATGTTGGTTTGGTTTTTTTTTTTTTCATGCTGAGGATGGTGAAACCCTGGCCTAGGTTGCCCAGAGAGGTGGTAGATGCCTCATCCGTGGAAACATTCAAGGTCAGGTTAGATGGGGTTCTGAGCAGCCTGATCTAGCTGAAGATGTTGTTGTTGAAGGGGTGTTGGACTAGATGGCCTTTAGAGGTCCTTTCCAGCCCAAACCATTCTATGATTCTATGAACTTACAGTTATGTTTCTGAGCAACGATGATATTTTTATTTTGTGTCCATGCCATGTTGAGCACAGCCCCTCAGTGGGACTCATGGGCACTTCAAGCCTGGAAGTACAGCTTCATGGTCATAGTGAGGATGGTCAGTGGTGGGGTGGCATCAGCTCTTGCTTTTGCCTGACTCTACAGGTTATTCAGTGTTAATTTCTGGCCATATCCGAGTGAGTTCGTGTTGCTTATAGAAGTGGAGGATCTGTGCCTCCAGGACAGACTTAGCATCTTCTTGCATTGCTATTTGGAGAGAACATTCGTGACAAGGAGTTGGCATGCGCTGCCGTCCCATGTCCGTCTTCATCAGAGCCTGTTATTGGCACTTTTACTAGACTGCTGTTTCCAAAGGTTTTATTATAGTTAACTCCCAGAATCTGGAACGAGTCCACCAAATGTATTAGGTAAAATAATCATAGTATTTTATGGACCCAATGCATTTTATCCTGAGGGCTTTCCAAAAGCGTTTTCAACCATTTGGGTTAGCAGTTTAAGCAAACTGTATTATTAAGGGTTTGCAGAATTGAAAATCCCATCAACATTTTTTTACTGTGAAATAGTGGGCAGCATCTACTGCCTGCTGTGAGTAGGAAGACATTTTTCTGAAAGTGTTTGGGGAAGAAGCTGCTAATACAGCACATTTTGGCTTTTCTGTGAGGTAGGGCTGCCTTCAGAGGTGGAGGTTTTTACCCTACAGCAGCACAGACCTGTACAGGCTTTAGCTGAATTTTCCATAGAACCTGACATTGAGCATAATTCCAAGAAAAGCAGAATCTAGCAAATAGCACACTTTCTCAGTCTTTTTTTAATTTTTTTTTTTCTAAAAGACTGAAGAAGATTGCATTTCATGGCTTTTTGATTTAGCATATTATTGGGGAGGGGGTGCAGGGAGGGAAGAAAATTAAGTCAGTTTTGTTACTGGCTGTGTCTTATCTGATTTATCTGATGCTGCAACCTGGCCTTATCTGCCTTTGGTAAATACTCCTTTGCAATCGCTGCTCGCCCATGTGGCAGTAACGAGGATTATGCAATAACTGGCTTTTGATGGCTCTTTCCAGTTTGAGCTGGATTTTCCCCTGGAATGAGTCTGTAATTGTAAACGTGCATGTATCGCACTGTTTGCTTTTTCTTCTCCATATTAATTATTAAAACCCAAGTGTAGAAAAACCGCATCTTTCTTGAGAACGACTTGGGAGGTGACATTTTAGCAGAGGAGCAGAAAGAAGATGCAATTTCTTTTCTCTACATTTAAAATAGAAATAAACGTTAAATTTCCCAATACACTCAGTGACCCCGGAGGAGGCTTCATACAAAGTAGGGTAACTTAAATGTCTTCATTATTTCTCACCTAAAGGAACAGGGGGAGATAAAAGAACGCCATGAAGCAGGGAAGTTGTGCCTGGGATGAATTTGACTGCGTGTTCCTTTTTTGCCTCCTGACGTGTTTTCTTGGTAACTTTAATCGACTTCCCCGCGCATTGATTTCAACCCTCCCTGGCAAACTGGTTCTTGCATAACGAGGGATCCTTTTGTCATAGGAGTTCAGTTTGCATTTCAAAGCCCAGAGAGTGAGATGATTTAGAAGTGATTTGCTCCCATGTTGTGAGGAAAGGACTTGCATCTTTTTATCTTGGTGTCCACGCAGGCTTAGTTTTAATCTGAAGGTACTCAGTTGTTTCTTATTCATGAATAAGAGTAGTTAAGTGTTAAGGACGCAGTTGTTCATGTAAATATAATACATGTAGGTTATATATAATATATTTAAGTTCATGTAAAATAATATATGGGTTCTACCTTTTAAATCACAGTAGAGTTACTGGAAAATGAACAAGGCTGCCTATGGGCAGTTTAGGGGTTGGTCCAGCATAGAGTCCTGCTAAGACAGCAGGGATGTAAAGAGACTGAAAGGGGTCTTCATGTGAGACATAAAAAGACTGAAGAGGGTCTTCACATGGGACATAAGGAGACCAAAAGGAGGTCATTCAGTGCGATTGCCTTCTCTCAATTCTGGCTTGAATTCACCAGGCCTAGTCAGTCCTGGCCCCGTTCCATGGCTACTGACTGTATTTCAGAAGACCCACAGGGATGGTAAAAATCTCTTGCAAGCAAAACTAACGTTTTAGCGATGAAAATATGCCAGCATCGTTATGCTGGCACTGTACTTTTTGGACAGTACTCAGCTAAATACATGTCATGTGTTTGGATGCGCATTGTTGTATACGTGCTTGGTTTTAAAATACTAGTTGCTCCAAAATATTTAGGGTAAAATCCTAGTTTCTCTGGAGCGGGTAAAATTCTCTTCAATTTCACTGGTGGGTGGAAGTGTGTTCCTTGCGCTTCACTTAAGATTGTCTCAAAGCCATCCTACCAAATCTTTCTATGTGATGTATTCTACTAAATATGATTATTTTTAATTAACATTTTCTGATTTTAGTACTGTGCTATTCTTTTAAGTTATACAAAATTGCAAACTACGTTCCAACCAATAACTCTTGTTATGCAAAGTCTTTCTCTACTAACAGATAATTTGCTGTAGCTGGAAACGAGATGCTTTTTCTTCTGAGTGAAAACTTGTTAAGAGTTTTAGGAGGCAAAAGCGGTGCCTGGGAGGCTAGAGTTGTAATGTTTTTTCCATTCTCTGAGCAGAATGTGAGACATGGTTGCATTCCCTCAAGTGGCCACCGCTGAAGTCTTGTTGTTGTTGCCCCATTGGGACTTTGACCTTGTC
This sequence comes from Nycticryphes semicollaris, assembly GCA_013400055.1. Taxonomy (NCBI): domain Eukaryota; kingdom Metazoa; phylum Chordata; class Aves; order Charadriiformes; family Rostratulidae; genus Nycticryphes; species Nycticryphes semicollaris. The sequence goes on from VXBJ01003840.1 coordinate 203,929, forward strand.
ATACCCATTGTAGGGCGCCTTCCATCAGGTTTATACTCCAGGGGTGTGAAAAATGTTTAGATCTTAGTGCTGCATCTAGCAATACTTGAAGTTTAAAAACCTTCTCTTTAGTTAGCATTAAAAATTAGCTAGAACAGTGGGGTGTGAGGTGGTCCTCGCCAGGGAAGTCATCGAGATGCTTGCAGGGATCTTGCAAGCTTGCAAGCTTGCAAGCACCGTAAGGGATGCGGTGGCCAGCAGAGCCGAGTTGCCTACGGCTGTGCTCGGGAAAGCACGAATACTTTCACCTTGATACTAAGGTGAAGTGATCGTGGCAAGCCTTTGTTGGAACAGTGCTAAAATGATCAAGGGAATGATGAAGAGCCTCAAAGAAATATTGGCCCTTTCCCATAATTTATATTTTCAGATGCTAAAACTAGTTGTTGAGCAAATGCAAGGTATCTATTTTAAGATACTGCATGTCAATATCTGACTACAGATGGCTCCATGAATCATAGTTGGGAGAAGGAAAATGTTAGACACTAAGATATTGTTGCTAAGAGATTTTTGTACACAGTATGCTAACATGTGCTGGCAAATTTGGGAACAGTAGCAGCAGCATGCTTTTAGAGAAAAAAATTTCAGTGGTGAAGAAACTGTCTTCAAAGGACTATTTAAAGGATAGTAACATTATTGTCCTTTGTTGTATCAAGAAGCGATGAAGATGAAATTGTCTTTCAAGCAGATAACACACAGAAAACATCCAAAAGGTAAAGCTAATCCTGGTATCTGATGAAATAGAAAGCAGAGAATAGAAAGAAGAAGAAGAAAAAAAAAATATATATACTTTGGGGGTTAAATTACGCAAGTTTCAAGAAGATTAAAGGTGATGGCTGCTGATATTTTGCCATCTACTGGACATCAGATATATTAATATAAAAGTTATTTCATTTAAAAATGCATAATATTAAGCTTGTATTACATTTTGCCATTAAAGTTGTTAAGAATTATTTTTTTTTTGTCCAAGAAAGAAGCATTTGTGAAAATGCTGACTTCGATTTTTTTACTTAATATTCTTTCATAATGCTACTACGGAGTAATGTAGGAAAACTGCCAGCATTTTATTGTCCTGGTAGAGAACGGGGATTATTTCTGCACTTAATATAAATCTTCACTGACTATGGTATAAAGGAAACAAAAAAAAGAAATTTTACTGCTTTTCTTTATTCTATGTATATCTTATCCATCTTATTTCAGTGATTTTTTGCTGAAACTTGAAAATGTTATACCTGAAATGAAGCTTCAAACTGATAAAATTAATTTTACCAATTCATTTTATTTTAAATATAAATATCAATATCACTATAAATATAGAATATAAATATAACCTTTAAGTTCTGATAGCTTTTCAACAAAGTCATCATGATCTTGTTATACATGTAGAAAGTATTACACGTTTATAAACTTCTCAAAATAGTGGTGTGCTTCTGACATATTTCTAATTGGATGTATTGTATCTCAACTTCAGAACTGATTACTTTTTAATAAAGTTTTGGAGTGTAAATGTAAATGTGTCTCCACAACATAAACATATGTATCTTCTTGAGATATGTCATCCATATTATATGTGTTCAGGAGCGCTGCTAGAAAAAGAGAGTGAATTAGTGATATTAATAGTACATTAATCAAGCATTTGGTTTTATTTTATAATTAAGTGAACTGAGAAGCTTCCGCTAGTTTTTATTTTAGAATATTGTCACCTCAAAGTCAAAAATTTGCTGTAATCAATACAACTCCAAAATGTGGGAAGATAATTGCCCTTTCATTTTGGAAAGTAAAATACAGAATTCATGATTATTCAGCATTTTTCTTTTGAGTCTTTTAGTTATTGTAACTGTATAGAATTTTCCAGCTGGTTCAGAAGAAAACCCATGTTGTTGTATTTATTGAATTCTTAGTGTCTTCTCTAATTTAAAATCTCTTCACTTTATGTTGTGATTTGAGCTCAGAACAATGCTTGTCGAATTGTCACCTTTTGCTAAGGTATTACAAAAGAATGTATTTCCAAAGGAAATTGAGTTCTCAACAGGTTCTTGTATTTTTTGAATAAATAAGCGTACCCTCATGTAGAAGCTCTCTAAAATTGAATGAGAAACCCGTAGTGTTTGATCAGTACATTTTTCTCCCACACCTATGGGAAAGAAATTTGGAACACAGATTGCTTCTTGCTTTTCCAAACCGAACTCCATCTGTACCACTGAAGAGACTTCTAAAATCTACATGCTGCTCATATATGAGAGCAGTGAGTACATATCAATTTAAGATTTTTTTTGTTCTATTTTTTTGGGTTTTTTTCGGAGTCTGCAGAATGTGCTGCATGATTTGGTGTCAGTATTTTTCAGGGATGGAACCCCCATGGTGCTGTGTCCTGCAGGGACAAGCACAGGCTTATGTGCAAGCAGGGTCTTTGTGATTAACAACCTAAACTGAACTTTCTAATGTCCTGGTGGATGACTACTGTGTACTTGATGGTACACAATGACAGGCTTAGGCTCCAGAAAGCCTTTACCTCTTGGTGTTCATTAGAGAGAGCTTTTCTTTCCAGAGGACGCAATAGAAATACGTTGGACTACATTGCCTTTTCATTGCTCCACATTGGATTTTCATATCAAATTAAAACCTTCTGTCTCCAAAAGTTCTGATTATAGTGGAATGGTTTACAGATTGCCTTGGTGGTGGATTCTCACCTCTTTCTTGATATTGCAGAAATTGGGTGAATTGTTAGTATGATTTTTTTTGTCTGGAAACTTTTTAAAAATGATAACTTTTTTATATTTTTATTATTAAGAAAGAAAACATGTCCTAATTATGGCATGTGGAAGAGCTTTTCGGGCAATCTATTAATTAAGGAAGTGATCCCACCCATTCTTCCTGAACCCACTGGTGTTAATTTCTGACGAGGCTCTGCTGACGGTGAATCCTATGGCATCATGGCTGTGACTGCCTGAGTGGTGTTTCTTCGTTGTTGGAATAATATTGTCCTTCGTGGTAAAGGAAATAATTTAGGATTTTAGAAGTCTGTGATTTGAGTGGAAGGTTATTTTTTAGGGTTCCAGTCTCCTTTATAGGGTTGTATCAACTCTTCCTTCCAGTTCCATCTGGAGATGGGAGCACGTAGGGTAGATGTGCCGGAGCATCCTGTGTGTCCATCTGCATTTCGGCTGAGACCGAGGAAGGTTGAGACTGAACTCTCACTTTGTCCTGGAAGAGATCTGTCTCCTTTAATGTGTAGTATCATACCTGAACTCATTGTCATTTCAAGCTTTCTTGAAAGACCCTCATTTAGTGAGCGCTGCTGGGTAGCAGAGGCGATGGAAGTGTGACACGTCAGCTCTGGAGGAAAGGATAATGAAAGGCACTTTCATCAGGAAAGTGAAATTGCCTGGAAGAGAAGAGAAGGGGGAGAAAAAGCAGGTGGGGGGTGCTGACTGTTTTATCATGAACTGCTTATTGTGAATTCCAGCTACAGCTGGGCAGCCCAAACAGCTTCCTCCGCTCTCCATTTAGGCTGAGCAGTTTAAAGCTTTACATCTCTCCTGGTCTCAAATTTAAGCAGCAGCATTGACTGAAATGTAAATGAGCTGAGAGGTGCCCTCCTCACTCCCAGCTGGAAAGTTTGCCAAAGTTCCTTGGCTGGGTTTGGGAGGTGACAACTTCAGTTTGTGTTTTTTTTTTTTTGTTTTTTTTTTGGGGGTGCTTTTTTGTATTGTTTCTTACTGTGTGGAGCAGTTTGTGCCAAAGAGTGATAACGTAATACTGGCTTTGGTGCTTACCTTTCGGGGACTGACCTATAGAGCTCTAAAATTGTGTTTGCTAACAGGCTGCAAAGATGCTGCTCTAATTTAATAGAAACTCTACCTGTGATAGGCTTCAAGAGCAGGAAAATCGTCAATTGTGAGAGGTTAGTGACAGGTACAGTTTATATATAATTTCCAGTTTCCCGAAAGGAGCAAAACACCGCATTAATCACAATAAAAAAAAAAAAACCCAACCAAACAAAACCCAGTTACTTTAATGTAAGTAATTGGTGTATTGGTAACTGCATTTATGAGGCTGAAAAGAGAGGTTGGGGAGTCAGTGCTGCTACTTAGATGTGGTCCAGAGTCTGAAAACATTATGAAACTCTATTGCACCGAAACCTGTAACTGGACGTCTGTGGGGTTTCACTGTTTGCACAAAGTAGTCTTATTTGGCGTTATTTAAAGTAAATTTCTTTGGGGAACAAGACTCAGGGAAGCAGAACTAACCAGATGCATCAAATATTTAATTTCTGGATTGATTTCTGAAAGCTAGCTTCAAAACTGCCTGTATCCAGAGGGAATGTTTCTGACTGTAAATATCAGAAAACCAGAGGATGAGAGTAAGGCTGTGCCAGGAGAACTACTCTTCTAAATGTGCCTGGCCAGTTTGGAGGGTTTCATTCCTCACCCAGTGCCCCGGGCTGGACTGGCCGTCATGGGGTGCCCCCTCTCCTGCCTACTCTCCCCACTCTCTGTGTCATGGCCACTTCATTCATTCAAGTTTCTACTTCACTGAGCGGTCCCTTAGTTACCAGCCGTAGCAACCGGCCAAGTATCAATTAACCTCCTTCGTTAAAGGGGTGGCAGAGCAGCTGGCATGGCCTGGCCTGGCAGGGAGTAACCTGCTGTCACCAGCTGCCTCCTTTGAAGGAAACATCTGTCTGTGAGACAGTCCCAGAGACGCTGGGGTGACTCTTAACAAGCTTTTTCTACCAGGGCGGAGCAAATACTGGTATAAACACATGGCTTGTGGTCACGCTCTGCGTGATGTACCCTGGCAGTGACAACCAGCTCGTGTCACCACTCCCCTGCCTTGCCCGGAGTTGGTGGCCCTGTGGCTCGGTGCTCTGCTGCCCTCTGCGTGTGTCTCAGCTCTCACTGCTTTCAGGGACCCCCATTAGGTTTTTGTTAAGATGACATTATGAAGACGGTATCAGGGAAATATTAGAGATGTACATAACTGTAGGCTCAACAAGAGAAAGTGTAGGGTCCTGCACATGGGGAGGAAGAATTTGCTGCTGGAAAGCACTTCTGAGGAGAAGGAGCTGGGGGTCCTGGTAGCCAGTAAACTACCCATGTGCCCTTGTGGCCAAGAGGCCAATGGAATCCTGGGCTGCATAGGGAAGAGTGGCTGGTAGGTTGAGGGAGGTTATTCTCCCCCTCTGCTCTGCACTGGTGAGGCCACAAATGGAATCCTGCCTCCAGTTCTGGGCTCCCCAGTTCAAGAGAGACAGGGAACTACTGGAGAGAGTCCAGCGTAGGGCAACAAAGATGATTTTAAGAGATTAGAGCATCTCCCTGATGAGGAAAGGCTGAGAGAGCTGGGACTCTTCAGCCTGGAAAATAGAAGGCTGAGACCTTATTAATGCTCACAAGGATCTGAAGGGTGGGCTGAAGGACGATGGAGTTGGACTCTTCCCAGTGGTTCCCAGTGACAGGACGAGGGGCAACAGGCACAAGCTGGAACACGGGAAGTTCCGTTTGAATATGAGGAGAAACTTGTTTGGGGTGAGGGTGTCAGAGCCCTGGCAGAGGCTGCCCAGGGAGGGTGTGGAGTCCCCTTCTCTGGAGACCTTCAAGCCCCACCTGGATGTAGTCCTGAGTGATGTGCTCTGGGCAACCCTGCTTTAGGAGGGGAGTGGGACTGGGTGATCTCTAGAGGTCCCTTCCAACTCTGACAATTCCCTGGTCCTGTGATATGTATCTCCATAGAGAGATATGCTTTACCCTACTTTCTTTTTATTTTGTATGAATGTTCCTCTTACTGAGATACATCCTCCTGCTTAGCTTTGCTTTCTGCTCATTTCCCTATTCTAAGTGTATGTACCTATTCAGGTCAGTCATGTATGCTATCAAATGTAAATTGAAAATAACTAATTCCCCTTGTTAACACTGGTGTTGAGGTCAGTCAAACTTGGAAGCATGGGAGCCAATAAATGAGCCACTTTGGTTACTATCATTCATGTCAAATTATTTCAAAAGTGGATTAAAAAAACTCAGGAGAGTTTCTGTTCTCTGTAGAAACTGTGGCAGTGATCGCAACCCAATGGCAGCGCCGCAGATAAAGCTCATGGTTTGGGTCTAAAAACTGTACTTGAACTATTTTGTCATGCTTTTCAGCTGGGCTTGGATTGACACCACGCTTGATGCCCCAGGTGCAATCCTTCTGATCCTGAGATGATGCAAAATAAAGAATCCCTTTAAAAATAGAGAGGAAAAAAATATGCAGGTTTTAGTGGAAGCTGTTGATGAGTGATCTTATTTTTTTAAAAAATTGTATTATTTTTAGGCAATGCATGCACAGGTGACGTGCAAGGTAAGTGTCTTGTCTGTGGTAAAAGGATGCAATGGAAGGACATTGCCTTTTTTTTCCTGCTGTAACTTCTCAATTAGAAATCTAGCCCTTGACTACAGAATGTCCTGAAAAGCAAAATATGGCTATTTAAAAACCTGTAAATTATGAAGCGTATTTTCTGTGAAGATACTACATTAGTTTTGGTGGTTTTTTTTTTTTTTTTTTTTTTTCTGAAGTGCAAAGAAATTCAGTGCAGTTGTAGAACTTCAGGAAGGTTCTTATTTAGTATTCATCCTAATTTGGCTCAAGCCCTGGGTCTAGTGAAGACCGTTCACGCTTACGGTTTCATTGGAACATGCTATAGCTGTGGTTCAAGATCAATTTTGATGGAAAAGGGGCTGTGATGGCTGTTCTTCGTCGTTTGCAACTGTAAAAATTGAATGAGTGCAATTTTGTGTCTTTCAGATTTGTCTCTGACTTCACTCTCTCCCACACTCTTTACCCATCAAATCCAAGTGAAGTACATGGATGTTATGCCAAGAAATATTTGTACTTTTTAACTTTTTCTTGCTTTCTTTAGCTCTTGACATATCCTCCATGTTTGCTGTTAGAATTTTACATACTGCTTTTTAGCGAATTGGAGCAAATCAAGTTGAGAGAAACGGTTACCTTGAGCTTGATGAATTTCAGCGCTTGATTCAGAAGCAAGCCCAGGAACAATTCTCTGTCGAGCTGTCTCGTAGCTATCTGGCAGTATCTTCTTCTTTTTTTTTTTTCCCAAGTAATAAAATGTGTTCATCACTTGAACAGCATATTTATACTTGAGGTTTAAAATCTCCTCTGTATCAAAAATTCTTTGAGTAACATGGCTGCTGTCTAGCAAGCTGCCTGTCACTGGTGAATTCCTTATTTGAATTTTACATGCTAATGAGGGGAAATATTGAAGAGAAGTATTGTTTCTTGCTTATAATGTAGAGGAAAACCCCTGATCTACACACAGACGTTACTTTGATCAACCTAAACTGAGCCAGGCTGCAGAATATGAAGTTAAAGAGGCAATGTTTGTACAATTCTGCTGTGAATTTCATAGGGTTGTGTGCCAGGGGGAATCATGAGCTGTGCTTCAGAAGCCATACAGAGGGGGCTGGGGGCCAGATTCCGATACCTCACCCATGCTAAGAAGCAGTTTATTTCAGGAGTAGTTCCTGGAGTAAAGGTCTTCTTCCTAATTGTTCTAATAGTAATTTTCAGATGGATGATTGCCCCTGTTGGTGATGAGGTGCCATTTTGCCAACCTACCTCTGTCTCTGGCCTCTCTGATCTTTCCAGACAATATGGCCAGCAGAAGCCCTAGGACAAACCCAAGAAGAAACACTCTTTATTTTTTTCAACTGTGGTCTAAAAGCAGAAGTGGGATTGAGTTGAACCAGTGTTATTGATCCATGGTAATGCATTCTACTCCCAAGAACCTATCAATGTTTGACGTCACACAACTGAGAAGTGCCCGAAGCAAAGCGTTTCCTTTACTGATGATACTGTAATGAGATCATAATTACATGATTTTCACTAGTAAGCATGGTCATACTGTATGTGAGTTAATTATCTAAAGGGCAAAGATGATTATACTGTACATGTCGTGCTCGTGGCTGCCTACTGAGGATTGGTTTAAAGCACAAGTGTACGCGTATTGAGTGTAACTGCCAGGTGTTACACAAACGTGGAATAGAATGTCTGCCATGAAATAGATACACCTGAGATGAAAACACAATTACTGTATTTAGCCTTTATGTCAGATAGAAATTTTTAATGAAACAAGAAACAATTTGCCAAGAAAAAAAGACAGAACCTGAAAGGCATTTAAAAAAAAAATAATATTGGGGGGAAACCTGGATTCAGGGCATTAACATGACAAATGGCATCTTCAGTTCTTTGTTTTAAACTTTGCTTGATAAGCTAAAAAAGTTATTCCCATATGGCATTATACTTCAAGTACAGTAATTTCTTTATAGTCTTGCTTGTACTTTACTAGCCAGTAAGCTTTACACCAAGTATTGCTTGCTTTGGACAAAAAGATAAACCAGGGATTACTTCACCGTGTTTCAAATAACTTGTTTCAATCTGGGGCCTTCCCCAAGGGTTTCCAGGGCTGCTCACAGAAAGGACTAGTGAGTAATGGCTTGATGCATAAGGGGTGATACAAGGGGAGTCTTGGGTGTAATGAAGGGCCTTAAATGGAGTCACCAAGAGGGGAGGAGAGAGTGTGATAATCTGAATTTCAACAATCCCCTCTGGTTTTATTCAGGAGTGTTGCAGTGAGTTCTTTTTTCTTAAGGCAGTGCACAGTGGCCTTCCTAGTAGAATGATAGAATGGTTAGAGNACCAAGAGGGGAGGAGAGAGTGTGATAATCTGAATTTCAACAATCCCCTCTGGTTTTATTCAGGAGTGTTGCAGTGAGTTCTTTTTTCCTAAGGCAGTGCACAGTGGCCTTCCTAGTAGAATGATAGAATGGTTAGAGTTGAAAGGGACCTTAAGGATCACTGAGTTCCAACCCCCCTGCCCTGGGCAGGGACACCTCCCACCAGACCAGGTTGCTCCAAGCCACATCCAACCTGGCCTTGAACCCCTCCAGAGATGGGGCAGCCACAGCTTCTCTGGGCAACCTGTTCCAGTGTCTCACCACCCTCACAGTCAAGAATTTCTTGCTGGGATTTAATCTAAATGTCCCTCTTCCAATTTAAAGCCGTTACCCCTTCTCCTGTCACTCCACTCCCTGACAAAGAGTCCCCTCCCCATCTCTCCTGTAGCTCCCTTCAGACACTGGAAGGCTGATATAAGGTCTCCCTGGAGCCTTCTCTTCTCCAGGCTGAACAAGCCCAGCTCTCTCAGCCTGTCCTCACAGCAGAGGTGCTCCAGCCCTCAGAGCATCTTTGTGGCCCTCCTCTGGCCCCACTCCAACAGGTCCATGTCCTTTCTGTGTTGAGGACTCCACTTTCTGCCTTTCAATGGTACGTCTGCCAGTGGGGCGGTAGGATCTATAGTGTGTCCACTCCAAACCCTACATGACGTGCACTAATGTCAGAAAATACCACATAAATAATTGACACTGAAAGAAAAGTGCAGAAAATACATGTAATTATTTAATTTTAGGTGAAATGATTCCAACGGTCATGACTCGTGATTTAAGCCTGCTCAGAGTCTACCGTTTAAAGCAGATCTGGAAACTTAAATAAATCCAGGTTTTCTGTTTGTTGTTTATTGCTTGTGTATAAAGTCTTAGTTTTTGAGGATTTCTGTCTTAGCTTGTTTTGCTTGGCAGTAAATAAAACTGCACATTCAGTTTCCTGTGACAAGGGCAGAAATAAGGTGTTATGTGTTACATGAAGAGGTATTACTCACAATCTGTACCCTGTATATTCCGAAGCTTCTATGACAAAGGTGAGCCCAGGTTATCCCTTTTACCTGCATCAGGAAGGCCACAGTGCCATTAGAAGAACAAATCTGTCATAATACAGAGCTGCCCAGTGGAACCAGAAAAGGTAATTGCTGAATATTCAGGGGGGGAAAGAGAAGAAGCAGCAAAAGGGAGGAGACAGCAGTGGTGTAACCAAATCACCTTCCTCATATCCTGTAGAGGTGTTTATCCTTTTAAGTGCACTTAGATGAGAATTTGGAATAGACAGTTACATGTCTGTGTTTGACAATCAGGAAATAAATGAAAAAAGAAATTATTATGTTAGAACTATTTTTATGGAAACGCTTTAAATTCTATCCATATGCATAAGCTTTTCCAGTTCTTTTTTTAGTCTTCTTTGGTGTCTTAGTGGTATCTGAATACTTGTAGTTCTTGGTATTTCTTCCTTGGTTCTCACACCTATGTTGCCTTGTAGCCTCCAATTTTGTTGTTAAGGTAAGTTGTGGGGCAGGAGCAATTAAAGGGATATAATATTTTCAGTCCATCTCTCCGAGCTTGCTCCCGTGGCGTTCCCCACACCCCAGTACAGCTCCCAGAGCTGTGGGGATGGTGTGTTTAATGTTCACTGCTGGTTTTGACTGCGGCAACATGAAAAGCCTCAGCTCTTCTAGAAGTCTCCCGAGACGTCTGTAATCCCAGCCTTCCTGGTGAATGGGGAACTAGGGGACAGGCAGAGCTGCGGACAGATAGATTGGGATATCATTTCTCAACATTCTTTCAGAAATATAATGCAGAATAGAAGGTAATAAACAGTTACTCCACTTTGTGAAATGAAAGCATATCTGTAGGATGTTTGTCAGTAACGTAACATGCATATTTTCCTACTCAATAAGCAATGGCAATGTATTAATTGTAACTTTTTTATAATCCTTTAGGTGGCCATAATAGCGGGAAATTTTGAGCTTGCTGAATATATCAAGAATCACAGGGAAGCTGATATTGGTAAGCAAAACATTTACAGACACTGAAAATAAGCTATCCGTGTTCAAATCAGGGTTTTACAAAGATGTTAAATCTGATTTCAGGTGAGATGTGACTACAGGCTGTTGACAGTATTGGTTTAGGGAGATTTTAAAAGTAACTTTTCTATAAAAAATAAGATGGGGAAAAGGCTTAAATGTTTTCAAAATAAGCTCTGAAAATAAAAATTTGATAAATACTGCAAAAGAGTAATGGATGCTTGAGAAGTATAAATGAGACAGTTTCTAACAGAGTAAATACACATCCATGTACCTGGAAGAGCAATATTAGCTCTTGCAGGCTATTTTGACATCAGACTAAAGCAGCTCTCAAGTAGGAATAATTGGTCAGAAGAAGAAGATAAAGAAAGAGTCGTCTCTGAAATGAAATTAATATGTAACAGGAACTGTCTATCCATACCCATAAAACCATTTCCTCTCACTGAGGCTGGTGTGTGGCCCTAGCAACAGGCGTCCAGGGCCCTTGACACAAAATCATAAGGCTTTTAAAAGATATTTTGACATAGGGATTTTTGCCTTTAAAATAAAACCCAGTTTTATAAAAGTGATTTCTAATACAGTTTAATTAAAATGAATTTAAATACTTTAATTCAAGTTAATTAAAGTTCTACAGGAGCATCCTGAAGTTGAATGCAAAAAGGTATTGCTTGTGAAGCTGGAGGGTCTGAGTTGTCTGCACTGATTTATCTCAATGATGCAAAAAATGGCAAAGGGAAGGCTTCGGGGAGACCTTATAGCAGCCTTCCAGTATCTGAAGGGAGCTACAGGAGAGCTGGGGGGGACTCTTTGTCAGGGAGTGACAGGACAAGGGGTAACGGCTTTGAATTGGGAGAGGGAAGGTTTAGGTTAGATACCAGAAAGAAATTCTTGACTTTGAGGGTGGTGAGACACTGGAACAGGTTGCCCAGAGAAGCTGTGGCTGCCCCATCCCTGGAGGGGTTCAAGGCCAGGCTGGATGGGGCTTGGAGCAACCTGGTGTGGTGGGAGGTGTCTCTGCCCAGGGCAGGGGGGTTGGAACTTGATGATATTTAAGGTCCCTTCCAACTCTAACCATTCTATGATTTCATGATATTCAAATCTATGACTGGATAGTATTTCATTTAAGTGGGAAACCAGGCCAGCTCACATGAAACTTAGGGCTGTGTAAGAATTGCTCCGGGTGAAGGCCTCCTTTCCATTTTCCTTCCCAGTTCCATGTGATCTGGCGGCATGTAATAAGATATTCTGTGTGGTCAGGTTGGTTCCCGTAGCACAGTCACCCTTTCAGCTCTTTGCAATTCACATGGAGAAAACCAAAAGCTCTTTTTTTGCTTCGAAGTCATAACTTCTGCATAAAAATTCATGGTGAGTTTGGAAGGCTTTTAGTTGAGAGAGTGGGATAGCTCTTTCCCATGTGAGAAGTCTTCATCCTTCTCTATCTATAAACAGTGTTAGGAAAAAAATGCACTAAAAATGAACCAGTTATTCCTAATCAAGTGAGAATCTTCTTGTTGTTTGTATTTTCATGTGGCTAATGGTTTTACAGCTCTGGGAAGAAGTTGAAATGAAGGGGAAGGGCAGTTTAGATTCGTATGTTGCCTTCATTTCTTCCGTGTTAGTTCTTGATAATTTGGCTTGTGTGTAGAGTCAGTACAGATCAAAAGTTCTGCTCATAGGAAATGCACAGTATGATGTTTTATGTTTCTCTACATCAATTTTTTCTCTCTTAAAAATAGTTATATACAATAAAAGAAAAAAACACAAAACCTAGTAACAGAATGACATGCTAGAATTAATTCTGCAAACACAGTATGAGTAGCTAAAATCAACCTAACACTTAGCTTACACTTAAAACCAGTAGCCTCTACACTGGTGTGTATGAAACCACATTGATGGCAATGTTGTCATTTTTCGGACTGACCAGTTCTGAACAACTTTCCCTTTTTTCCCCCAACCAGTGGAGGTTCTGAATTACATCAATGTGAGGGAGAAATTAGGATGTAGGTGTGAAGTAGATGGATGAGACTTGGTCCTGGAAACAACTGATAGACTCGTGGCCGAGGCTTTAGGCAACACTTATCATGACTGTGTAAAAACTTTCTGCAGGATTTGGTGATTTCTAGAAGAATACTTAGAAAATATAGTAGGGAAGAGTGAAGTCATTAAAATGCTGCCTTCCCTTTTACACTGATAAAATAGAAATACTGGTGCTTTCATGATGGGTTTTTTTGCAAGATGGTGGTGGATTGCACATAGCTATTGAAATTAATCATTTCTCTTACTGAATAAGCATTACATTATGTTGTTTCCTCCCAGCTAATTTAATTTAGCTGGACATTTGCCCCGTAAGATTTATTTATTTAAAAAAAAAAAAGTGAAGTCATTAAAATGCCTATTTCTGGAATGTCTCCCAGCTTTAAAAAAAAAATAAAAATCAAAGGACAATATCCTGAGCAGAAAACCTGAGAGCCTAGTATGATGATGAACGTGCAGAATAATGTCAGCGCTTAAACTTCAACAAGTTGGCTTTTATTTATCTTACTTGTCTGGTTATCCGCTATATTCATGTAGTTTTGGATCTATTCCAACATACATCATCGGAGTAATGTACCTTCTCAAAGCCTGGAGGCAAGAGAGTGGGAAGGAAAAGCAAAGAGCGTGAGAAGTATCCTCATGAAGAGAAGAAGGACAGATCATACTATGAAGTCTCTTGAGAAACGTTTCCTCTTTCATCCCTCAGAAAGTGCATTTTTGGTTAGATACTGAATTTCAATATTGATCCAGTTCATTAAACCTTGTTGTTATTATTTTAGACTCATTTAATAATTGTAAATGTGTTGGAATTATTTTAGACTAATTTAATATTTAATAAGTTAAACTGTGGGAAATTCTTTGGAATATGTGCAGCTTCGGGTGGGTCTCTTTTATTTTTCTGTTTTCCTGAGCTGGTAGCTGATGAGCTGTGTAATAATTTAGCAGTGAGCTTGTCAAGGATATCCATGTTTATTCACAGTACCATTCATTGGGAGGAAACGGTGGTGGTGTGTTGGGGAAAAACTCTGCATTGCTCTTGATCCTTGGAAGAAACTTCACATTATGGAAGATTTCTAACCCAATCCTTTAACTTTTAGTGATCTTCATACACGGTATCTTTAGCTATAGATACTTTAAAAGGCAAGTCTAATATACTCCTAATATAAGTAGCAATACTGTTTTATTTGCCTTTTTTTTTTCCCTAAAAGAATCTGGGTATGTCATCTTAAGGATGGGGAAATTTTAATTGGTGACAGTGATTGGAGGCTGGACCTAACTGAGTGTTTCGAGAGCATTTTATGAGTTTTTAATCTGGTGACAGAAACAAGTTTTTACATTTTCCAAACTGAAGTGTCTGAAATAATGAAAAATAATATTTCCTTGAATTCTCTAATCTTACACAGTGAGGAGCTACACTATCCGTGTCCATCTGTTTTGACATGTGCTAATTAACATTATTCTTAGATAATTTTGTTGTCCCAAACCATTGCGGTAGGAAGTGGCTTGTACTTTCAATGCAGAAGGTATTATGTGGGTGTCTTCCAGTTTGTCAGCAGTCACAAAGCTGTTTCAAGGAGTGTTGCCAAAACTGCAATGATAAGGATGTAAGAGCCGTAATGTAACGCTTATGATTCATGGTCCTGTGCCATGCCTTGCGCTGAATGAGCTGCCTGGGGAGTAAAGGGATGCGGCTGCAGCGGGTTGACAGCACAAACACTAGATCTGGTCCACAGGAGCTCTACATAAATAAATACATGTGCTCTTGAGGGCTGGGTGTATCGCTCATTACCTGTTCCACTTTTGCCTGTATTTCATTGGCATTTAGAGTAGAATGCCATTTTAAGAATGTCATTTTAAGCCGTACGCGAGGTCTGGGGTTGTTCATTTAGAAGAGGCTGAATTGTACGTCTTAAAGGTAGTCTTTTATTTTCCTTTTCTTTTCTTTTTTTTTTTTTTTTTTTTTTTTTTTTAATTTAATTTTATTCCCCTGGCCTGGATCTGTGCCAGTTTGTAAATGCTGAGACCGTCCCCACTGTTGAAGATGATGGAGGAGCAGCCCAGGTGGAAAATCCTCTATCAGCAGAACATTCTAATTCGCAGCAGAACTACTAAATCTTTGTCCCACAGATCAAATCCCACCGAGATTGTTTTTATTTAATTATAAAGCACTTCTATTAGGCAGATGTGTTGAAATGCTGACAAATTAGGCATGTATAGAATAAGCTGCTTTGCAATAAGCGTAATACTTCACACTGTTCTGCAAAAAGAAGAAAATATAAAAATATCTATTGTAAAGCCAAAAAAGGCAAAAATAATGGCCCATGTTACTGGAGTAACGTGACATCTGGCAGTAAGAGAGGGATGTTTGTCTGAGATGTGTAGTGTCTGGTTATGTCACTCAGATCTTGCCAGGTAACGGCATCTACTTAGGGCCAATGTGAGCATACACATTTAGTCAAGAGAGATGAAATCTGTCTGCTTCCCTTTTATAGAAGCAACTTGGAGTTTGTATCCATAACAGAAGATGTGGGTGCCGTTGGCTGCCTGCTTAATCAGAGGAGTCTATACCTGGTCATGTGAAGAAAAGAGGAGATTTTGCCCACAAGGTTTCTCAGCTATGTAAAATTGTGCTGTAGAAGCCATTAATTTGGCTAAGATGAGTGTGTTTGAAGATGGATAAGGTAATTTAGGGTTTTAAAACTCTCAGGAAGGGTCAGAGCTGGTAGATGGACTCTGAGACAGCTCTGAGCAGCAGCACTTTGGTTGAAGACCATGTACTGTAATGGTCCTACCATAGAATCACAGAATGGTTAGAGTTGGAAGGGACCTCAAAGATCATCAAGTTCCAACCCCCTGCTCTGGGCAGGGACACCTCCCACCACACCAGGTTGCTCCAAGCCCCAACCAGCCTGGCCTTGAACCCCTCCAGGGATGGGGCAGCCACAGCTTCTCTGGGCAACCACCCTCACAGTCAAGAATTTCTTTCTGTTTCCTAATCTAAATCTCCCCTCTTCCTGTTGCTCCACTTCCTGACAAAGAGTCCCTCTCCAGCTCTCCTGTAGCTCCCTTCAGGTACTGGAAGGCTCCCTGGAGCCTTCTCTTCTCCAGGCTGAACAAGCCCAGCTCCCTCAGCCGGTCTTCATAGGAGAGGTGCTCCAGCCCTCTGAGCATCTTCGTGGCCCTCTGCTGGACCTGTTCCAACAGGTTCGTGTCCTTTCTGTGTTGAGGAAACCAACCTACCTCCACGTTGGTTCTTCAGTCTGAAGAAATCCATATTTCTCTCACACCTTCATTCTGGATGGGTGCGGTTCCCTGTTCTCTTGGGTGATTTCCCAGAGGAGGCTCATATGAAATGAGGGATGCTCCATGGTAGGGGGAGACCTGGAATCCAAACCCGCTGACTCTTTCCATGAAGCTGATCTACAGCCTGTAAATGTTTAGGTCAAGTTGTGCTTCAGGCAGTTCCGTTCCTTTTTTGGCTGTAAGCCCTTGCGTCTCCCAGCAAACTGGAGTTCCCTAGAACCTGCTTCCGCTCCGCCACATATCAACATAAAAATCTGGTAGTTATTCCATCCTATTAAAAAATCTGGCCTTTTCCTCTGAATGTTCAAAACTGTGTGGAATTTCTCACGCATGTGCTCCCTTCTTCTGTCGGCGAGTCGCTTCTTCCTCACCTTGCTGCCTTTCCCACCATCAACTGCCAATTAATCTTTCCACCTGGGGTGGTACATTAGGTGACCAGTTGGTTGAGAATCTGGCATGAAAAGTATTTAGCACAGCTGCTGTTTTCAGAAAGAAACAGGAAAAAAAAAAAAAAAAAAACCCTTGCAAATTATTCCTGTGGCTTAGTACAATAAGGGACACCTTGCTGTCACCAAGGGAGAAACTTCACATTAGTCGTATTTCAGTCAGGGATGATGCAGTTTTTTAAGACCAAATCAAACGTATGAGGTACAGGATGCAGAGGAGAGGAAAAAAGGATATCAGTAAAGGATTAAAAACAAGATCCAGATTTCACTGTATTTATTTCTCTTATGAGGCTCTAAACATCACGGAATCCCTTTTGTTTCCTTGGCAGATGTTTGAAAGGTGAATGAATATAATCATTTTAAAAGTAATCCTATTTGAAACAAGTTAAAGTAACATTTTTCATAAAGCAAGGAAACCTATTACTGTAAAGTACTTGGGACCTTGTTTTACTAGAGGTATGAAATACTGAGTGTAGATTCTCAGCCTTATTTCAATTCATCATGCCCCCAAATTAGTGGGGGTTTTGAGAAATAACAACATCAAAGCAGCTTATTTTAATTATCACTTATTTTGAAAGTCGTTGAAACCCAAAAGTAACTTGCAGCTCAGTGGCTATTGTTCATCTTCTTTTCTGCTTTGAGGAAGACATTACATCTACTCCTGAGATGGCACAGCACTTACACATCATTGAGAAAATAATAATAACATCCCTTTTGAAAATTACTACTTTTTTTTTTTTTAACTAGCTATAGCACATTTATAATTTGTTTAACTTCATGCATCTATTTATTGCAAACTAAGAGAAAGTAATGGATTAAAAGATGTGATGAATAGAAAAGTTAATCCCTGATTGTTTTCATCCAGCCTGCAGCTGTCTGGGAGTAAATGAGCACAGCAGATTTGGGCAGCATTTGGTATAGAGAAATGACTATGGCTTCTATAGGATGGCGATACAAACCCCAATCATATATGTAAGAATACTGAAGTTTTCGTTAGGTATAGATATGTAGATATTAAGTATGTTACAAGCTGATAATCCTTTGGCTTGGATAACCTATTTTTAAATCTCTCTTTTGCCTTGGTTCTTTGTGATGAGATGAATTTTCAGATGGATTAAATGACATGGGTTGTTCTTCTTCAAGTGAACAAGGTTTGTTTTATATTGTACATCTTGTCCTTCAGCAGCTCGGAAACTTGAAGCGATAGGATTCTTTTGGTTTATTTTTGTTTGCTTTTTGCTATTGCAAAATGAAACACGTTGAGCTGGTGTGCGAGTTTTTGGTAGTTGATTAGCAGACTAACTAATACTTGGATACTGTTGCTAGGCTTCAAGTCAGAGTTCCTGTATTCCTCTATAATTATGCAGAGATATGTGTATGTGATGGTTTGTCTGTGCTTTCACATGGATCTTTTTTATTTTTTTATTTTTTAAATATTGCAAGTCTGCTAATCTGTAGCCTTATCCTTTAAGATTTACATATTCCACACTGGGCAACTGCTTTTAAAGAAAACATTTTTCAAGTTGGAGGAAAAGTACTGATTTTTATTTAAATTGTGACTCTAAACATCTTAGGAAACATGCATTCTATTGTAGAATAAGCAGAAGAGGTCTTTTAAAAGAAGAGGATATTAGTTGCTTTGTGGTAAAATTGCTTTTCTAACCCATTTTCTTTAATTAGATCAGAGTGATTGAGGTCAGCGTTCTTGGTTTTTCAGCTGCAAGTGTTTTTACAAAGTGCCAGCCAGCCCAATGAATATGCTGTTTGTTTACTTATTTATTTTGGTTTTGGGAACCATTTGGTAATTTTGATTTTTCATAAATCAAATGCCTGCAGAGTACTTCTCAGGTTGGGGAAAATCGTATTTAGAAAGATAAAAGCAGAAACAAGAAAAGGCAGAAAATCAAAAGACGTAAAATCTACAAAACTGTCAGCAGCATGCAATGTTCTATTTTTATCGCGTGTTACTTAATAGAAGGAAAAGGGACACAAGCCTGTATTATAGCCCTGTCTGTGTGTCTTTTGAATCTGAAGAACATTAACCTCCTTCGTACGCCAGCAGGTGTTTTAACGTGGAAAAGGATGATACCGGTGTGACCAGGATGGCAAAGACCCCTAGGTCTTCATTGCCCACATTTTAAATGCATATTCTTGGGTAGATTGTCATGGTCCTATGTTCCTTGTTATGGTTTCTTTCAAATATCTCTGCTAAATAAACAATTATTTCTTGTCTCCATATTAAAAAAAACCAACAAACCTCTACCTTAATGACGTGGGTTACAACCAAATGGATATTGGTTGGCATGAAATGAATTTGTTGGTATTATTTATCTGCTTTCCTCCAAAGGGAATGTCATATGCTCAGTCTTTGCTATGTGGTAGCAAACAAATAGGAAAACTGGGAATTGTGATGTGTTAATGGAATTACAAACCCCAGTGTAGGACAGGGCCTGAACAATTTACAGTAAGTTTTGCTTTTTCCCTTTGATCACAAGTCATGTTTTTTTTTCCCCCCTCTGTGTGTGCGTTAGTGCAAAAGTGTTCGGTAGCCACTTCTCTTTTGAAGTCTAAACTTTATTTCCAGAAGTTGGTTATTCTTATTGGCCTTTGAACTTCAGTCTGTTCTGTGCAACATAACGTGCAACTGCCTGCCCAGTAGCGCTAATTGTGTAGTGTGTGGTCATTGCCTGGGATTTCTTAGACTTGCTTCAGATTTTGGGCAGGAAAGTAAGGAGAGAACTGATGACACACATACCTGCTGATACAAGTACAGGAGATTTCAGAGTGATTTGGCCTGGTTTTTGTAAACCAGTCTGGAGCATGTCCTTGCCACCTGCCAGGTAGGCAACGATTGCCACAGCTGCTCCCGTTAGAGTTTACTTTACAGACTGAACAAGGGAAACCTTGTAATTGAGGCAAAAATAAGCTACTGGAGGAATCTGAGGGCATCTTCAGTGTCCTTGAGCTAGTTTTGGTGTTGGACAAGGACCCTGTGGTCTGAGCAGTGGGTGCAGGTCATGCGGGGCTCACTGGCTTAGCCCCTAGAGATGTATGAGATGTTTGTGAGGGTGGCAGAGGCAAGGTGGAAAGGGGGAGAATTGGTAGGTGTTTGGGTCTTGTCCAGGTCTTCATGCTCACACCCAACTGGTTGGAAGCGTTTCCTGGGCTCCCAGCTCTCTCTTCCCCAAAATGTGGCTTCGGGCGAGTCCACTAACTTCTCACCAGGAGAAAAGCTTCTTGCCTTCTCTGCTCTGTCTAGTCTGGGACCATTATGTCCAGCAATTGGGAATTGTGCCTGCCTTTTTTTTGCTAATGTTCCAGTCATCAGTGTGCTGTTTCATCAAGGAATAGTGTCGAGTTGCCTTTCCCAAGCCCTTAAAGGATATGCACACCACAAGGCATGGGGCTTTCACCAATACTGGCTTTTTTTGCTTTTGCTTTTTTTAATTGCTTTCACTGGCTTGACACCACTGAGGTGGTGTACAGGGAAGTAAAATCCTGTACAGAACCGGTGCAAATCACTGAATTAAAAAAAGGAATAAAGCTGTAAAGCATAATCAGTAGGAAAAATGATCTGAGTATAGCAGGGATAGTTGCTGTGACTGGGACAAAAGTGAAATGTATTTTTCTGTATCAGGTTATCAAATGAAAAAGATTAATTTATTGCTTTGCAAAAAATAAAGTAATTGAGTAGATTGTACTGTCCTTAAAAGTTCTGGTGAAATACATAAAAGGATAATGCTGTTGAGCTAAAGAGGCAGATCAAGGGTCATGTTATGAGCTGGCAGCAAAGCAAGTACCCCAGAACGCTCAACTGCTGAAACATTGAACTAATATTTCAGCCAAACTAGAACTTACAATAATGATTTGTGGTTACTCTGTGTGGGTGAAATTTGCAGTGTTGTTCAACCTGGTGGTTGGATCCTTCTAAATCTTGTGGCTTCCCTTAGAGTTGGTGGAAATGATCAGCAGATGACCCATCCTTCAGGACTCTGCTTCCTGATTGAGTCTGCCAGACATGGTGCGTGATCCTGCACCAGGGTGTCTTCAGGGTGGGGGGCAAGGGCAGGTACTAGAATAAGTTAGGAGTTGAATATTGTCCTGGTGGACACCAGGATGGCCCTGAGCCAACAATGTGCCCTTGTGGCCAAAAAGCAAATGGCATCCTGGGGTGCATCAAGAAGAGTGTGGCCAGCAGGTCAAGGGAGGTCATCCTGCTCCTCTGCTCTGCCCTGGTGAAGCTCCATCTGGAGCACTGGGTCCAGTTCTCAGCTCCATAGTTCAAAGAAGGACGGGGAACTGCTGGAGAGGGGACAGTAAAGGGCTACAAAGATGATTAGGGGAGTAGAACATCTCTGTTATGAGGAAAGGCTAAGGGACTTGGGTCTTTTTAGTCTGGAGAAGGCTGAAGGGGGGATCTGATCAATGCTTAGAAATACTTCAAAGGTGAATGGTCAAGAGGAAGGGGCCAGTCTTCTTTCAGTGGTGCCCAGTGACAGGACAAGAGGGAATGGGATGAACATAGAAAGTTCCATCTAAACATGAGGAGGAACTTTTTCACTTTGAGGGTGCCAGAGCCCTGGCAGAGCCTGCCCAGAGAGGTGGTGGAGTCTCCATCTCTGGAGACATTCAAAACATGCCTGGACACATTCCTGTGCAACCTGCTCTAGGAGGACTGCTCTGGCAGCAGGGTTGGATTAGATGATCTCCAAAGATCTCCCTTCCAACCCCCTATCATTCTGTGATTCTGTGGATTAGGCTGAGGGGATGTGTAAAGAAAGTAGTATTTTTCAGTTTACTTGAATTTTGTTCAGTGATCTCCAATTGAATTTTATAGGCCATATATCATCAAACTGGAAGAGGTTTATGTGATCACGTGTCTGACCCTCTCTCTAGTCCCGATTACAGAATTTATATTAACTAATTCTTGCTTGAACTGGATTATAACTAGAAAAACATTTTGTCTTGTTAAAGACCTGCAAATAATGTAAATGGGATTTGGAAAATAGTATCCTAGTCTTGCGATCAGATGGTTTGGGATCCACTCATTAGTTGCTGTAGAGTCGATTACCCCTCCGTTAACCGATGTGTCTTGTTTCCTGTATCAGCTTGTCTGGTTGCAGCAGCTGGATCTCAAGTGTGGCTGAGTCTTCTCAGCTGTCCTATGTCTGTGCCCCTGTTTCTCTTCCAAAGCCACTCCTTCCTTAGCAATAAAGAGCTGATCTCAGCTAGTAGAGGAGACATAAAACTTGAATGGAGGTAGAAATTGAATATAAGGAACTCCCATGGACATTGTGAGTTATATTTCTATTTCCGTTTGATGAGTACTATCTTAAGCACCTTTCAGCTTTTTTCAGGGTCCACTAAAATCTGTATCCCTAGGCTTTCTATAATTGTCCTTTTTTTTTATTTATTTAAGATTATATGTCCTTTGGAAATGCATTTCAATCATTATATATATATATATATAGCCTCTCTAACAAACCAGGAGGGTTTGGATGTTAATATTAGGATATTAGAAGGCCCACACGGTATCAGGCAGGGAGCCTTCAATGCAGGTGTAAGATACAAGGCAGCCCAACAAGGGATAGTACAGAGGAAAAATTGTTTGAAGTGTCTCACAGAGTTCTAGCATTCCTGAAAAGTTAATGTATTTTCTTTAAATCATTTTTCAACATGAGCCTCAAGAGCTCTCTAAGATTGTGTCAAACGCTGTGTGGGATTTCAAACAGTGAAACAGTGAAGCCGGGTCAAAAATAGAGGGTAGGACAAATGGAGAAACAGATGTGTGCAGAATCCCACAGCTTTCTGTTTTTCCCGTTTACAATGGTGAGAACAGAGGAAAAGAGATGAAAGAGCATGAAATCAATGCTGGAGTTAAAAAAAAATAAAAAAGAATATGGTAACACAGAGGTTGATAAGAATAGTCCACAATGCTTCCTGAAGAAAATTCCTGTGTTTCCCAAAGTAAATACAGAAATGGACTTAAAAAAAAAAAAAAGAAAAAAAGAAAAAAAAAAAGAAAAAAAAGAAAAGAGGGGAAGAGAGACAAAGAAAAGAAACTCTCAGTGTAATGTAGGTCCTTATGTTCAGCGCTTCATCACAGGCCTTCTTATGCACCCAATAATTTCCTTTATATAAAAAGGCTACCAGTCGACTAAAACGTTAAGACTGATGGCACACGGGTGGCTTTGTAGCTTCTGAGAATGTGGATTTTTATGTGCTGGTGTATATCTTAATTGTTGTGTTGCTGAAAATAATTAGGTTCGATAGAACTCCTGTTTGGGGAAAAGAACACCTTCCATGGACTAATTGGATTTGGCTGAGGCTGATGAGACTTCCAAGCAACTTGTTTACATTGCCAATCATGTAAAACAAGTATTTGTAAAAATAAAAAACTTTCTGTGAACATAAACCCAAGTATTTGTACAAGCTTCGTGATTTCAAGGGGAATATTTTTCTTTTAGATCAGTTCAAGTAACCTTTTTAAGTTGGGCTTTTCAGTAATAGCTAATATCCTCCATTTGGAACAGATTTATTACACATCAGTGACTCCCTTACTTGAAACTCCTCTTTCTATTATGTTGAATTTATATTTACATGATTTTTAACAGCTAAACATACTTGTTTTCATCCAAACTAGATTATTTATCAAAATTAAGTTGATGTGATGTTTTCCATTCACTATACAACAGTTTGGCAATTTACTTTAAGACTCAAGGCTTCACTGAAGACGTTTGTTTTGAATATTTTATAAATAATCTGATTTTCCTAACAGGGTATTAATGTCAGAATTTTAGTGAAAACTGATCTTGTAATGTGCAGTCTCTTTCAAAGGCAGAAGTATCCTCCTAGAAGATGATTTGTTGTCAAATTATAGATGAGGCTTGATAAGGGGATAGGCTTTGAAGCCACTGCTTTGTAACGAGTGTAATATTTCACACTGTATTTCACACTGTTCACAATATTTCACGCTGCTGCTGTTCCACCAGTTATATCTCAATCTCCTGGGCTGTGCTGGAGTTGACAGGCTTTCCCTTGGAGTTCGGGATCAGCTGTATCTCTTTGCAGTCAAGGTTTTGTCACGTTGTGGAAGATGTCTTCAGAGTAAATACATTCCGATTATTTAAAGCAGATCTCCTTAGGATCTTGGACAGAGTCTCCAGGAAGTCCAAGGCCATTGAAACTTGAACCTTTTCTGCCATTCCTTCCTTATTTTAATGAGCTGGTGTTTGGCAATTTTTACTTTTATTTTTTTTCCCCTCTCTTGTTTCATTACCACATGTCCACTTCACTGACAAAAATTGTTTTAGACAATTTTTCTGTATTTTTTCAGTTCTAAGGGCAGCTGAATCAGAAGGGTGTCTTGTTTACTGGTTTCCATGGTTCTCTCCAGTCACAAGCAGCAGTTCTTTGGGATGTATATGTTGTTTGTTACAGAAACTCGTTTTTAAGGGTAGCAAAGTGTCGTGGTTTCAGCTGAATTGACCAAAAACCGGACTGACAGATGGCCCTTCTCTTCCCCCCAGAAAAAGAGAGGAGAGGAAGAGATAAGGAGGTTTAAGAGTTTAGAATGAACTAAACTGCTTTAGTGAAGTATTAATATTAAAATCAAGAAGAAGAAAATAATGAAACAGATACAATATATAGAAAACCATGTCAAGCTCCCAGGGGGACAGTCACATCACCAGCAGGCACTGGGGAATCCCAGACTGGACTCAGTGATGGATGAAAACTGGGTGGAGATAGTTACTTTGGGGTTACCCAGCTTTGTGTGTCCTCAGGAATGCTTGAAAGTGTAAATTACTTCCAAGTATAGTAATACAAGACGGAATTTGTGGATGGCACATGTTCTTAAAGGGTGACAGCTTTAATTCCATCAACTTCAAGTGAACCAGTTAGACAAAGTTTTATTTACTAGCCCATCTTCCAACCACTAAGATTCTGTGATTCTGTGATTCTGTGATCTAAACCTATTTTTTTTAATTTGGCTGTAACTATAGCTATAAATATAAATAAATAAGCTGGTTATGGAATGAGGTCACTGTTCTGCACCTCTTTGTCTGGAGCATCTCTCTCTGCTTGTTCCTGGGCACAGGAACCAGCCTGGGCTGTGCACTCCAGTCTCCTCCAGTCTGCCCAGTGCAGTGGAGTTTCCATGCCCTGCATAGCCTGGGGATCCTACTGGAGCACAACAAGGTTGTTTTCTCAGCGAATTTCCATTCTGTTTTGGGTTTTTTTTTGGTTTGGTTTTTTTTTTTTCTGTTTCCTTATCCTTTGCGTGTGTGTCTTGATAATCCCATATGCAGGTTTTGAAGTCAAAAGACTATTTTCTACTCCATTTTCTATGTAGTGTTGCTGAAATAATTGTCCAGGTTTTTTCATAAAAGGCAGAATTATGACTGTCTTGATTCAGAAGAGGTTGCAGAGTAAATACTATCCAGCAGAGTGGCTATAATAGGGTGAAATCCGTGCTGAATGAGAACAACAAAAGATTTATTGAATTGAAGAGGCAGGAAGATCTACAGCATTAAGCCCGTATTATTTGTACGTGTGTAGGAGTATCTCTGGGTTTCTGTTAATTATATGTTTCTAGTAACTCCAGTAGACTAGGACCTCAGTACCCTAATAAAGATTCTGTCTTAAAAGTATCATCCTAGCTGTTTGGCTTTCAGAAATAAAAAATAACTATGAAAATAAAATACTCAGATTTTATTCCTCCTCCTAAAGTATTCTCTTATGAAAAAACCCCACACATTACTTGATAAATTTTCATTCTCTATTTACATCTTTTGTATTATAGCATTTTCTGCCTGGGAAACTGCCTCTTTACATCTCTCTGGAACATCTGAGATACCAAAATTTAACACAAATTCTGTGGCGTCTTTTCAGTTTTAAATGTGCCTTATCTGTAATTTCATACAAATTATTTTTCCTGAAGAAATTGTTTGTTGTTCCTGAGAAAATCTTTCCAAGTGCAGGCTGATGCTTGCTGCTTTGGCCTTGGAGTCTCTCTTTCCTTATCTTTTTGGATCTAATGTCCAGCTGCTAGTACTGGTAGCATCCCTGGGACCACAGGCAGCAAAATACATGTGTATCTTGACCTCAGGGATTTTAACAGACTAAAATTAATGTTTTTCTAGGTGTTACTTGTCCTTTTCCTTCATGTCCCACCTGTGTGAGGGGTCAAGCAGAGCCCAGGGTCCCCACAGCCCCCTCCTGCAGAGACATACTGGATCTCGTCTTGTAGAACCTGATCCCATCTTGCTGCCTTTGCCTTCAAAAGGAAACCCAGCCCCTCCTGCCTGTCACCGTAGCACTTCTCCAGGTGTCTGGGGTCACACCTTGCCAGGAATCAAAAGAGGCCGTTGAGTCCACGGGAATTTTTGTGTTAGTTCAAATTTATCTTTACCCTTCTTTTGAGGGCTAAGCTTTTATTTTTGGGTCAAAGCATGGCTTATCTTGCCGGCTTCATTAACACTCTTGAGAATGCCAGGTGCTAAAGAGCTCTATTTTTGCTGCGCAGATCAAGTGTGTCTAGTTTCTTGTGGCCTATTTTTACATATTTCTTCATTCTATGACTAGAAAAAGCTGTGAAGGGAACAAAGAGATTGCGAATAGCCAGAGAAAACTGCTATGATATTATTACAGGAAAATAAAGGGGAGGATATATCCGTGAGATTCCATTTCTGAGAGGGCATGGAATTAAAATTATAGGCAGGAAATGATGCGTATAAAACCAAATAAAATAAAAAGTGGACTGCTGCATTTTGTTAGCTTTATTTCATGAATCAATCGACTATTTCCAGATAATTCTATGAAAAATGCTTTCATGTTTTTGAATAAAGG
The DNA here is from genome assembly GCA_013400055.1 of Nycticryphes semicollaris. Lineage (NCBI taxonomy): Eukaryota > Metazoa > Chordata > Aves > Charadriiformes > Rostratulidae > Nycticryphes > Nycticryphes semicollaris. Next base: position 230,347 of record VXBJ01003840.1, read on the forward strand.
ATTCTCAGGTATGAGTGGCTCAGAAATGTTCTCTCTTATTCACAGGTATTCCAGTTTATTCTTATTTATCACTCAGTATTAAGCAGTTATCTGCAGAAAGTGAGGAGATGCTGAGGTACCTGATGGCTCTCTCCACAGAGGAGGAGACATATGATCTTCTGGGACGTGTGCTTAAATCCAGTGGTCCCCTGTCTTTAAGACAGACATCTCACAGGGCTGCAGGGAGCTTGGAGGCAGGAAAGGAGGTGCTCTGTTCCTGTGTGCAGAAGCCACCAGCCAACACAGGGACTCTGGACCTGACCTGGCCGCAAGGGGCAAGGACTGGGATTTTACTCTGTGGTGGCTGACGTGTAGTTGATAGTCATGGGATGGAAATCCTGCAAAATAGCAGAGAACCACTTACAGTGACTTGCAGCGTAGCGGTAAGGCAAGAAAATGCTCCTAAGACTAAGCTAACCAAACCAGTTCAGTCCTCCCCATAGATTCTTTGGGCTTTTGGACACTCTCCTTGTCCCCTAAACTCTCTGTGATTGATCCATATGCAATGCTGCAGTTGAGGACCAGGAATCGAGTGCCCAAGAGAGAGCTCTCTGTTCATCTTAGGGTTGGGTTTGCTTTTTTCAGCAAATCATGACAGCACCATGACTCCCAGTGTATCTTTGTCTTTTGGAGACACTCCCAGAAGTTTCTGTGTGTGCTCAGAGGCAGCAGCTGGTGACCAGAAACTGAAAGGCCTAGAGCTGAGCTTTGGGTTGAGCCATGTTTAACACCTGAAAGCCTCCAAGCAAGGAGGTTGGTTACTGTGGTTTCCTGCTGGGCTGATGTACTGCGACAGCATCGGTCTGGTTGGAACAAGCTCGTTTGTCTGCCCCAGCACTACCCAAGTCCCTAATTAAGTCTGGGGTGTTGATAGTGGTCCCTGCATGGGGGGATGCTCTGGTCGCTATGGTGACAGCACTTTCTTTTGAACACTGTGGAACAGCATCCCACGGGCTGGGAACGACCACCACTCATGCTGTAGGTACCCAGGAATTACTGTGTCTCTGTGCTTTCCTCTTTAGTTGATGTTTCTGTTTTCCACCTGTGGCTATATCTAAATAACCGGTTGCAGTTTATTCTGTGGCAGCTGATGAGGGAAAATAGTTCAATTGATGGGGGAAGTTTTTCTGGTGTCTAAACTCTGTTATGCAAGTGACAAATCGTGTTCTGCATTAAAGAAGTGTAAATCTGGGTAAAATCCACATAAACTATTACGGATTTAGGGTAGCGCCTTATCTTAGGGTGTGTTCGGGTTTCCTCTTGGAGAAGAAAAAAGACAAAATCTATTAAGTCTATTTCTAGCAGCTGGTGGATTGTATCCTGTGCAATCTGAAAAGTATCTATGCAGATTAAAAAAATCTGCATCTCCTAAGTGAAAAAATGGAGTATGTTGGGAGTAAAGAGTTGTTTAAAACCAAAGATTCCCCATTTGGTTATGTTCGGTATTTGGTAACGACCTGTTCCTGACGTACGAAGATGAAACTGTAACGCACTGCTGATATCCCAGTGTTGGTACTGGTCCAGTGCTATACACAAATCAAAACTGAAGATTATTTTCTCAATATTAGGTTCCATGTACAGCAACAGTTATGCTAGTTTCTGAAACAGTCAGTTACAATGACATAAAGTTCGTATTGAGTTCTTATAGATTACCCCCAGCATATGGCTTAGACGCTTTATTACCATCCCTAACACAACTATTTTAGAATGTCCTTTACTGGTTACAGCTAAATTGCTTTTGTCATATACTTCTTTCTTTTTCTTTTTTTTTTTTTTTTGAGCAAAGTAAAGGTTTGGGGTATTTTTTTTTCTGTTTTGTTTTGTTTGCAGTCTTTGAATAATCGTGCTCAAGTCCATTAAACTTTGTGGAAACTAGAAGGAAACAGGAAAACAATGAGTCATTAAAATACATGTTGTGGAGGATTAAATTCTCTGTTCTGGTTGAATGGCTTCCAGGCAAAGTCAGCCAAGTATCGTATTGTGTTAAAGAAGTCTCACAGTTTTGGCAAGTTTTTTCTGTTTTTTGTTTTTTTTGTTTTTTCTTTTTTTATTCTTCTTGTTAAATACTCCTAAAATATTACTTTGAGAATACCAAAGTCATCTCTGCTACATGAGAGGTGCCTGTAAGAGACTGGGTAGGCAGAGCATTGTGATTCTGGGTGGCATTGGTGGGGTATCGAGACATTTGACTGTCAGTGAAGATGGGTGGTGAAATAAGGTGTGTTTCTTAATTCCTGTGAGCTTCAACAAAGCCAAGTGCCAGGTCCTGCACTTGGGCCACAACAACCCCATGCATCACTACAGGCTTGGGGAAGTGTGGCTGGAGCTGCCTGGCAGAAAAGGATCTGGGGGTTCTGGTTGACAAGTGGCTGAAGGTGAGCCAGCAGTGTGCCCAGGTGGCCAAGAAGGCCAATGGCATCCTGGCTTGTATTAGCAATAGTGTGACCAGCAGAAGTAGGGAGGTGATTGTCCCCCTGTACTCAGCACTGGTGAGGCCACACCTTGAGTGTTGTGTCCAGTTCTGGGCACCTCAACACAAGAGAGATCTGGAGGTGCTGGAGCGAGTGCAGAGGAGGGCAACAGAGCTGGTGAGGGGCCTGGAGAACAGATCCCATGAAGAGGGATGGAAGGAGCTGGGACTGTTTAGTTTGAGGAAGAGGAGGCTGAGGGGAGACCTCATCACTCTCTACAACTACTTGAAAGGACATTGTAGAGTGGTTGGTGCTGGTCTCTTCTCACAGGTGATTAGTAATAGAACAAGAGGGAAAGGCTTCAGGCTACAATAGGGTAGGTTTGGACTGAACATTAGGAAAGAATTTTTCACCTAAAGAGTGGTCAGACCCTGGAATGGGCTGCCCAGGGAGGTGGTTGAGTCCCCATCCCTGAGTGTGTTTCAGAGTCATTTAGATGTGGTGTTGGGGGATATGGTGTAGGGGAGAGCTTTGTAGAGTGGGGCTGATGGTTGGATTCTATGATCCCAAGGGTCTCTTCCAACCTGAATGATTCTATGATTCTATATGAGTCCTTGTGTACCAAAAGAGCACTTTACAAAGTTGTTAGAATGAGCAGAGCTGTTTAAGGAGGCAGAATATTCAAGTCCAGGATTTGTTTGATGGGCTGTCCGGCTAGAAGACCGATAGACTCATTGGAGATTGTTATTGTATAAATAGCAGTCCATGACTCTACTTCCTAAACACAGATCAGTATACGTAGAATTACAAGAATGTCAATTTCTATTGAATTCAAAATAATTTTGCTGTGTACAGTGGCGATGTGGGGGGTTGGAACTGTGCTGCCTAATACAAGAATATCATGATTGTCCTTAAAACCAGAAGGATTAAAGCTATTAAATTCTGGTAAAGCATATTAATGCATGGAGTTTACACCCGCCTGAGTAGGCACCGATGATAATAAATTCAGACACATGGAAATACTTCATAAATTAAGGTTTATGCAAATTTCATGGAAAATTTGTCCAGGATAATTTGTATAAACTTGCAAAAATTATACATTCCTCTACTGTTCCCATTGGTGTAGAAATTGTTAACGACTACCTGGGCTTTTAATTTCTCGCTGCGATTTAAAAACAAATTTATTGTTTCTGATCTTAATGTTTGCTGTTGTAGACTCCTAAGGATAATAAAAAAAAGTATTATAAATCATGGTGTAAGGCAATTCCCATTCAATCTTACTATTGAAAGTGAAGATAGTGACGGCAATTACTTACTCCTTCGTCAGAAAAAATTTTTTACATAACTTTAAATTCATTTTTCTGCTTGATGGTTGTGTGTCTGAAGTTTCAGGCAGATAGAGAATGGATGTAATTGAGAAGGAATATAATTGTAGTCGGTGCTACAGTAAACACAGGCCTTTAATAACAGAGGCCCGTAGCAGCTGGGATCATGGTCGGAATGATCTGGGAGGTTCCTCTGGGAGCCTCCAGCCTCAGGGTGTGGAGGAGCGTCGGGAGTTCAGAGCAGGTTGTGAATGATCCTCCTTCTCAACTGCTTTCCCTTGATTTGCATTTGATTCTGAGCTGCTTAACCACTGGTAGATTATTTCAATTTTCCTGGTGAATAATGCATGAGGGTCTATAAGTGGATGTTCCTCGGCTGAGTGGGCCGCAGATGAGAAGTGTCAGCTCCTTTGCAGCATTAATGTGCTTTTTTTCCTTTTTTTTTTTTCTCAGGTTAAAGCTGTAGAGAACCTAGGGATGCTTTTTTTGGGTAACTCCTACAAATGCCAAAATATTGGCAGCGTTTGCTTTTTCTCTTCTTTTCCATTTGAATACCTGTTATTACAATGCAGAAGTCAGTTGCCAGTTTTCCGTTATGAGCTTCTTTTCCTTGGGGCTCCCCTTCAAGATGTCAGTGTTACGTTGCTGTTGTACCTGCTGATGAAACTTCCTGAAAACTGGCAGAAACAGGGCTTTTTTGTTTGTTTGTTTGTTTGTTGTTTTCCTGCCACTGAGGTTAGTTTCTTTTACCAAACCAGAACACTGACTCCTCCTTGCACCTCTCTGGTAGATAGAAAATTGGAGTATCCTTTCCTGCCCCAGCAGCCTCAAGGCACAGATACGTGCAATTCTCTTGTAAGGATACGCTGTAATAAATGAAGCAACACTGAAACCTGCCCGTGATCCTCTGAGTTGGAAAAACTGGTGAAATTTTTCCCTTCTTAATTTAGACGGGCATTGGAGTGTCATCAGTCCCTGGGGTCGGCTGATCTCTCCTCCTTTTCCAGCTTGGTTGAAAATATCCTTTTATATTCTAGATTGCTAGAAAGTGAAAGCACAACCGTTGCTCCTGTTTGCCTGTGGTTCAGCTTAGAATTACAAGGCACCTATTCAAGATCATAACTTGATGCTTAAAATATCAAAAGTCTGAAATTTATATCAGGGGCCATTCTAAACAAAAGATTTCATTGGAAGGGCCAGATGTGAAGTGTGAAAAGTTCCAGGGATGTATCTGACATATCAAATACTTTGAAAAATGACGTTTGACATGAGTCCTGTAGAAGTTTGGTTACCAAGAACTTCCTAAAAGTATGGATTTGTGGTGCTGAACAAACCAGTTGGGTGAAATACAGCTCTTCCAAACTCCCCAAGTGTAACAATATCCCATGAATTTACAGATACCCAGATGTAAGCTGTAGATAAGGATACTGTAAAATAATGCTTTTAAACTAAACTTAATCTGACATTTCGTAAGGTAAAAGATTGAAAGCACGGGAAATTGGAGAGGTGGAGTAAATAAGGCACAAAGGTGTGTAAACATTTAAAAAGCAGATCTAGGTTAATAGCCATGATAACAGAATTCCATAAATATTCAAAAACCATACTGTGAGTGTTTTGTGGACTTATTGTAATAATCCATCTAGAGATGCTGAGAATTGCAGAGAAAATACTTAGCAGGAATGCACGTTCTTAGGTTAGTTTTTTTACTACTAATAGCTTGTACAATATGAATTCTCAAAACATAACAAAAAAAAACCAAAACCAAACCAAAAGAGGAAAACGAGAAAAAATATTTTGAGAAGGTGTGATTTCCGTTTGAAATAATTACAAACCATGCTATGAAAGCTATTTTCCAGAAAGCTAAGTGATCTATTTGTGACAGTGATTCTGCAATTCCGATGGTACTGGGGCAGGGAGGGGAGGGGGTGTTGGTGTCTTGTCCAACGCTACAGCAAGTGGGGCCTGTCATTCCAAACGCTGCCGATAAAGCACTCTGTCTCCTTGTTCCAGGAGTATCGCTAAGATACTCCCATCTTCTCTGTCACCTTCCTCTGCCATCCCTAATCCTTCATCGCCTTCCATTCCCTTCCATTACCCCCTTGCCATCTCCTCCTTTCGTGTGCAAAGCGGCAGGAGCAGCGGAGTAGGAGAAAGGGAGAGAAACTCGAGTTTGCTTCCCCCTCTCCTCTAAATGTTTACTTTGCTGGCTTTTCCATTTTCAAATCATGCCATCGGCAGAGCTTCGTTTACGTGACCTTCTGCTTTCAAACTTCCCCCTTAAAATCAAATTCTGACACCTAACTTCTTTTTGATGTTGCCTTCGTTCCTTGCCCTTCTTAAAGGATCCTGCTTCCCATATCCAAGTAGAAGCCCCTGGAATGTGTTGCTGGCAGGTAAGGGTTCAACCACGGTCATTTTTCTTTTTGGGGGCAATAGTAGAAGGGTCTGATTTCTTGGTGCTTTTATTCCCAGTGAAGGAAAAACAAGGAAACACAGAGGTGTTTTAGGAGCACATCTTTCCCATAAGGAAAGGCTTCACAGACCCATATTCTGTTGTCTTGAGCCTGTTTAAGTTGTTTATAGGTAAAGAGGGTCTCAATTACTGATTTTGGGCTCCAAATGAGTCTGAACTCCACATGTAGGCCTCAGAACACTGAAAAGGTGGATGGAATAGAGAAAGTGGTTTTAGCGTAAGATGCTATTCATTGTGACTAATGGAAGAATCTCTTTTTAATAGGTTTTGTACATGAAGTCATACATCTAATTGAGTGACTCAGTCCTGTATTATCCCAGTCAGACAGAATGCCAGGGATGTGTATTTTCTTGGGATGTTTGAGAGTAGCACTCTTATTTTAAGAGTGGTGTTAACATGAGGGAGTACTGGGTATTTCTGTTCTCAAGGGAAAACAATGCAGTTCTGCACCTTGTTGTATATTCAGGGAGCCTGTTCTGCGTGGTCCCACCTACTTTTTTCCTGGGAAAGCCAGTAAATAATACAGCAGAAAAAGATATCTTCGGTTAGAAAACGTCTGCACAAAAAAAATAAATGTTTTATAGTATGGACCAAATTAGCAACTTTAAAAATGTAAGCTGTCAGAACAATAGATCGAAGGAGAGACTAAGATGCATTAAGATTTTAATTTTTTAACTATATAACTACAGATGAAGATGTTCATTGCAATAAATGGGGTAGTCCCCCCTGAATAGTCCTCGGTGTACTTGTCTTCCATCCACTGGAAAGTGTCATCCAGTTAATTTTGATGCACCGTTTTTCTGTGAAAACCTTAAAATACATTGATTTTAATATTTTTCATGCATAATAAATAGGATACTAATTATGTGTAAGTATTTCTATGAATACAGGTAGTGGGTTTTTTTACAGGTTATTTTAAGAGAATGGTTATTGCTTAATGTCTAGTGGTATGTTACTTTGTGTTAGTGTATTGGTATTTTGATGTGGTTTACAATTCAGGTATTAATAGAAAGACTTGGAATTTTGTCAAACAATGTAGGCTGGAATTTCTTTAAGTATTAAAAAAACAGCTGCTTAATCTTTATTCAAAGCCAATAGAATCTGGGCATAGAGGTCCTTTTGAACATCCTATCTTTGGAATTCGATCAAGGCAACAGCTTGGATGCTGCCCTGAGATTTTAAAGGTGTCTGTGTGAGCCATGCGGAATTCCAGGGACTCTGCAAAGCAGGAAAATGGTTGTAGAATACACAAGCTCAGATTTATCATATTTCTTCCTGTAAAATGTGACGCGTGCATAGTCTGGGTATACACACACCTATTTTTTTGTGGTGCAGTGAGTGACAGAAGCCATTTTTGAGTAATTAAATTATCTCAAAACTTGAACTAAAATGCATCAAATACTTTAACAAAAGAACAACAAATCTTAGATTTTCCAGTGTCCTTTATTGTTATTTTAGGTGTATTTGCTTGTACTTTTCTGTCACTTTAACTGCTCTTTATCTCTTTGTGGATCTGACTTTCAGAAACGAGTGTGACTAATGGTTTGAAGTTGGATCAAAGGAAGTATTTTCAGAACTTAAATACATGTTGGAGCAACAAAAGCCACAAAAACCAAATAAACTTCTTTTAAAATCAGTAGGGATGAATTAACCAATGCTTTTTCCATCACGAGTGTAAGACGTAAATCAGATCACTTGTGTTCTGAAATGCTTGCACGGTACGTTTGGGAGGAATAACTCACAGGGGATGGCCTTTGTGTTACCACAGAATTTGCCTCTCTCTTGCGGAGAAACTTGGAAGATGCCGGTTAAACTCCTGGTGGGAGACATTCAGTTGGAATAAATTGTTGTTATGGTTATGTCTCAAAAAACAAACCAAAACAAAAACAAAACCCCAAAAAGCAAAACCAAACCACCACATTGTGTAGTTACACATTGCTATAAGATATTTTACTAATCTTTAAGACACATTACTAACTGGGGTGTAGATTCTGTTAGATTGGCATTTACAGAGACCAGGAGTGCCTGCTGACTCCAGTAGTGACAGGGTGACGGCTTTTAAATTTGCCTTCACAGCACTGACCCACTTAGAGCTTTTAAAGATGTCCAATAACACTTTTTTGGTTTTGGGGTGGGGGGGAGTTCAAGTATCAGTGAAGTCAGTGTTCTTAGGAAAACGTTTTGGTTTAGTGAACCTCTGAAATGCTGTGCAGTGCCTGCTCTACTCTTTCTCCAACGTAGGATGCTGTTCCCTCTGCCTGGAGACCTGACTGGACTCCCCAGTCTCCTGCCATCATTCCCTTGTAGTTCCCTTTTGTTCTTTCTTCTCCACCCAGGTGCCGTTTCAAGTGTGTTTTATATTAATTCAGCCCAAGTGTTGGTTTGCTGTGCTCTGATAGGAATGTTTTAAGCCTTTCCCCCGTGCCCTAGCTAAAATACGGGAAGTTCTCAATGCAGTTCCATTAGGCTTTGGTTTTCTTGGTTTAAAGCTCTAACATAGGTGGCTTTGGAGATTTTTTCAAATTTTTATTCAAACTGTGTTATAACTTGGATTACAGGTTGTCAGAGCCTTTGTACTGCAATGTATAGATGTGGCGTGTTCCGTTTTTATTAGAAATTACCTTGAGGACTGCTTAGTTTTATGACATTTTCTTTTCTTGTCAGAATCTGCCATGACAATTGCTTAACAAGGAATTAAAATCTCATGGGTTCCTAATTCTGCTCCATCTTTACCTGATAAACTGTTCATAAGCACACAGTATGGGGCATCATCTTGGAGGTATAAGAGAGCTGATCTAATTCTTAAACCTACGAAGATATATTTATACAAAGTATTTTTGGAATTTAAACAAATCATTGAAAACCAAAATGCCCACATGGGTTACAAAACCGAGAAGCAAAGCTACTAGTCCTGCCTCTAGTAATTTTTATGAGCTTTGAGCAGATCCAGACTTGACTTAACTGATGGTTTAGCCGTCTCCTAAGCCCGGGAAGCTCTTACATCAGTCCTCCCTGTTTCAGGAGGCAGAGGGAGAGCGGAAACGTGACTGACCTGTCCCCGTCACCCAGCTGTCCCTGCTTGATGGAACGAGAAGCCCCGTTGGGGAGCTGTGCTTTAATTAGGGCAGCTTTGAGTTCAGCCCTGAAAGGCGGGGAGCACAAAACTCGCCTTAAGTCGAGTTCTTTTTAGTGCTCCTTTGGCAAAAATGGTCATAAATTGAAGATGAGAGATGAGCCTTTCAGAAGCGAAGGAAGGCATAGTTTCATAACTAAACATTTGTGCAACTTGAACTACTAAGGCTGGATAGTCACAAATCCTGCTCACTTACTGAGAGCAAGCAACAACTTCCCAGTAAGGGCTTCAGAGCTGTTCCCTGCCTTCTGTATTTTCGGAGGCTTCTTGCTATCTATAGGGAAGGTTACACCAGGACACGTCTTTTGATGTCGTAGGGCGTTACGCAGTGCACTCATCACATCGCATCATCGTGGAAATAAACGCTGCTCACACCGTGTCTTCTCCTTACACGAAAGCTTAATGACAAAAAATTGAAATTGTGCAATGAGAACAAACGGATCCCAACGAGTCTTCTTTCTGTATTTGGTTTCAAAAGCGGAGGTAAATAGAGAAGGAAAAATTTCGTCTGAAATCAGCAATCCTAATGAACAGGGATGAAAATGCAAAGCTTCATCCTTTGTAACCTCCTCGATGTTTTATTTTTCAAAATTCAGCTGGGGAAATTGGAAATGCTAAAGAGTTGGTGAGGTACAATGCCTATTTGAACTTTACTTGTCCAGTTTACTGTCTTCCTGCAGCATTTTGTGGGGCTGTTTGCATCCTGTTTAACCTTCCATATCTCCAGCATTTCCAGTTTCTCTCTGTGGGAGAGTTTGGCACATTCCAGTGCCCCTCCTTGTCAAAATTCAATTCAGTAATATTTTGATGCCGTGAAAAGACACAATATGCTCTTTACAACTCCCTGAAAGGAAGGTGTAGCCAGGGGTGGTTGGTCTCTTCTCCCAAGTCATAGGTGATGGAACAAGAGGAAATGGCCTCAAGTTGCCCCAGGGGAGGCTCAGATTGGATATCAGGAAAGAATTTTGACACGAAAGGGTTCTGAAGCCTTGGAATGGGCTGCCCAGGGAAGGGGTTGAGGCCCCATCCCTGGAGGGATTTAAAAGGCAGATTGACACAGTGCTTAGAGACATGGGTTAGTGATGCTTTTTAGCTGAGTTAAGTTGATGGTTGGACTAGATGATCTTAAAGGGCCCTTCCAACCCAGAGCATTCTANCTTTCACGATAGTCCTTTTATGCTTGGATGGAGACAGCATTCAGCTCGGCACCGAAGCTCTCACATGATTACAGTAAGTCACAGTGCAGTACAAAGTCTGCTTCTATGGCTTCTTTTTAAATTTTTTTTTGCCATTATTTTGGTGGCAAGCTACTACTGTGTACTGCTCTCTTCACGTTTGCTTCTGTGTAATGCCTGTAGGGAACTTCAGCAGTGACTCGCAGGGTAAAACAGCATCAGTAAATTATTTAAAAGAGGTACAGTTGCTTTAGTGTGATTTAATAATTAAAAACCCCTTTTAAGAAAAAGGCAGCTCCACAGAGACCTTTGGTAAAGTACTGAGAACTCTTGTTTGAGAACTGGTGGCTCTGGCCAGAAGCCCTGAAGTTTGGGGATTACTATGGTATTGTCAGCTCTGGCAGCTCCAGGAAGACCCTCTAAAGCCACTTAAAGTCCCCGGTGTTTTATTTACTTTCTTATCACTTGGCAAAGTCAGACCTAAATTATTATTGCATGTTCAGATAATTAAAACATTAAGTCTCTCTGCTTTCCATTGCTCTCCTTAAGATAATTGTTTCATTATGTAAATGCATCTAATAACTTGAATCTGTTACTTTAACTAAGCAATATCTTATTGACAAAGCCAGGCTTTTCATATAAAATGTGAAATACTCCCTCTCTTTCTGTGTACATGCACGGGCACACGTATACACAGTTAGAAAAGCCCATGGCTAGTGTTTTATTTCCCACATGAAGAGCTATAAATCTCCGTGAAGCCCAGTGTAAGTCCTGATGTTAGCTTTAGATTGCAAACCACTTCATTTAGGAAACCACGCAGAGAAAAGGTACTGCCTAAGGATGTAAAAATCTTTCATTTCCCTGGGAAAACAAAGTGGTTGCTATGGGACAGAAAATGATCTAATGATGGCTTTTCACAGACACATGCTCCTGGACAAAATTAGAATATTCAAACTGCACTGGGGGAAAATGCTGATTTTTTTTTAGGACAGCTTTTTGAAAGATTTTTCTTAGTGTAGATCTAGATACTTTCAAGAAAAATAAAGAGGCCAGTATTTTTCCATAGGGTCCGATTTAATTGTTTTTTGTTTCCCATCCTCCTAGAATACTGTGCAAATGAAATGTATTTGTTTAGTCAAACTAAGTTTTTAAATACTGATGAAGAAAAGGGCAGTGAATGCTGAATGATAATTTCTTAAGCTATTGCCTAGTACAAATATGGGTGGGGTTTTTTTGTAGCAGTACAATTAAAAATCGAAGCAATAATCTGAAAGTTATACCATAAATGTAATAATAACCCTCCTAAATAGTATTTTTAAATGAGGGAAATTTGAATACCGAAGTTTGCAATGCTACTGCACTGGTTTTAAAAGCACCCTCAGCATCATCCTTTAACTGACCAAACAGAATTACGGACTCGAATGCAGTGGGGCTGTCAGAGGGCTCTTTGGCCATTTGAAACTCATTAGGATCCATCGCAAACTTTCTAATTAACTCTCTTACCCAGCCCTGCGTGTGTAAAAGCTGTGGTCCTGTCCCTTCTTGTTCTCTTTCCCCGTGAGATTTCCTACAAGATGGCACTTTTTGACAGCCTCTGATCTTCCCCAACTGGAGGGACTGCAGGGAGATGGGTAAAACTAATTAGCTGCAGTTAAACACCGTGTAACATGGGGCATAAGCCCCCTAGATTTTTATAGATAGTTGACACCTAGTGGTGCAGAAAGGGACATTTTAAGGTGTTCTTTTGACCCGGTCATTGGCTTCTGCCCCATTGAAGTGTATCTTTCAGAATTCAATTAAATGGACCTAGAGAAGATGGAAATCCACCATCCTTTAGCAGCGTTTGGTGTAACCTTTCACTCTCTGGAGCAGTGACAACCTGGCAAACCCAGAAATCGTGTAGAGACTTCGCAGGAGGATCTGCATGGAGTGTTCTGAGTAGAGAGGACAGCTTGTTAGCTCTAGTGTAACGCTCCCCTCACCAGACCCTTCCTGACCCTTCAAAAATCACACTTGAACTGTGTTCCCTTTTGCTCTTTGGTCTGGGCATGTGCTGCAGAAATGCCCGAGTCCACCAGAACTTGCTGGGTTTTGCTCTGCGCTTGCTGCACTCAAGTGCTTGTGTTACTTACATGAACTACTTAGCACTTGTGTTCTTGTTTAAAAAATGATTTTAATGTTCTTCCTTAGCTTATTATGCACACTAATTTTTAATGTCTATAGATTAGTAATGAGTAGCCTCCTTCCTAAAGCTTGGGAAAAATTGGTTTGTTCTTGAATGTTCTTGCATGAACCAAAAATTCAAGTTGTTTGATAATATTTGTTTCCATGCCTTTCATACCTTTGTTCCCCTAACAAGCTTGAGGACCTTAGAGGTCTTGGCTCTCCAAAGAAATTTCTGCTGTGGTCATGCTTGAATTTCCCATTAGCTGTGTGGGGCTTGCATGAACCACGTGCAAAAATCGCTGCTTTAGAGCATCCTGCTTTCAGCCTAAATATCTAAGAGGGTGATCTTGCAATATGATTGGCATTCTTCTGTCTTCCCAAAGTCCCTGAGTGTTTCCAGCATGTAGTATCAAGCTAGGTAAGTCTTACTTGTGCTCCTTAAAAGCTTTGTCTGAATGTGTCGTATTTTGAGGAGTTATTAAAATCAACAGACCATTGAGAGAGATTATTTGCTGTTGAGAGTGATAGCGATTTCTGTCCTCAGTGTGCGCTTGTACCTCTGTTTAGTCAGAAATATTTCTGATTATTGCCACTAATGTTAAATTTCTGCTTTGTTTCGATTTCCTGTCTCCTTTTCCGTAGCTTTTCCATACGGTACTCCCTTAATTTTGTCTCGTAGTAATCCTTAGATTCCTTTTTAATAACTTTGGCCATCTTTCCCAGTCTCCTTGCTCCAGTTCATTCACTGCAGGCATTTCTGGAGCTGCCATGATGTTTTCTGCCAGCCAGTTTCCCGAACTACCCATTCCTACGCTACCTTTATGTGCTGTTATGTGCTTATGGAGTCTATTAATCACTGCTAATCCAGTCTCTAGACATTTTTTTTCCCCTTTCCTCTTTTTCTTTATGTGTTTGCATGTCTCTTCTTTACAGTTCTCCTTGTTAGTGAAGACGTGTTTCTTACCTGGCATTCACCTTTGTGTACTGGGGGGGTGTCTGTCACTGTCTCTAGGCACCACATGCACTAGGTAGGTATTGAAAATGCAGAATATTGATAAATGTAAACTCACAATGTTGTCAAAGCCAAGGAAATTATCATCAGCCACAGAACTTTATTTAGGCGATAGCTGCTCCCTCCCTGCCCCTTTTTCCTGTAAAGGAGAGTGACAGATTAGATAAGAAAGACCAATTGAATTTACGGACAAAGGTTTTCCCAGCCATAATGGAGCATAGCAACAATAGTCTTGACAGTACAGCCCTTTAAGGAGCACAGCTGAAGGTTAAAATCAGTCGATAAAGGCTTAATTAGTGAGATTCTAAAATGAAATCCACATTGAGACAGAGTAAGGTGATGGTAAGGAGAGAATCAGGATTTTGTTTATGATATTATTTACCACAAGCAGTACATAGGTTCAGGAAAGGCTCTCGATTCCTTTCAGTTAATGATCAGAGATTCGCATATAACCTTTTGTAAAAAAGCCTAAAAAACGTTCAATGCTAACCATTGTGATTACATAAGCTGAAATAAGTAAAAGAAAGTCCTGTCCATTCTTTTAGATAATGGAGCAGTGGAGCACTGTTTAAAAAAGTGAGTTTCCTAGTTAATATTTTGAATCTTGTCTATTGAAATATTGACAAAGTTTGAATAATGGAATGGAAAGCTTACTCGGCTGTTCTTCTGTTGGGGTTGGACTCTGGGGGGTGAGACTCAGTGATTTCCATCTACGGTTGTGAAATTTTTCGCTTTTGCTCCGCAGATTATTCCCCTGGATGGGTCAAAGAAGCGAATTGGTTTTCTCCATTTATTTTGCTAAGTCTGGTTTGTACTAGAATACAGAGCAGCAGCAGGAGCAAGGGAAGAGCTGCCCTGCTCCGTGCAGCCTTCGGATGGAAACGTGACTTTGGGATCATGATGGGCTATGGAGAGTTAACCTCCTTCCAGCTTATTGACTGTTCTCAGCCAGGGCTGCACCCCGTTTACTCTCCCAGTTACGTGTGCAGGCAGCCCCGTGAACTGTGTTCAAAAGACTGGTCAGGGGAGAGGAGAAATCCTTTCAAATACCTTCTATGCTTTTATACCGTTCTGTTCTTCTCATTATCCTCCGCGGGTCCATTTCTGTTGCTCTGGTATAATCCACTGTCTTGCATCATTCAAATGTTCCTTTATTTCTTGACTGAAATTCCGGTCCCATTAGAGTCCGTAGCAACCTTTACTGGGACTAGGGCTTAAACATCCGTGTCTTTCCGTTTATTCATTACTTAACAACCTGTGGAATAAGAGCTGGATCTCTTCCAAGTTAAGCCAATGTCAAAGCTTTGTGACTCTGTGAATGGAGCTTGCTCAGAGCGTTCACTTTTGTAGTCTTTCCTACTTAAAGTTGAATCCCTAATGAGTCACTCTTGCATCCTAATGGTTGGCTGTATTGCTTTTGGCTGCTGTGTGGTTTGATAGATCTTTATGCCCAAACTGGTGCCTGCTATTGAGAAATGGAGTGAGATTTGAGAAGAGGCTGTAGGAATTGCACTTTACTCCTTGATGTGATGAGCAGCATCTGAACCTATGCTGCTCTCCCGTTTATATACTACGCGACATACACTTTCCTGAGTCATCAAGTACCATGGTTCCTAAGCATCTTAAAGCAGTAATCCAGTTTCTTTTTTGCCATTGAAAATCTCTTTCAGGTTGTATCTGCCAGATTTGCTGGGAATCACTGGCATTTCACTGTATTTTCTTCCCATCTTCCAGTCCTTCCGCTTCCATTTATACTTTATCTTAACTTCAGATGTGTCTTGTGAGTCCCGTTTATTTCTCCTCCTTTTTTTTCTGCTGATAATTCCTTTGATGTTCCTTGCAGCTTCCCAACATAAAGGAAAGCATGGTCATACCCAGGGGGACTTAGGGTGAGTCATTTCTAAATTTCTTACCAAATTCTACACCAGGAACAAAATATTAAGACTTTATGGAAAATTTATTCTTGAAGTGATTTTACTAATTTTTTCCCCAACTTCATAAATTTCCATTTATTCTTCTTTGGTTTCACCATTCTTCCACCAGACGTGGTCTTAAGCATTCCTGATCTCCACTGGGAACACGGTGGGGGCAGAGGGGTGCGTGTGTGAATAATCTTTGCCTGTGGTTCTTTCCCCCATTGCGATGGAGGTGTCATGGGGACTGCAGTCACCTGTATGTTGTCTGGAAGCAGTGGCTCCTCAGAAGCCAAAGCTGCTGGAAGCTGCTTGCAGGATTGTTGCACCACAAGTTCCTGGTGAAACTAGGTCTGGTGTCCACTGGTAGAGCTGGGGGCTGGATCTTCCCTTCATTTTAGGTCTTTATTACAAATAACAGTAAACAAACCCCAATGTTGCAGGGAATTTGAATTCACTTCTTAACTGAATCTTCCTAGTGTGGTATCTGAAATACGTAATTTATGTTACCCTGTTTTATCTCTTTTGTCTTATTTTTTTCTTTAGAGTGTGGATTTTCCATGGGTTTGGTTTTTTTTTTGCTTATAGAGATACACTGTTTACTACTTAAAATGCTCGTACCTGAAATTGTGCCCTTGAACATGTCAGTACAGTCATCGTAACTTAGCTTAGATGTGCTTCTGCAGGTGATGACAGTCTAGATCTGAGGTGGTCAGTGCCCCATGACGCTTCCTGTAATGAAAGTGTTGGTGGGCACACATGTTAATTACACACGTCTGCAAGTCATACCAACACCAGGATGATTTCTCTCCTAAACACAGAATCAGCAATTATTCCGAAACATCAAGAATCTGCACCTGAAATGCTGTGACTTAGCAGAGAACACTTGCAATTTGCTTATTTATACGATTACTCTCCTTTCTCTGATCCCACTCTTTTTTTAGGAATGGGCATTGCCTTTTTCTACTAGCTTCATTTGCATCACTTCTTCTCGTCCGGAACAAAACAGAGTTATTTTGAAACTTGAACACGGAAATCAAATTTTATTGTAGTACCCATGATGTCCGGGGGTGTGACTGCCAAATAATATCCAGAACACTTCTATTTTCATAGTAATGTCTTGGATGTCAGCCATGCATTTTCCGCTGAATTAATGAATATCGTGTAGCTGTATCTACCACTGCTGCCAGAAATGTAAGACTAAATGATAATATTTCTGAAATGTATACATAAGATATATACATAAGATTACTTATGTATACTTACTGTATATACATAAGATTACTTTTTGATAATGGCTTTTAAGCATGCAGCTTCTTTATTCTTTAATTGATCTTATTTACCTGCTCTCAATTACTAACCTATATAAATAAGAGGGTGCATTTTCATACTGTTGTTACAGAAGGTCTAAACTCAGGTGTCAATGCACCATCTCAAAACTTAACCTGCAGCAACATCAAGCAACAGACTACCCTTGCTGGAAAAAACCCAAGTCTTCCCTTAACATCTTCAGACATTTTACAATGCAAGTGATAATGTCTTGAACCAGAAGTAGGCATAGTATTGCTAATATTACTTTAATAATCAACCTCAAACCTTCTTTGGTGAGCAAGCCTTCTCTTTCTCAATGGGATTAACCACTGAGAACATTACAAATGCTGCAAACACCTACATATTTGTACAAAGATAACCCCCTGTGAGAGCGGATACATTCTTTTTTTATCCTTTCTTATTTATACCAGCATGATTCATTAACAGTTATTTTTGAGATGAAGAAATGTAGGCTACTAATATAATTTAAAATGCTGTTATTTTAATGAATAAGTCAGCGATGTTTTAGTTTCTTTTTAACACCAAATGTCTAAATGGAACTAAGGATAGTGAGACAATTATCAGCTTAAATTATTGGGTTTTATCTTTTAAAGATCCTGCTTGATAACATGGCTTTAGATAGAGCTTGCTCTCCTCTATTTAGAAGAGGAGATATTTTGAGGGTTGAATGGTTGCGTTACGTATCTACTATCTGTAGCATAAGAGGCAACTGGAGATTTGCAGTGAGAGACTCTACTTGGGTAACCCAAATGTGCATGGTCTCAAAAGTGTAAGTATCACTCACTTGGTGTTCTCAGGGCCAGGTCCACTTTGGAACTGGGATAGTGAGAATAAGAGCAAATGAGTTATTCTTGAAGATGTCTTGGACTAGATCAGAGGGGAAAAAACCAAAAGTGTGCAGAGGATAACGTGGGGTGCAGTCATGATGGTTCCCACTGACTCCACACTTGAGAAGCTACATCTACAATAATGGAAATGTGTTTTGCTTTCCAGGTTGTTATGAGTCTATGGCATATGGAGGTCTTACTGGCTTCTTCTACACTCATGGGCCCCAATGGGGTTCTCTTCTTAAGTTCTCCTCTGCCTAATTGCAGATTCGTGGGCTTCAGGGAGGCTGCAGAGTCAACAATGTAGTTCTCTTTGCACTTAGTTTGGGGTTTTGTTGATAATACCTCTACCAGAATAAAAATGGTCTCCTTTTGCTGATCTACTGTAAAATAAGAATGATAGTGGTGATGCATGTTTTTGTCATTAAATACATCATGAAGTGGTGTACACCTGTGGGAAGGCAATCAGTTGAGTGAAAAAGTTTTGCAGTTCTGTAGTTCCTTTGGTGACTGTTGAAGACCATATAATGTCTCCTCAGCACATGTGTTCTTTTCTCAATGAAAATACTACCCCCAAAATGCAATAAGGTATTAAAAAGATATGGTAATGTCATATTAACTGCTTGATTGTTCCCTCCTCTCTTCACAATTAAACTTCAGCATATGAGGATTGGGTGGGCTTTTTTCTACTGTTTGACATTTATGTGATGTGAGCTCCTAGAGATTTTCATCTTCTTGATGAGCTGCCTGATATACTATTGTCTTTTCTTCCCCACCATTCTATCCCTATTCACGTGTCTTTGTTGCTAATTTTAGGTAACTTTGACATGACATGGTATCTCCTAGGAATTTTCTCTTTTTTAGGTGCCATTATTTCCTGTTGTCTCCGTGTGGCTGGCAGGTAGATTATCTGTAGAGAACTGGTGATGGAGGCAGTGAGAGGCAACTGTAGAGATGAGAAGAAGGACAAACGAGGTTGAAAAATGTCAGTGCAGGATACCAAGGTTTTAAAGTTGAAGAAAAGGGAGTAGCTGGAGCTAAAAGAAGGTACTGTAGATTGGTTTCTTTGCTGTTTAGTTATAATTCCTGCCTTGGGCTAACTCACAGTCATGCATGAACTTAAACATCATGGCTTGGTTTCTTCTGCCATTTGCCCTACAGTAATCAGGAGTAACTCTGTGTTTGAGAAAAGCTTGAGCCGAGGTTGGGCTCTCAAGCTGGCCTCCAGTAGGAGATGGACACTTCTCCATCCTCACACACCTTGTCTTATCGTCTAGACTTCAGCACAGGTACCGTAACATGTTGTCAGAGCAGAGGGAATACATTTCATATCTGATGTGCTGGGACAATAGTGCCAAAAGGAATGAAGCCTTGAGAATTGGATTCGAGTGACTGACACTTGAAATAGTACAAAGAAATTTGCCCAACTCCTCCCACCCTTCTAGTAATTACATTTTTCTGTCTATATTGTACTAGCATAACACGCATGGCTCTGGCCCAACATTTGACCACTTTGACTAGGTATATATTTTTTAACTTTTATGAGAGACCAGTCTTTTTTTTTTCCCCCCATTGAGAGCGATATAGACTTTTCAGTTATGAAAACGGTGTTATTCTAAATAAAACTGACATGATCCACCAACACTTTTGGAAGCACAGATGCTTTGTCCCACTATTTACTAAAGAGGTTCACACTTAGATTAAAGCAGTGAAATCAAATCACTGAATAAAGCCTGGAACAACATAATGATTTAAGGAATTCGTTGAGAGCTTTTGGTAGGAGGAAAGTTACACAAAGGCAAAATTAGATTGTTTTCTGTACAACGCCAGAACACAGAAACAGCATGCGATCCAATATTGGTACATTTGTTTTTCTAAGCATCTCCTGTAGTTTCATTTGTCTTTGTTCTCCCCTGCAACATCAGACTGCAGCCCACAAATTTGTCTACTGCATCCAAGGCTCATCAGCGTCAGACATTAAAAGAAGAATCAGGCATCCTTCTTTGCAGGAGCTACCAGCCATGAAATTCTCCTCTCTTTGAATGACAGTCCTCTTCCAATTTTATTTATTTTTTCATCATAAACTATGTGGGTTGGGATACGCACGGCCCCCTGATGTTAAATGATATTTTTCCCCACTCAATGTCTACATAATGCAAAGAACAAAATTAATTTGTTGTATAATTCAATGCTTCTGAGTGGTGCTGCGTCAGGACTAGATTTCCCAGTGTATTATTAGTGGAGCGAATTGCACCACCCTTTCACCAGCTTGTTTAAAGAGCATAAGAATTTGTAGTGGGATATAATTATATTTGATTTGTATTTTCTGTCTTATTGTTGGAGGTAAAAGAATGCAGCTTCAGGGGTTCACACTTGAATGCTTTCAGTTCAAGCTGATAGTCTGAGCTAAATAGATCTTTCTGTCCAGCTACCGTACAAGTGGTTAATCTCTTGCTTTGACGACGCTTCTAAGTAGCTGGTTACTGATAGTATGAAGGTGAACAGCTCTGGATGAGCTCTAATCGTTGATGAAAACCAACCTTAAAATCAGCCCAGGCCACCACAAAGTAATGCAATCATTTAAAACAACTAGCTTCATGTCAGGGTTTTTTTTGGTTTGTTTTTTTTTTGTAGTTTGTATTGTTCAGAGTAAGACTGGGTGTTTCTTTTGACCCAAAGGTGCATAAGAGAAATGAGGGGCCGTGGATGCTTTGGGAGTACAAAACCTTGAGAAACCCTGGTCAGAGCTGGCTTTCGCCTTCCCCAGCTCTGGCTGAGAGACAATACCCTGCAGAAACAGAACTACATAAAAATCCAGGGTTTTATTTGGATAAGTTGCTTTTTCTTTCGAGCAGTGTACCTCTTTGAATGAAAGCGAGCCATACATATTTTATTCAAATAGGCTGCATTTTTCCACACTGTTGATAGATTTCAGTCATGTTGTAAAGTTCTCCTTCTATTGTAGTTTTCTCTCACTGCATTTGCTTTTCCCTCTCTTTGAGCTGCTACTTGCTAGACATTACCCTCCTTATTGGCCATTGTTTCCTCCCCGCTTCCAGCCTTTCACACGAAATTGGAGGGTTTCATTTCCCCACCTTTTAACCTTCCATTTTTCCCCTTCTCCCCATGCCCAGACCCGGATTCCTCACACAATTGCAGGCTTACAAGAGCAGCCTCTTGCCCTTGGGGGGCCGGAGGTTTTATTTTGGGTCCCAGGTGAATCCTGAGCTGTGTATCCACATCACTGCAGGCAGAGCTTCAGGTGTTTGTGGGGTGTGCCACATCTGGCCTGGTAATTTATTTTTCTTTTAAAAAAGGGAAGGCCCCTTGATACTCAAGCTCTTTTGAATCATAATTTCTAACCCTGTTAGCTTCCAACCTATCAAGGAGGCTGCGGACATTTGTTCTGACCTGTAATAAGTTCTCAGCAATACTTAGCAATTTTTAAAATGTAATCTAAATAGAAGAGTCTCTCCATCTTCTTGATGTTGTGTAAGCATCTGAAAGTAAAGCCTTAAGGTGAACACGCCTCCCTACTGCAGAAGCGTGTTATTCTTGCTTGGCTACTGTAATGTTAGTGAAGGCTTATTTGTAATCATGTAAGTACGGTGAGAAGGAGGGATTGATTTTCATTAGCCATGATTTTAAGCAACCTTGATGTGTGGCAGCTGTATGGTCATCAACTTCTAAATTCCATTGAAATGTACCCACAAAACCATACGCTTCGCGTGCTCAGTTATTAAAATGCTTCTAATCACAGGAATCGAGTAAAGTGTTTCCTGCCAAACTGGGGAGCCCAGCAGCAGCCAGTTCACTCCACAACACAAAGAATTGCCCGTAACAAAGCCTTCCAACTCCTCGCTGCTGTTTTTTAAGCAAGTTGTGTGAGTGCACAAGGTTCCTCCTGAGAGCTGAGTGAGAACCGGCCCTTGTCAAAGCAAAGTTTGGGGCCGGTAGCAGAACTGCCGGGTGAGGGAAGGGATGTCTGGCACGTGGCTACAGAGCTTGCACGGCTATTTCTCCTTCTAAATTGATAACTCTTGCCATCTGTTCCTGAGCTGTCCTTTCCTGCACACAGCCTCCTGCCCCCATTCTACCCTTCCAGTTTGTGCCTGGAAGGCCAAGTTTCCACTACCGGGAGCTGATACCAGTAGCAACTGGGTGGTACCAAGACGCCAGCAGTGATGTGGCGAGAGAGATGCTAAGGCCAGGTCAGCTGAGGCTGTGCTTTTCGAGCATCATTCAAGTGGTGGGCTCAGATGCTTCTCTCTCAGTGCTGGTTGAACCACAATTTCCTGAGCAAACTCCCTAGTTTTTTGTTTTTGGTTTGTTTGTTTTTTTTTTTCAGAAGAATATTTAAAAAACCCTACTTGACTTTATAAAACAGGTTTCATTGTTCCCCTGAGGTGGCTTCCTTCTGAATCTGTCACCACTGCCTGTGTTCCTGACCACCTCCTGGCTTTGTGGAGTAAGGAAGAAATCTAGAAGCACTGCACCAACCCTAGGGTTGGGGCTTTTTTGGTTTTTTTTTTTTTTTCCTCTCAGGAGTCTTTTTCTACTTTACAGTCTATATTTGAATATGTCTTTTCTTGTCTAACTCTCCATTTGGTGGCTGAGCATACGGGAAGCCTATTTTATAGTGGAGAGAAATGCATTTATACATTTATATATATACACATTATACAAGAACTGTATTTTTAACAAAAACCTAGATGTGTATACAAGTTAAAGAGAATTTTTCTGGCAAGAACTCCGAAATGGACAAAACCAAAAAAGAATAAAGCATGACAGTTATAACTGTGCTCTACTATTATGTGAGAATGTTGGAAGACGAAGCAAGAGCATAGATTTGGTCCAACAGATAATTTTTTTGCTTTCCTAAAGGCATTTAAGTGCCTAAAAATAGATCCTCAAGAGTATGTAACTCACTGATTTTGACAGATTTCTAATGGGATCTGTGGACTGAAATACCTATAAAAATTTGGGAACCCATTGTTACAAATGTACAAAAAAACCTGTGAAGCAAAATTAACTTCAAAGCCCACGTTTTGATTTCTGTTTAAGGTGGCTTTTTCTTCTCAGAGACATCCTCATGTAGAGCTCTCGGACGTATTCCTGAGAAACCACAGAAGGAGTGTGGAAATTAGGGCTTACTTCTGTTTGGAAGGTTCTTCCTGGTTTTTGGTTATGGATGCTGATGGCTTGCGGGTTGTATTATCCTTGTGTGATAGCATGGCTGAATTCCTAGGTCTTTGTCCTGACCAAACAATACCAAACCTACCATCATGAGGCAGAAAATATTTCAGGAATAGGTGGAAGCTGCTGGAATATTTTCTTTATTAACTTCCCAACACCACAGATTTTAGGACTTCAGTTAAAATGAACAAATTCTAATAAGCTGTTAGTGAAAACGAGAAAAAAAAATATCCAAAAGTGCAGCTGCAAATAATTCAGTAACTTCCTTGATTGTCATATTTTCCAAATCTACAATAGTGTTTATTGCAGTAGGCTCTGCCATGTAGGAAGAAATTATATTTCCTGTGTTGGAGAAAAGACAGACAGTTAAATGGAATAAAATGATTGCTCATCAGGTGATGTATCTGATGGTGTAGTTCAGAGAGAGTTCCCACAATTTCCATGAAGCTCAATAATTTCAAGTGACTTTAATATTATTTTTTTAATGTTTCTATAACACCGATTAGAAACCTCTAGATGATGAAATGCTACAGCTCTGGCAAGAATCTAATAAAAATACCCCCTGGGATTGATTTTGATGGACTACAGTTGCCTGTCTGTTTTTATTTTACTGTATATGAACAGGCATGAATGAGCACAATTGAGTTAACCCTTTCCTCCCCTCACTGCTGGGATTAGCTACTTGGGCTATCGGTCCTTGAAACACCGACACCTACATAAAGGAAAGGGCAGGATTCAACTCCCAGGTTTCTGCACCAGTGTCACCTTCTCAGGAAGACACCCAGGACGTTCTGCTTAGAGAAACAGGAGAAACGCTGAGTTCTCATTCCTTTGGAGGTGGTAAATGCTTTTAGCCTGTATGTAACGTTGTACCACTGGTGTTCTGTGTGTTAAAGCAGATAACCGAGCACAGGGAGGCAGTGATTTTCTCCTTTCCCTAGGGGCACGACAGGTCATTCTCCTCCTGAAGTGTCCAAGGATCATGAAGTACATTGCCCTACACTGTTGTACAATTCAGCTGCTGTCTCTAGGGAACCTGTGCCTGCGG
The DNA here is from genome assembly GCA_013400055.1 of Nycticryphes semicollaris. NCBI lineage: Eukaryota > Metazoa > Chordata > Aves > Charadriiformes > Rostratulidae > Nycticryphes > Nycticryphes semicollaris. The sequence goes on from VXBJ01003840.1 coordinate 254,397, forward strand.
GCAGCGCCTGGAGCTAAGGAGATTTCAGGAACTACCACCAGGAAACTCTGCCTCTGTCCATCTCCATTTGGCTCTAGAAACAGGAGCACCACCGGATACTCAGTTCTCATTCAAAGTCCACGAGCCTTCGCATACTTTTGGCTAAGTTTAGGTAGAAAGCACTATGGAGATGTAAAATATTATTAGTAATTCACAGTATCAAGGAATTGTCAGAGTTGGAAGGAACCTCTAGAGATCACCCAGTCCCACTCCCCTGTTAAAGCAGGATTGTTCACAGCACATCACTCAGGGCTGCATCCGGGTGGGGCTTGAAAACCTCCAGGGAAGGGGATTCCATGACTTCCCTGGGCAGCCTCTGCCAGGGCTCTGCCACCCTCACCCCAAAGAAGTTTTTCTTCATATTTGAATGGAATGTCCCATGTTCCAGCTTGTGCCTGTTGCCCCTCGTCCTGTCACTGGGAACCACTAAGAAGAGTCCAGCTCCATCCTACTTCAACCCGCCCTTCAGATACTCATGAGCATTAATAAGGTCTCCCCTCATCCTTCTCTTCTCCAGGCTGGAGTCCCAGCTCTCTCAGCCTTTCCTCATCAGAGAGATGCTCCAATCCCTCCATCATCTTTGTTGCCCTACGCTGGACTTTCTCCAATAGTTCCTGATTTCTCTTGAACCAGGAGGCCCAGAATTTTAACTCCTTTTGTCATTTGTAGCTCTGAATATAATCAAGGGGATTGAATGAAGATATTAGGAAAAGTCACGCACAGAAGCTTGTAATTCAGATTAGTGCCATGGTTGCTCTGGCAGAGCAGTTCTTGTTCTGGAAACGCTATTGTTTTTTCTGAGGGCTAATTAATGCACATATTTATAAGTTGGCAAACAACAGTTCAAAGTTATGCTTTAGAAAGCTTTGCATCTTTTCAAAGTAAAGGAGAAAATTCTTCCTGTCAAATCAAGACATTTAGTGATGTACGTTTGCTCTGGTAAGATTTCCACCTGCTAAGAATAGTTGCTTTTAAAAATAAATTGAACCAGAGTGTACAATTATATTAATTCAGAAGAATATTCCTTTCTTAATAAATTAATAGCTATGCAAACACTGGCATGTTAAATTAAGTTTAAACTATTCCATTTATTTATGCTTACTAATTCTTTTCAGTGTTGTGTTAAATATGGGTTCATTATGTATAACAGAGGTTAAATCCATTTAAGTAATTTATTTTCTGTCTTTCTTGAGGCAGTTTTCTCACTGAGAAAAAGACCTAATTTTCAAAACAGATGCATTAGCTATCAGTAGAGATGTCTGAAATGCAATAAATATTTATTGGCTGTTATAGAGTTTATACTATTTGAAGGAATTTTTTTTTAATGTAGGTTACTCTTTTCTTTGAAACCTTTATTTCATTTAACTAGTTAAGCTTAGAATTTTTGTCATTTTTAGCACCTCCCCCCTGCTTTCCTACCTACCCCTTCCAGTTATCTGCTCTTCCTCTGGGAGCAGGTTTGCACTGACTGCCATATCTATCTAGAGCATTTTATTTTTCAGAATTAGTATTTCAAAACCAGCAATTGCTTATTTTCTGGCATCTGCACTGAATTTAGTGAAATAGCTTGGTCAAATATTTGGGTTTTTTTGGGTTTTTTTACCCTGCACACAAAGAAATTGTGTTTCAATCCAGGGCGGTGGAAAGGGGGAGTGGAAGATAATTTGTGCTTCTATCTCATCTGTTTCAGAAGGGAATATAGGCCACGGGAAGACATTCTGTTTAGCAGCACCTTTGTCTCACGTCTTAACCTAGTCATTGTGTGAGGCGTGGTGTGATTTGTACTTTTTCCCCCAGTTGCCTTTTTGGAGCTTTGTGGAAAGCGAAAAGCAGAAAAAGAGCAGAAGGCAAATAAAGAGTTAAAAAAAGGAGATAGGTGGCGAAAAGGGGATAGATGGCAAAAAGGAAATAGATGGTAAAAAGGAGGGATAGGTGGCAAAAAGGGGATAGATGGCAAAAAGGAAAGAGAGGGCAAAAAGGGGATGGGAAAAAAAGCAAATAGATGGCAAAAAGGAGATAGATAGAAAAAAATGAGATAGATAGCAGAAAGGGGATAAATAGGAAAAAAGGAGATAGAAGAAAGGGGAAAAATAGGAAAAAAAGGAGATAGATAGGAAAAGGGGGATAGGAAAAAAGGAGATAGATGGCAGAAAGGGGATAAATAGAAAAAAAGGAAATAGATAGGAAAAGGGGGATAGGAAAAAAGGAGATAGATGGCAGAAAGGGGATAAATAGAAAAAAAGGAAATAGATAGGAAAAGGGGGATAGGAAAAAAGGAGATAGATGGCAGAAAGGGGATAAATAGAAAAAAAGGAAATAGATAGGAAAAGGGGGATAGGAAAAAAGGAGATAGATGGCAGAAAGGGGATAAATAGAAAAAAAGGAAATAGATAGGAAAAGGGGGATAGGAAAAAAGGAGATAGATGGCAGAAAGGGGATAAATAGAAAAAAAGGAAATAGATAGGAAAAGGGGGATAGGAAAAAAGGAGATAGATGGCAGAAAGGGGATAAATAGAAAAAAAGGAAATAGATAGGAAAAGGGGGATAGGAAAAAAGGAGATAGATGGCAGAAAGGGGATAAATAGAAAAAAAGGAAATAGATAGGAAAAGGGGGATAGGAAAAAAGGAGATAGATGGCAGAAAGGGGATAAATAGAAAAAAAGGAAATAGATAGGAAAAGGGGGATAGGAAAAAAGGAGATAGATGGCAGAAAGGGGATAAATAGAAAAAAAGGAAATAGATAGGAAAAGGGGGATAGGAAAAAAGGAGATAGATGGCAAAAAGGAGATACATAGGAAAAAAAAGGAGATAGATGGCAAAAAGGGGATAGGAAAAAAGCAAATAGATGGCAAAAAAGGAGGTGATAGATAGGAAAAAGCCTCTGGAGTCAGCTGTGCAAGTTTAGAAGCTGCCAGCACTTGTGCAGCATCTCTCCTCTCCGCGGAGGTTCTCCCTTCCCCAGCTGCCGAGCGCTGCCGCGAAGCCCCTTTCTGCTCCTCGCCAGCCCCTGCCCTTGGCAAACCCGGGCATTTTTTTGGCCCCCGGCGGAGCTCCGGTCGCCTCCACCTCNTGGTAAAAAGGAGGGATAGGTGGCAAAAAGGGGATAGATGGCAAAAAGGAAAGAGAGGGCAAAAAGGGGATGGGAAAAAAAGCAAATAGATGGCAAAAAGGAGATAGATAGAAAAAAATGAGATAGATAGCAGAAAGGGGATAAATAGGAAAAAAGGAGATAGAAGAAAGGGGAAAAATAGGAAAAAAAGGAGATAGATAGGAAAAGGGGGATAGGANTCCAGTCTATGCACAGTTGGCTCCCAGCTGACAGACAGAATGTGGGGTGGGCTTTGTCACCAGAACGCTGGGTACTGCATGCCCAGCTATGCTCGCAATTACACAGTGCCCGGAAACCTGCTGCTTATGTCAGGGTGCAGGCAGCCCGAACACATAGAAATTGGGTAGCTTTATTATTATTTATTTATTTTTTCTTTTTATTATTTTATGGTTTTGTGTGGGGATTTTTTTTTTGTTGTTGTTGTTGGTTTGTTGGGTTTTTTTGTTTGTTTTTTTTTTTNGGTGATAGATAGGAAAAAGCCTCTGGAGTCAGCTGTGCAAGTTTAGAAGCTGCCAGCACTTGTGCAGCATCTCTCCTCTCCGCGGAGGTTCTCCCTTCCCCAGCTGCCGAGCGCTGCCGCGAAGCCCCTTTCTGCTCCTCGCCAGCCCCTGCCCTTGGCAAACCCGGGCATTTTTTTGGCCCCCGGCGGAGCTCCGGTCGCCTCCACCTCCCTCAAACCCCCACAGCCGACGCGCTGGGATGGGCTGCAAGGCTGTGGCGGTGTTCACATGACTAATGCTGTGAAAGATAGCAAGATTTTTTTTTTTTTCTATTTTTTTTCCCCTTCTTCCTTTTTTTTTTTTTTTTTTTT
>VXBJ01003840.1:258687-330734 GCA_013400055.1 Nycticryphes semicollaris
TTTTTTTTTTTTTTTTACCTCTTTCTTCCCAGCAAAGGTTATATAATGAGGGGATTGCTGCTAAAGTAAAAAGGGAAAATGAAGTCTTTATTAAATGCCTTCACAAAGAAAGAAGGTAAGCAATGAAAGCAGAACACTTTGATGTTTCAGACCGGTGTTTTCTTGTGTACATTTAATATGATGGGCTTAGTGACTCTATAATTAATCAATTCCTGCAATTTCTCTTTCAAAATTATTTTGTGTTAGACAGTCCAGTTAGGCAACTGATTATTAAGGCTGGATGTGACTTTATTCATGTTAGGTTTTTCTCTGAAAGAGTCAAGTAGTTATAAAAATGTTTTTGTTCCCTAAGAAATGCATTTGAAGACACCTAAGGAATTTCCTAGCTGGGTTTTGTCAGTGAATGATGATGAATTGCCCCTTCAGATGTATGAAATGCCAGGAATAGAATTCCGAGAGCTGGAGGAAGGATTAAACGGTACTTTTAGGGCTGCTTTTTAGGGATGATTGTTTTAAACTTCAGGAGCATGAAATTAGTTCAGACATTTTCATGTCATTTTTGTATCAAGTGTTTTTCCCAAACAAGTTTTGCAACAGTTATACTTTATACAGTTTATACAGTTCTGAGCGTGGTGAAATATTAGGGAAAAAGCAGTGTCCAAGTGTGGTTAAAAGCATGGACATTTGCATTTCATCATTTTGTCTTGTAGTTGTTTTTTGGTTTCTTTTTTTTTTTTAATTGTGAAAATAATATAAATAATGCCTATAAGAAGCAGCTAAAAAAATATCCACCCACTTACAGTTTGCAGATTGCTGGGGAAAAGAAACAGTTGGGTGGAATATTAATCACTTTAGGCACGGAAATGCTTATTTTTAACTCTTTCTATAAAAGATTTGTGTTAGACGCACGTCAATTGGTGTAATTAGTTGTCCCCTGTCCTGTTTATTTTCTGTAGTAAAGGCTAATTTTGCTGGCAGTTCTCTCCTACGTTAATAGCAAAGCAAAAGCTAACTCCTAAATGGTCATGCAAAATCCTGCTAAGGTGTACGAGGGAAAAAGAAGTCATTTAATCCGGTACCTGAGGAGTGTGTGTAGATGCAAAACGCACCCTTTTTTTCAGTAGAGATGAAAGCTCCGCTTTTGTGCTTTCTAAAATCTGTCAGTATGAAGGTGCTGAGCTGTTCTCCATCCCTCCCATCACCCTGCCTGAGCACCGTGCCCCTCCTGCTCCCTCCCACTCCCAGAACATACCCACCAACCTCCCCAAACTTACAATAAACACCCCCAAAATATCGGTGCTGTTTAGTGTTATCAATCCATGGCGGGGAGGCTCGGCAACCTGCTTGGAGTCTTACCTTGTTTAAGTTCGTGAAAAATTAAAATTTAAGGGTCTGATCCAATTTTTACTGAAGTCCAGGAGAAAGTTTGGTGACCCGAAGGGGACGGCAGTTGGACTTTCAGACCTGGCAAACCTCTCTGTGCGAACCATTCCCCATGCTGGGGTTTGTGTGCTTTCTCCTTCACTGCAACTATTCCCGTAGCTGTTCTGCTTTCTTCTACCTGGGAAAGCTCTCTAGCTTCATTAAAATCGTTTCTAGAGCCGTATCCCAAATATCCAAAATCAAATACATCAAACTAGAGGGTCTGTAAATAGCCATTTGGGAAATAAGTGCTGTGAGTTCTCTTTAAGTTAGTCCTAACCGAGGCTCTCACCCTGACAGCTGAAGCACCAAAGCACACTCTGCTGCTTCAGAACCTTAAAAAAATATGAAATATGAAAAAAACTTCAAATATTCTGATAATTGGAGTTTCTGCCCGTGCCTAGCATAAATATTGGACTTCTGTGCTTTATGCCCTTTTCCAACTTTAGAGAGCACTTCCCTTATTTCAGCCTTGTTTTAAGTGAAATACTCTGGGAACAAATTTAAAGCCCTTTCTCTCTCTGCACAGAGCTCTCTTCTTTGGTTGAGCTATTTACCAGAGAAAGTTTCAGCTTATTAGAAATACAAAGGGGGGTGGTGGTGTAAAATATTCAAAATCATCTTTAATCATAACCCGATTCTGGTGAAAATAATATAAACCGTTCTTTCACTTAGAAATATGCTTTCAGTTTTGCTCGGAAACCTTAAGTTTTGCTGTGTTCTCTCAATTAAAGGCTGTATTGCAAGGCAGGACAGGTTGATTCCTATGGATATTCATATTTCTGTGAATTTAGTTACTTGCACAGAATGACAGACATTCTTAACTCTGTTTTTTGTGTGGTTTTGAAGGGTATTGAATGCGTAGACGTTTCTGGCACTTTATAAATGGCACTTACTGGCACTTTAGACACGTAGGATAATATTTTGTGGGGCTTCTTTCTCAGTTGAAATATGATTTTTTTGCAAATGACAACAGCTCAATGAAGTCCTCAGAGTAATGCTGGGCTGCCTTTTGTTAGTTATACTACTGTGACTTTTCAGATGTAAATATGTGCACTTTGGGTCAAATCCTGCAACCCCCTGAGTTCTGCTGAAAGCCGTTAGTGAGAGGAGTTGCACGAACGGGGACTGAGTTCTCAGGAGTTTTCGGGGTCAGATCTTCTATCACCTTACCATAGAGATGGGAAATGCCATCGCATCTGGGTGCCTTTCATTACGGAATTTGCCTTTTAAGCTGCAAGTGGAACGAACTTGACCCACTGCGGTGAGAAAAGCCAAATATAGTGTCGGCTTGTTCAAATTCTGCGGCGCTTTACCAGTACCACTGGTGAAAGGGTGGGCCCTCTGGTTTGTACTAGGTTTTCATTGCCCTTGCTTTTGTTTTCTGGTATGGCTATTTCATTAACTGGGAGATCGCAGCCCTTGGATAGAGTGAGTGCTGGTCTCTCTGGGACAGGGCACGTGACGGAGGGAGTGTATTACCCTCGGGTAGTATGTTCTATATACAATAGTAATAGAAGTGGTAGAGATGCCTAGATTAGAAAGAGGGGAATACCTGGGGATTACAGGAATGTAATAGAGTTCTGCCAGGAGAAGAATCTGTGTCCTCAATTTTTAACCTGGAAGATGGGGGGTAAGGTGACTGTTAACGCTACAGATTTCAGGTTGGGCCTGAACTTCCGACGGAACAAAATTCTCCCAGTTTGGGTGCCAGTGGGAGAAGGAAGTTACAAGTTTGCACATTAAACATTCTCTAATCAGCCCTGCTCCATGGTTTTCTGGTCAAACAGGGCAGCATATCACAAATATGAACTTTTTGAGACTCAAACTCAGCAATAATGAGGTGTTTCCCTTTTCCTAGATCATAGTTTAAACTCTTTGGCAGACTCATGCTGCTGGTGTTGCCTATTTATTAAAGCCAGTGAACAGGTTAACGTTGCCCCGTTGTTTTCAGTTTTAATGATGTTTTTAAAGACAGTGAATCCGATTAGCTATGCAGGCGAGGTAGAGTTTCTGTTTTTGCAGAAGAAACAATGCCATATGTTGCTGAATCTTTTTACGAGGTGGTAAATGCATACAAACGGTGAAATCATCTGAGATTACCCTGGGTGTCTTTCTTTACACAGTGCCCTTTAGAGAGGCTCCCACCTATTCGAACAGAAGGCGGAGACCCCCGAGCACCTTAGCAGCGCCTCGCATCTTGCTTCGTTCCAACAGCGACAACAATCTCAACATCAACAACCTCCCCGAGTGGTCAGCCTCTTCCTCTGCTTCTTCACACCGCAGCCTTTCACCTCATCTACTACAACAGATGCAGAATAATCCTAATGGAACTGTAAAAACTGTGGGGAGTTACACTCCGTCCTCCCGGAGCCGGTCGCCATCCTTAAACAGGCTGGGAGAGGATGCCAAGCGGCAGCAGCACAGGCACATCAGGTGAATTTTTTGTGATATCCCTAACGTCATCATGCTGGGCTGCTGTGTTCTTTTATATTGTATAAATAACATAACAAGTTGCATAGAGAAGCTGTGGATGCTCCATCCCTGGAAGTGTACAAGACCAGGCTGGATGGGGCTTGGAGCAACCTGCTCTAGCGGGAGGTGTTCCTGCCCAGGGCAGGGGGGTTGGAACAGGATGATCTTTAAGGTCCCTTCCAACCCAACCCATTCTATGATTCTATGATTCCATGTGCCTGTTGGGCACTCTATGTGATAGAGCAGCAGCCAGGCAAACTTTAAAGTTCATCAAAGCTCAGCAGTGACTTATCACTGAGTTTGCACCTCCAAATCAAGGCGTTAGCCCTCAAGATCTTTTAACAGTTGAAATACTGATTGTATTTAAAAGCAAAGTAAAATGTTTCGGAGATACTTGGTCCCTTCATGAAACTCTTGGTCATGCCTGAAACCTACATTGGAGCTGCTCATGGGGGATGAAGCAGAGACTGCTTAGGTTCTCCCTACTGTAGATGTGTGCTGAACCAAAGAGTAAAATCAAGGGAATAACTTGGGGCAATAAGTGGGGCTGTGCAGGAGGCTGGCCAAGAGCAAAAGGAGCTTCTTGAGATAGTGGTGATAGATGTCATGGGCTTTTTTCATGGTTATCCTCGATGCAGGGTTTTGCATTCCCTATAACTTTGCTGCTCTCTCTTTCCTCTTGTATTACAAATGTGGTTTAGCAGGTGCTCTCTGCAAATATCCTGCAGCTGTGTCCCACCAGAGAGCAAATCCTGGCTATTTAGGACGGTGTAGGTATTGAGAGTAATATGATAAACCAGAGGATTGCGTCTAAGTTTTGATCACAAATGGGGACTTCAGCTTTGTGAAGCCACTGCCCTGCGAGTAGGCCATTCCAGCTTCACTTTGAGGAGGACTCAGGAACTGCATCTGCCAAGTGTGCAAGCGATGGAGCTGCACCAGGATGAGGGGTTGGAGCTCAGGGCTGCAAAAATGCAGGGAGGCAGAGCCGAGTACCGATGGAGAGATTTAGAGCTTAAATGTTTTGACCAAACACACCTAATTGAATGGTCAGTTTACAGTTTCAGGCTTTGGCCTGTTTCCTAGTATCAAAAGACACCCCTGCTCAAGAGTAGGAAAGGGCATGAGTGTCATTAAGAACTGCAGCTGTTGGTGTCACTTTGTCATTTGTAGGTGTAAAGGATCTTTACTTGAGTTGTCAAGTCATGTAGTCAAAGCTGTCACCTGCTACCTTGCATGGTCTTTTCTCCTTGGCTGCAGGCACCCAAAGTGACAAGCACTATTTGTGATAGGAACAATACTGCAGGCAGTGGAAATAATGGTGCATTTTGGAAAAAAAGGAAAAAAAAAGAAAACAAGGAAGTCTGAAATATAAGAATCGCTGGAAGGAACAGGACATGTATTTCTTATGCTGTGGTTTCATGCAGTAGAGCAAACTCACCTTAACCTGGTTGTGTGTTACAATAATGACAAACACTCATTTGGTTATAATTTGGGTGGTGCTTCCTCACAGAGACCCCTATCAGCTTAAAACCAGGTTGTCTCTATCGAGGCTTTGCTGGGGTGAGGAGGTGACTGCCAGGTGCTTCTCCAAGAACGAGTGGCCTCCTCTGCCATTGGGTATTGCTGATGTGATGCCACCAGAGTGGGAGGCTTTACCCTTAGAGTCAATTATTGCATCTGGAAGGGATAAAAAATGTCTTTTCATTAATATTCCTGGGATGATGCACTTTCAGATTCTCAAAGTATAAACAATCCTTTGAGGTGGGGGGAACAATTAACGATTTCTGTCAATAGCAAACATTTATTTCCTTTGGCTTTATCCAGCCACTCTCCTCTTCCTGAGAGCGCATCAGTTTGAAAATAGCACAAAGGATAGTGGAAACCAGTTTAATGCCTGAGATATGGAAATAAAACTTTGCTATTTCTCATAGTGCATCAGTATCACAGCTACTTAAACTGGTACCCAGCTGCAGAGCTTCACATGTACCATCAGAGATGTCTAGACTTACACACAAGTACTCAGAAGAGAGCTGGAAGCTCTCTACATATCAAGACAACTGAAAGGATTTGAAATACAATGTTTTTTTTTGGTGCCAGCAATGCCCTTTTTTGCCCCGGGCACCTTTTGCAGTCATGAACGGCGCTTTACGTGACAATTTCCTCACAGATTTTGTTTAGCTGCATGACCACCTACTTACTGTCAGCTGAATGTGGGAATTGTTGCTGTCTCTGCTTATTATTTGCAAATAATACATTCACCACGAAGCTGTTGCTCCCCTTAGATGAAAAAATTCCTTGTTGACATAGCAGTAGGTTGGGTTCTGGAGCAGAAGCAGCCAGAAGGGGTAGGTTAATGGAGAAAAGCTGGAGTATGGCAAAGGATTAATGAGGTTTGTGGGGTTTGTGTTGTGGATAGCTATGTCAGAAGGGGTTCCTGTGATCTGTACCACCTCTGTGGCTCAGGTGTTTTATCTTTTCCTGAGGCTGCTGCTTTTCATACCAAATTGGTTTTGGTGGAGGTAGGGGCAGGAGGGCCAGGGGAACCAGCATCCTTCCTGGGAAATTGTCCCGTGGTCATTAGTGAAAGGAGGTGCCAGCACGGTCACCATCAAGGATGGCCACCACCATCTGGGTAAGAGGAAAACATCCCCACACGTCTTCTGAAGTATTCTCCCCATCCTCCACCTGCTCCTTCATGACGTGGGGCTAGCTGGGCAGGGAGCCTGAGCTGGGGACAAGACAGGAGAGGAAAGATATTTGAGAAGACGTGTCACATGTTGCAGCCCTGGTTTTCATTGGTAGCTCCGTCTCAGGAGGAACGATGCATTCAGTGTGAAGGTTTGATGTGCCATTTCCTCCTCCTCTTTCTGTAAGAGAGAAAATGAATGAATTTTCTGTGGTAGGAGTTAAGAAGATGCTGGGCCATAGCGTGGTGAATAGCTGCTGCCAGACTAGGCAGAAAATACAGCTTGATCCAAGTGGAAATCAGATGTGTAGCAACAGTTTATAGAGCTGGATTTTTTTATGGTGATGACTGTCTTTTCACTTATAAGGAAAAGAATGGAGCAAAAGAACTGAAACCCAAACGTCATCTTTTCCTGTCTTTAAACAGCTGTGAGAGCTGGCTGAGGTTTCTGATGCAAACTCCATCACAGAAGTGCAACCAGAGCTCACTTTTAAACTCTGAAGTGTGGCTTATCTTTATTAGCACTTGTCCACAGTAATAGAAGAACAAAACAACGAGGCGAAAGGGAGATGTGATCCCAAATGGTAAAGAAGTTACTGCTAGAAAATGGAAGTGTTCCTGTTACAAAAGATCCACTGTTTGGTATTTTACCAGCCAAATTCTTCTTTACCTATACTGAGTGCCTTACCAACTCTGATTTTGGTAGGAGACTGGTTAAAAAAAGGGCAAAGAAACAGAAAACTCCAGCCCTTGTATTTAATTTTTCTTATAGCACCCTGAGATCTTTTCATCCTAAAAGCAAGTGGAGTGTCTAATGGTAGATCACCATTAAATCATTCTTCTTCCTTTGCTACTCTTATCTTTTTCCTATATGAATATTCTTCTTTTTCATGAATATTTTCTGTTTCTAGACTTTCTGTGTACGACCTCAAGTTTTTATGGTTTGTTTTCAAAGTGGAATAGCAGCGAATTGCAAGTCTCTTATCTCCTATAAGTTTTCCACCATTGTTAATAGTTGCCTCTTTGGACAGTTCACTCATTTTTCTGAACGTTTAGCAATGATCTTATGCATTGTTCACTGGCTTTCAATAATTTCTTCCTTATACACCACGAGTAGATTGTGTGGTGTTTAATGAGCTTGTGACTTATCCAGGCATTCCACTCTGAAGTCTTTGAGACAGAGCTGTTGATTACTGTCAACAAGAAATCATCTTCTGGAGAAGAACCATGCTTTCTGCAGATGGAAAATTTAGCTGTAGGCCATGGAGTGATGAAGAAACTTAGTCCATCCAGTTAATAATTCTGTTGTCTTGATTCTTCAGTTAACATTGCAATATTACAAAGATATCCATGCCCAACAATAATGGTAAATACCAATGTTTTAAAGCTGTTCGGAGAAATTATGATGCCTGTAATGTCTGATTTGCATCTAAATTTTAAACTTCATTGGGGTCTGTGAATGTGCAAGTTTTATTTGCAGAAAACCCCAAAACTTCAGTGTTACATGTTTTCTAGGTCATCATGGTCAGATGAATCTTGGTCATGTTTCATACGGAAAGATTTCAACAATTAAAAGCATGTGTTTAAGATGAAAACAGTTTTTTTTCCTGCAGGTTTAGATGAATTCCATTACTGGAATACAGTTACGTTATTCACTGCTTAATTTGAATGTGATGGTAAATGATGAACTTTGCCCTTTCAAATAACAGGTTAATGTTTTTTAATTTCAATTTCCAGTGCCGTTTACAATCCTAGTGCCAACAAAGATACTCTGTCTGCCTTGGATTATCAGGGTCCAAAACGCAAGCTTTACAGCGCTGTACCTGGAAGACTTTTTATTGTCGTAAAGCCATATCAACCTCAAGGAGAAGGGGAAATACATCTGCACAAAGGTGACAGAGTCAAAGGTGAGTGTGTAATTAGTTCTGAATAAAAATTTTCTTCTGCTAGATGGAACCTTTAGTTTAAAATTCTATTTTGGGGGAAAACAAATCTGTTCAGTAGAATCTGAATTTATTTCTTTACTAGGTATTTTGCTTCTGATTCTAGTTTGTAACCAATGCATATTCAGCTACCATTTTAACTATTAAGTGACTTCAAACTACCACTACAATTCAGAAAGATGTGCCGTAATAGAAGCATTGTCTTTTACACAGAGCACGTAATTTGCTTCTGTAGTCATTATAGAAAGACAACTCCAGGGCTTTAAAAGGTTGTAAACATGTCAGCAATCTAAGCAGCTCAGGAAGGAAACAGGGATAAGGTCAAGTCCATGTTAAGCCTGTTCTTCAAGGAACAATTTATTGGTTAAGTAGAAGAAGGTCCCTCGTGAGACTTAGGATTAGTAGGTAGGTAGAACCTACTCTAAATATTTAGGGGAGGAAATGTGGTGGTGTGTGTGTAATTTCTGTCCACTGATGAATATGTTAAAATCAAGGCCAAACTTTCTGTTACTATTTTGAAGTTCTCTAAGGACATCCAGGTCTGGCTGAGAAAGTGGGCAATGTGGTTCACAGGATGGACCTTCCTAAGGGTGCATTTTTAATGTGGTTTCAGCTGTGGTTTTGCACATCCAGGTAAAACTGGTCATGGAATAAAAAGATTTTCTGCTCAGTCTGTACAAACCGAATACCAGTTACAGAAATCAAATGAAAGGGAATAAATTCATTGTATTAAATAAAAGTGCTAGGCAGCTGACAATTTCTTTGCAACAGAAACTACTTATCTTATAAAGCAAAACTTCAAATGTCTCTTCCCTTGAGCCTGCAAACAGGAGTTGGAAAAAAATGTGGAGCCATTAGAAAGTGCTTTTGTATTTTTATTTTTGGATGTGGCCGATTCTGCAGCATTTGTGGGTTTAATAATTTTTGTTAAGCCTTCAGAAGGTGTAGAACCGAAATCTGAAGAATGCTGCACTTAAAACCTATGCAAGATTCATTTTAATTGCAAGGGTGATGGTTAAACTTAGGAGACCTGCTGGAGTCTGTAGGGCTGAAAAGATAATTTTGCAGTCTGGGAGGTTGTGCCCTGATCAGGTAGGAAGCAATCATGATGATCTAAAGAAAATAGTGCACAAGAACTTTTGGAAGAGCCCACAGAAACACTTCATAAAATATTATGGTGGACTATGGGCTGAACATGAGCCAGCAGTTTGCCCGGGTGGCCAAGAACGCCAACAGCATCCTGGCCTGTATCGAGGACAGTGTGGGGAGTAGGACTCAGGAGGTGACTGTCCCTCTCTACTCGGTCCTGGTGAGGCCCCACCTCAAGTGCTGTGTTCAGCTTGGGGCCACTCACCACAGAAAAGACATTGAGATGCTGGAGTAGGTCCAAAGAAGGGCAATAAAGCTGGTGAGGGGTCCGGAGAGTAAGCCTCCTGAGGAGAGGCTGAGAGGCTGGGGGTGTTCAGCCTCAAGAAAAGGAGGCTGAGGGGAGACCTCCTCACTCTCTACAACTCCCTGAAAGGAGGGTGTAGAGAGGCGGGGGTTGGTCTCTTCTCCCAAGTCACAGGTTATGGGACAAGAGGAGCCAGAGGAGGTTCAGATTGGATATCAAGAAAGAATTTTGACGCTGAAAGGGTTATCAAGCCTTGGAATGGACTGCCCAGGGAAGATGTTGAGGCATCATCCCTGGAGGGATTTAAAAGGCGGGTTGCCATAGTGCATAGAGATATGGGTTAGTGATGGGTTTTATCAGAGTTAGATTGATGGTTGGACTAGATGATCTTAAAGGGCCCTTCCAACCTAAACACTTCTATGATTCTATGATTGTAAAAATTGCAGTTAATGGATGTTATCTCAGCTACAGTAAAATTAATAGAAGGCAAGCAAAGCTCTGAGGTTGTGGAATTTCTTTGGAATGCCAGGTATCAAACAAATTTCAAATGAAAAGCAGAAGTCACCTTTAAATACAAATAAAATTGCCAGAGCTTTGCATGGTTCAGGAACCAGCTTTGCAAGCACCCAATATATGAGAATAAATGCAGGAGAAGTAATGCATAATGCCACGTCATAAAAGCTCTCCAGTCTCAAAAGGAAGAGTACAATCTAGAGAGGGATAAAGCTACATTGTGAGGAACTATCATGCAAAAAATGGAAAGCAAATAAAAAGCACATGTGATCTTTTCATACCTTTACAAAAGAATGCTGGTTCTTGGTTTAAAACATGAAAGCCTGGGATCTTCTGTATAGATTATGGAGCTCTCACTGGAAGGGTGGAGAAACAAAACAGTTGAGAAAGAAAGGTGCTTGTTGGTTGATTACAAGCAAATGAAAAAAAATTTGCTTAAAGTGGGGAAAAAAAATTTAAAAAGCAAGACCTAAGCTTGCGCATTGATCTTCGCATATTAATCTCAGAAAATTAAAATTTAACACCACCAGGAGGAGGAATTGCTGGTACCTAAAAGGATGAAGTTTTGCGGGTCATGAGTGGAACTGCTCCAGGTGTGTTTAGAGAAACGGGAGGTGCCAACAGCTAAACAATGAGTATGGTTGAGCACCATCATCTCTTCTTTGGGGAACCTTGTATCCTTACACAATTGTGTTCAATTGGCCTATTGGATTTAAAGACGTAGCAATATTTTTGTTTCTGTAGAGGATGTAAGATCAGCATAGGTTCTTGTCACCGGAATAGAACAATAAAGACTCTGGGCAGTTCTGGAGAAAATCCAGGCAGCAAATGTGTGTGTTCCCAGGCAGAAGAGGAAACAGCAGGTTAGTTGGGATGCTGAATTTTGTAGGGGCATTGGCTGCTTGTTTACATTAGAATTTGGAGTGTTATATGGAAAAATATTCCAAGAAGAAGGGATTTAAGTTACAATGAAGAGTTTAATATTTTAAAAAAATATTACTTGAGGAGCACTTGGTTCTAAATTACTATGACAGTAACTGGAAAACAAGAAGAAATTAGTCCACTCTACAGATCTTCTTACCTGAGTATCACATAAACTTGAGATGGAGGATTTTTGTGGGGGACATTAACCAATGAATGTCAAAATGCTGAAATAGAAAGTGAGATTGTGTCTAGTCTGTGAGGTTTGCATCTTTATTTATGGGGGCTATCTATATTTACTGAAACTGCTTATAAATTAATTATTACTGCTATAAAAAGAGGGACATTCCCATCCAACATCAGATCATCCCTGCATTTCTAATTTTTTTTTCGGCTTCGAATACATGATTTGCACATTGAATTAAAATCTGGCAGAGGTCTACCATTTGCAGGCACACTTGTTTTAGAGCATTTCATCGAACTTTGATGCAGTAAATTTGAATGAGATTTTTGTACATGTCAGTCTGCTTTTAGTAGAAAGTTTGAAAGAAGAAGAAGTCTTCACAGGGATTGTCAGTGCTACGACTTAGGATGAAATCTTGTGGAGCGTAATTTAAGGCTGTTTGCAGGGCAAGGCTGGAACATTCCTCATCAAAGGACAAACTTCCAGAATGAGATCAAATCCTATTTCACGTCACCGTGTCAGTGGTTCCTCAGTTGTCACAAAAAATATGTCAGAATGAACAAAACAAGGTCATGTAGAGAACGAAGAGTCCAGGTAAAAAGACAATGATGCTTTAAAAAGGTCTCTCTCAGTTGTGTAACAGTGTCGAGGAAACTATTCAACCCTGTATGTGACAAAATTCCAGGTTCAATTAAATTGGGATTCACGCCCCTGTTCCAGTCAAATTGTAATTATTTATAGACAATAAAAGAAAATAAAAATGACTGCAGTGTGAGAGACTGATAGGCTCCCTCTTCGTCATCCAAACACACAGGGAGTAGAGCTCTCGTAATCCTCAGTACTTCTTGTGTGCCGTCGAGTGCCAGAACCACTGGTTATAAGGAGGCCCTGACTGTGTCTAAGCAGAAGTTCCACGTGGTACCAGATTGATTTTCTGTCTTAGAGACCTGCTTATGAGACCGTGATGCAGTCAGCACTGAGGTTTTGATTTTCAGGGGGTACACATGCATTTTTAGCGTTTAGCCGTGACTCACTGCGTCATTGCTTGGAGGAAATAAAACGACATTAATTCCTATGCAGTTTTATTTCTCCTCACTTTGGAAACGCCTTAGCCTCATGTTTAAGAAAATAAAAAAGCTTTGTGCTAGCCCTTTTCCTCTCCCTGCTTGGTAGCTGCCCTGTCCAGTGTAAAACACGGATGCTAAAGTACTGGCTTCTTGGATTGTTTTGAGGGGATTCAGACGTGTCTTGGCATTTGCTGTAGGATTCTGACCCATGTTCAGTCTGGCCCTGTGGAGATGCTCCTCACATGTCCGTCCCATGAGACTAATCACAGTGAAGATGTAGCAAGGCATTTATTACAGGGATAAAAACCCAGAGCAACATATTAGAGAAGGGGATTAGTTGGGAAATGTTTTTATGGATTTTCTTTTTTCACGTGGTAGAATTAGAAGGGTCACGGAGAGGGGTGAATTCTTAAATTCTTGATGAAAAGTACTTTTCATCAGATGAAGATGAGGCAAGTTGTTTTTTTTTTTTTTTTCTAAACCCACAAGAAGTGCATGAGTGACAATAGTTCACAGTGTATGATACAAGGAAACTGCTCAGAGAAAGCTGTGAATGGGGAAGGTCCAAAGAAAATGTAAACTAAACAAAATGGTCTTGTATTAATAGGATATTACGTAGCCTGTACAAAAATATCTGCTTTATTTTTAGTTGTTAGTCATTCATACTGACATCACTTGTGTGTCTGCCACTCATGCGAGAAGGGCCACGGCTCTTGTAAAAATAAATCTGATATCTTTATTTGTATGAGCACAACCCCAATCTTACCAAAAACATAAATGAAAAAGAGCTAGCTTTATTCCTCATGGAAACATTTTTAACAGATTTTGTTTCTTTCTTTGACATTTGACTTCTAGTTATTTTGTCCAATTTTCAGGTCCCAGATCATAGTACAGTTTGTCCATGGGTGACTTCCAACTGTAAATTTTGACTTTCCTCACTTATTTTTATTGCCTGTCCTGATGTTACCATCACCTCTCTTTCACCTGAAGGGCAAACAGAATACAGGGCTGGTTCTGAAAATTAAGTTTCATAGAATCCAGTAAGAGAGTTGGAATGGACCTTAAAGACCATCCAGTTCCAACCCCCCTGCCCTGGGCAGGGACACCTCCCACCAGACCAGGTTTCTCAAAGCCCCATCCACCCTGGCCTTGAACCCCTCCAGGGATGGGGCAGCCACAGCTTCTCTGGGCAACCTGTTCCAGTGCCTCACCACTCTCACAATCAAGAATGTCTTTCTAGTATGTGACCTAAATCTCCCCTCTTGCAGTTTGAAACTGTTCCCCCTCATCCTATCGCTCCATTCCCCGATCAAGCATCCCTCCCCAGCTTTCCTGGAACCCCTTGAGGGACTGGAAGGGGCTCCAAGGTCTCCCCGGAGCCTTCTCTTCTTCAGGTTGAACCCCCCCAACTCTCTCAGCCTGTCCTCACAGCAGAGGGGCTCCATCCCTCCCAGCATCTCTGTGGCCTCCTCTGGCCCTGCTCCAACAGGTCCATGTCCTTCTGATGTTGGTGGCCCCAGAGCTGGAGGCCCCACTGGGGAGGGGTGTGTGTCTCCCCAGGGTGAAGCAGAGAGGCAGATTCCACCCCCCCGCCCCGGCCTTGCCCTGCTGGCCACGCTGCTGGGGGTGCAGCCACATTGCCCTCTTACTGTGATTAAACATTTTTTCTAATTCCTAGTATCTAGAAAAATAGGGCATTATTTTAGTATCTCAAATATGCTCCAACAGACTTCTTCATTAACCTTCTGAGATGCTTGTGCAGGCACAATCTGAAGAGTTTACCAGACCCGAGGTCTGTTCTCAGCTCCGTTCTCTGGGGTCAGAGAATCGGTAGGAATTCAGTAGCAGTGATTCAAGCATCTGTTCTAGGCAGAAAGTCAGTAGCTCTCAGGATTAGAAATACTGACCCTTGCAACACTACTTTTCTTTCAGCCTGATCTCAGCCAGTATGGCAATCCAAATATATTGCTAACATTTTCATTTCTTGTGATATCTACTTGTAAGTCATTTTGAAAAAGAAAGATTATTAAACCCCTGCTGTGCTTGAAGATATTGCCAACAGACAGTGCTTGTGGGCAGAAGGAAAGTTGTTCTCCCGGGTTTTTGCCCTTGTTAGATTAGTAAATAAAGTACTGGAAAGGGGAGCGCCTCAGAAATGCTGTTTCGTTCCTCCAAGAGCATTTTGTACCTTGGTGTGAATAAGTACAGCAGCAAAATTTAACCTGAGAGGTTTGCTTAAGCATTGTTTTGCTACTCTTTTGTATGAAGGATGAAATTAATGCGAAATGGAATATTAAGCTTACCCAGATTCATCGCTCTGTTTCCCTTCCTTCCTGTCTCTTGACTTGATCGGTTTGATTTAAACTCCTAACATAAATAATTATGACTCATCACAGATAATAACCTAACTAGTTTCTTTATGTTGCTTGTATTTGAAGAGCAGGAGTGAGCTGTGCTTCAAACTGATATATTGAAGTGCTGTAACAAGGACATGGCCCTTGCTCCCACTCCCTTTCCTGTTAAGGCTGCGAGAAATTGAGTAGGGCATAAAATCATCCTCAAATCCCCATTGTTTTAGCTCTTGACTATGTAAAGCCAGCCTTCCTTTGGTAGTCAGTAAGTGGCCCGAAATATGCAGGAGACAGGGAGTAGCAGAAGACCGAGAGAAGCTATGAAGGGCATCGTCCCACACAGTAGTAACAGACTCCACATCTAATTTGGGACCTCTTCTCAGATTAATGCTCTCTCCTCCGCATTCCCTTGACCTCTAGTTTGGGCAATACTGTGGAGAAGAGCAGGCTTTGACTCTCTCCCTACCTTCCTCAGTAGAGACATTGATTAAAGTTACAAACCGACAGGTTTTTCCAATGCTGGATTTGAATTTCTGTCCAAAATTCAAATCAGCACCGAAGATTTGTTTCTTGTGCTGTTTTTCTCTCTCCTTCACTTTCCCCAAACTATTCAAGAGACATCCAAATAAAGGGAGAGAAGATGATCTTTGTAGAAAGTTGTTGGCAAAGATAAAAAGGAATTACAAAATAAGATAGGGCCAAATGTTGAACAACACAGCTCAGTCAGTTCTATTTCAGTTGAGCCCTATTTCCTTCGATTTAGAGGATTATGTGCAGATTATTGTATTTGCAGATTTCAACGTAGTGAGTGGTTGCTCTGTTCATAGTCACTGTCATCTTCTCATCCCAGCGTCCTTTTCCTGTATGTTGCATGTTTTCACTGCTTCTTTCTTGAGAAAGTAGAGGTGCTAGAAGACAAATAATGTGGGGTTTTTATCAGGATCTGGCCGGACAATATTGATTGTGGCCACAGCAGTTGCGTGGTTTGAGTGCTGTAACATGCACCCAAAACCTGAAGCTAAAGCTCCTTAGTCTTACCATTTGCTTGCAGATACTGGGATGGGACACAGCCAGGAGCTGTGCAGGAAGCACAGTTAGACTATTAAGAGAAATGAGACGATCAAATACTGGATTACAGGGAGGTAAGGTAGCTTTTCAGGTAAACCAGCAGTGATTTAATAAACTCCTTGAAGCCCTAGTTGAATCACACTTCTGTTTTGGAGGCAAAACTGGAAGTTAAATGTAACTTTAAGAAATCAGTAATATTTCCTGTCTGTGTTATTTGTGTTATTTGGTTTCTCCCTGAGGTCCCACAGCCCAAGATGGGCGAGAACTGCTGAATTTGCTTCTCCACTACGAGAAATGTCTGTGGAGCCGCAGTCGAATCCGACTGTTCAGGTCAATTATACAAAACCATTAGCTGCAGATACACAAGGTTCTCCTTCCAGATTGTACATGGCCTGTGCAAGAACATTTTCTACGTGGCAGCTGGGGCGCAGTCACTTGTTTGCAGGCTGGAGGCCTTAATGTGGTTGTCATCAGGGCGATAGGCAACGACTTCCTTTCCAGTCCTGTTGTGCTGATCTCGAGTCATGTCCGTCTCTCTTGATTAAGTCTTTGAAAGCCAGAAACATTCTGCCCATAAGGCAGAACAGACACATCCTGTTCATCATTAACCACATTAATCACAGGAGGGATATCTATCAGGAGCAAGTAGGGATAGATAAAGACATAGAGTGAAATTTAAACTAAAACCGGGTTTTGAGGAAAATATCTCTCTCTGAGAGAGAGGAAGGTTTAAGTTGTGGCTTGTGCTGACCTTCATTTACCTTGTAGGTTGAGGCTGAGTCAAGTTGTACTTCAGATGCAGAGAACTGTCACTGCACAGTACTTGTCTCCTCACATTGTTTTCGATTTTCCTGGTTGTATGCAAAAATAGATCAAACATTGAATTTCTGTTTCCACTGGTACGTATACTTAGGAAATAAGTTGCCATTACAACTGAAGGTTAGGAACATATATTTTTAAGCTGTTACCATTTTAGGGGCTGTTTTAAGCAAAACTGTTTTTATCATTGCATAGAATATCTGTCATTCGGAAGCTTTCCTTCCAAAAGGCAAATAATTCTGAAAAATTACATTAGACAACGGATATTTCTGCAGAAGAAAAGCCTAAGTTGTAATATCAGAATCAGAGAATCATAGAATTGTCTAGGTTGGAAGGGACCTTTGAGATCATCTAGTCCAACCATCAAGTGTCTTAAGTGTTTCTGAGAGGAAGAAGTTAGGTCTCTACCCACTGGAAATTAAAAATATATTTTAGAAAAGCAAATCCAGAAGAATGTTACATCAAGACACATACCCAGGGTTTAGATTTGCGCCGAACCGTGCTTAGCTAAAATTCAAGGGAAAATCCTTCCTGTTTCCTTGGGTAAATGGCATTTGTTATTAATAATAGAACAATGGAGTCAAGGTAAATACCATATTCCTGCTGCAGTCTGAATGGAAGGGACATCGTCACCCTCTCTTTCAGGTTAAGAATGGTCAGGTGACCTGACTCCACATCTCACTATCAGTCTTGAGATCTTCACCTGCTCATCATTAGCAGATAGAACTTTTACTTGTAGCTCTGTTGGCTCCTACACCAACACAGGGGTAGTTAAGCTGCTAGATTTTTCAATGGCTTTTTGGTTTTACCATTCTGTTAAATGTTCTTTGTTTTGTTTTGGTTTTTTGTTTTTTTCTTTTTCTCCTGGTTGTAGAAATGTTCTTCTTTTTCCAGAAGGTCATCTGTCATTCCCAAAGCATATAATTATTTCTTTTCCCAACAAAAAAGTTTGTACAAGCACCAAAAAATGATGAAAGACATTTCAGATATATCCTGTAGCCTCTGTAAAGACAAAGGCCTGAATTTGCCGTTTAATTGCATTGACAATTGCAGTTTTGTTCATATAATTGAATATAATTCTTGGTTTAAACAGTACTTTTGTTGTGGTAGAGACTTACCAGGATCCATGCTGTTACTAGAACCTTAATTTTACTCTTGTAACATCAGATTCTTTTTGTAATTCCTGTTGTGTGTAAAGAGACTCTGGCCTGCTCTTGCCATAGCAACCACATCTTTTGTTTTTACTAAAAGCAAAACGGAAAAAATACTTGAAATGATAAAGCTTAATTATTAATTTTGGGAAAGTTATCCTTTGATTTACCATTGTTATGTCCTTCAGAAAGGAAAATGTTGATTAGAAAATCTCTTGCTGGTACAGCATTATCTATTACAATGCGTCTCTTAAGCACTGTTGTGAGAGGGGAAAGACAGAAATTAAGGCCTCATTCTAAAAAAGCATTCATGGGTGCAAAAGATAAATTGTATTTTTTGATTTATCCTCTAAGTTGCCAGCTACACACATTGGAATACATGAAGTGTTGCCAGTTTTTATAGATATGTAGGTTATTATGGCTTTGGCTCCTGCTGCAGAATTTCTTATTAATGGCACCACCTGAGATATATTAAAAAATATTATTTCAAGTTTTTTAGTAGTGCAGAACCATCTAGATCTCAGCTTTTGCATTTTGGGTACTAGGCCATATGCGCTCACCCTCCATCTCACCAACAATTTGTCTCTGCTTTTGCACGTCAGCCCTACGCCTGTCTGCCCCACCTTCCCCTCTTGTGTTGTCTTTGTGCCTCTTGCAGTTCCATCAGGCTTTCCCTTCACAGAATCATAGAATTGTTATTTGGGAGGGAGCTTAGAGATTTATCCAGTTCCAACCCCCCTGCCTTGGGCAGGGACACCTCCCACCAGACCAGGTTACTCCAAGCCCCATCCAATCTGGCCTTGAACCCCTCCAGGGATGGGGCAGCCACAGCTTCTCTGGGCAACCTGGGCCAGGCTCTCACCACTCTTCCTTTCTTGGCACCCATAATGTTGGTTTTCCTTGATGGTAATTCCAAAGGTACCATCATTTTCTTTGTAGATGTAATCTCTAGACAGACTTCAACCAGAATGGAATTCCTCTAAGGGTGTGAAATACCCGACTTCCTTCTCACAGTGCAAATGATTTTTGGAGATGGAAATATCCACGTAATTTGGAGCGTCAAAATAGCAGACCTCACAAATTAATAAAATACCCAATTCGGCAAGTCTTTCCCAGTCTCTGAGTAGCTTTTGTTCTCCCTGTCTTACCAGTTTATGGAGTGAAATCAGGCCTGAGATTCAGTGCTGACAGCTCTCCCGAGAAAAAACAAATCCCTTGCAACAGGAATCTTTCCCTGTCTCACATTTTGGCATCCCTTTCGGCTGCAATCCTATGGCCATTTTTATGATTTGAAGTTAAATCAACATACAGTAGAATCCTACAATAATTATAATGTCTATATATGTTATTAATGAAATTTTCTTACTTCTGTGTCTCATGTATAAGAAATGCACTCTACTGTTATGCGAGCAGAGGTTACGTCATTAAAAATATATTGGAAGCTGATGGATGCCCAATATATATTGGATGAATGAATAGGCTTCTATGTAACACGGAATTGTCAGATGGACTTTGTGTGTTAATGTGGACAGGTTTAAACATTTGCAAGAATTACTAGAATTTATCAACATATTTTTCATTAAAATTGCCCTAAATTTATACATATTACTATTTTTATTTATGTACTATTAATTTTATTAATGCCATGAAAGCTCAGACCTGATTTTTCCCTTTTTGCTTGCATTTAAACGTAGACATGAACTATTTTCTGCTTGTGTTAACGATATCAATAGGTGTTAGGTAACTAAAAGAAAAGGCATGCTAAGCATTTTTTATTCAGCATAAGTGTCACTGTAGAGTTGTTGGTGTCTTCCAAGGTCAGTGTCCTCCCCCATTATCCAAACACTCAGAAAGGTGCTTGATGAATTGGGCTTTTGAGACTTATCCAGGTGTAGGATTTTACCTTAATGGATCTGTTCCCTGGGGCTTAGTCTGTATTTCTTGCTGACAGAAATGTGTAAATATGCACTTCATGAAATCCCTCTCAATGAATTTACCACGTTAAAAGACTTAAAATTGACACAATGAAAAACATTTTTCTGTCAAATCTCTATGTTAATAGAAATCCCTGTTCCATCAGTAATACCACAAAGAGCTTAGGATTGCGTTAATGAAAAAGTAGGTAAACATTTAATTTTGAATACAGTTTTACAGATCCTGGTGTGTCAAACCAGGTTTCTTACCACCTTTTCAGAATTACTGAGATATTTCTTTTAAATTTTTTTTTGGCCTACCATTGATCTGATTTTCATCTTACTCTGTAGTAGAACAAATAAGGTTCCAATTCAATGCCATTGAGCTACATCAGATACAGAATTCAGTCACAGTCAGGCTCAGGGACTATGATTTTAAAGCCTGATACAGGATATTTTAACAGCACGAAGAGTTCGTGTGTTGGAGATCATCAAAGTAGCCCTGAGCAAGTTAATATCCTTGCCAGACTGAAATACCCCGCAGAGATATTAAAGCCTAGGGCTTGAAAACCGTCTGCATACGTTAGCAGAGACATGTGCTTTGGGTTAATTAACCTTGATTTTCAGCAGGCCCAGTTCTCCTGGTTGCCTTAGCTCACACTCAGCTGACAGAGCTGTGCTGCTCCAACCTCCAGGGGCTGATGTTTGCTGTCTCAGGGACCTTTCCACCTTGTGTTTTGGACAGATGTGGTCTGAGGACCTGGGTTGTGTGACCGAGTTACGTTCCCAATTGACCTATTTAGAAGAGCTAACTGTGTTTTTGTTAATCTAAATATCACCTTTGTTCCAATATCAATGTGTAATATATTTTTAACAGTACATTCATGCAATCATGGAATTGTCAGAGTTGGAAGGGACCTCTAGACATCATCTAGTCCAACTTCATGTTCTTTTAATATATATTAAACACATAGTAATTTGTAGGAACTACTATAAAATTAATTTAAACGTAATACTTAGCAAGTATTTAGGAGAGGTCCATTATTGTAATTCATCTCCACTTGTTCACCAGTAAAAGCATACATTGGTGTTCTGCAGTCTTTTGTCACGATCCTTGTTGAGTCCTAAGATTAATACCAAGATAATTAGAACTACAGGATAAAACTTTTTCTCCTGTTGGTAAATCAGTCCCCTCCCTGTGGTTGTTACCTTCTACTGAGAAAAATCAGTGAAATGTTTCAGAAGCCTCTACGCTGTGCATTGCACCTATGGGATATTGAACTGTTTGCTGTGTACTCAAACCATTAAATCTTATTACTCGACCTACATTACAAATCTCTGGAGCCACCCGCTAAATAAAATAGCGCCTTTCCTTAGGAAGCAGAAAACATATGAGATATCAAAATATGCATGATTAAAGCACGATTTCCGTGTGGGTTTGGTTTTACAACGGATTCGGTGCTTCAGCCTAATTGGACCAGACAAGACAATCTTTCATTGGTCTTAGTATGGCCACGCATTTCTGCATTTCTGATAAAAGCAGCCATGAGAAAACTGCAAATGGGAAGAATTATGTGAGGACCAAGGAAACTTATGACAATATTTTTGGGAAGGGGTTACGAAGACTGAGCAGGGAGGGTCGCGTTCAAAGGTGCCCATTTGGGGGGTTCCAGAGTCTGAGTTATTGTACGATGTTTGCTTTTCCCGGCGTGGTATTGAATTATTACTGAACGCATTATGTAACTAAACTTGGTATCTCCCCGAGAAGAGAAAGAAGACTAATGCTTCCTATGTCTCTCTCTGCTTTTAGTTTTAAGCATTGGTGAAGGTGGATTCTGGGAAGGCAGCACCCGGGGACACATTGGATGGTTTCCAGCAGAATGCGTGGAAGAAGTTCAGTGCAAACCAAATGAGAGCAAACCAGGTAATCACATCAAGTTCCCATCGGCTCCCTACCCATGACAAACGCCGTGTGTCTGTCCGAGCAGGCGGCAGCACGTTACCGAGCAGGGCCTTTGTGCAATACTAGAAACCAGAGAATTAAATAAGGCTGAGCCACGGAATTAAAAAACAAACATAAAGATGGGTTTATTGATCAGCTTTTACTGGATGCTGTCCAAGTGAGCGGTCCTTCTCACGAGGGACTGTGCCGTGAAGTGCTGCAAAAGCTTTTACCCACAACTGCATGCAGACATTTTGTAAAGCATTATGCTGCCGTTTTTTTTTTTTTTTAGACTATAGGAAAATGGCTAGTTAGACAATTAAATAATGGAAGAAAAGCTGATCGGTCATCTCCCCATCAGAGGTAGTCATACAATGTATTTAGATCTGGTTCATAGCGGTACAGTCCCCTCTCTTGACCTTGTACTAAATTGTAGAGGAGGCATCCATTAGTGGGATGTCCCACATATACATCCTTCCTGATGACAAAGGAAATAGAATCCTCCTTTATCACACACTTGTAAGTAAGTGAGTAAAACACAAATGACTTTAAGCAAGGAGTCTATTATACCAGTTCTGGTATAATAAAAGAAAAAGAAATGTATAATGTATGTTGAAGCATGTTATTTTAAGAATTACCTACTATCCCATAATTTCACGGCTTTTAAGAATTAAGATATGAGGACAGCCTCTCTAATTATAATTGAGCTCTCATTATAAATGAGCTCGGAGAATATAATTAATACTCTCCAGGAGTGTATGCAGTTTTAAATTAACTATTGATGTGGCTTGGATCTGTGATGTATTGATTAAGAACTTTTGGCCTTGCACAAGCAATGAGCTAAAATTTATGCATCGTATAATTCAGTTGCAAACACTATTCTTTTATGTACATTATTATAAACTGCATGGAAATACTTTGCTTTTTTTATATAAGCCCACTGTATAAACATGTTAGAATGGAATAGAATGCACTGGACAAGATAATAGTGCCAGAGTAGTAAGGATTTGGAAATATTTATAATATTTAATAAGTATTTTAATTTTGTTGGTTATAATGGAAGCTGTGGTAAGATGAAATAAAGTTTAGGGGATGAGCGGAAGAGGAGATAAAAGGTTAGCTTTTGGAATATGGGAACTTTAAAAGAATAAGGGAAGGAGGCCTCGGGGACACTGCTCTCAATAACCAAACACTGTGTGAAAAGGTTATACCTCCTTTTCTATTTCCCTTTGGAGAGAGAAAAAGAGAAGGAGGCAAAACCAGATGTAATATTTGGAGAGAATGGATTTAGGCTCCGAGAGCAGAGAGAGAATAGTTGTGTGGCTCTTCAGAGGGCTTAAGAACAGATCAGAATTTAAAGCAGGAGGGGTATTAAACCAGAGGTAGATTGAGGATGGAATTGGCAAATCTAGGAGCAGTGTGGTTCTCAAATACTAGACGTACAAAGAGGATAGCAAGTTGCAATTCCAGTGGGATTCCATTTGTTGGGAAACATTATGGAAGAGGAATGAATGCAGTCAGAGGGGCAACAAGAGCTGGTGAAGAGCTACATGTGAGGTACTCCGAAGATCCTTCAATAAAACCTTGTGGGCACTTGATTGAAAGACTTCAGAAAGATGGAATTTGTAGAAGTCATCACAAGGACCTTTCTTGAGCGTACCAGGGCAGCTCTGCCTTCCATCTGAATTGGCCATTGGTCACCAAATCTGAATCAATTTCTGGGGAGGGGCATTCAGTACCTGAAGGGAGCTACAGGAGAGCTGGGGAGGGACTCTTTATGAAGGAGTGGAGCGATAGGTCGAGGGGCAATGGTTTTAAATTGAAAGAGGGAAGATTTAGATTAGACACTAGAAAGAAATTCTTGACTGTGAGAGTGGTGAAACCCTGGCCCAGGTTGCCCAGAGAAGCTGTGGCTGCCCCATCCCTGGAGAGGTTCAAGGCCAGGCTGGATGGGGCTTGGAAACACCTTGGTCTGGTGGGAGGTGTCCCTGCCCAGGGCAGGAGGGTTGGAACTGGATGATCTTTAAGGTCCCTCCCAACTCTATCCATTCTATGGTTCTATGATTGTATGGTTAAGCAAAGATCTAAAATACAAAAGAGGTTTTGCATCTCCTTTGGGGATTTTGAAGGGAACGCAACCAAACCTGTTTGTCACAAATCCTTAAAGATCTTTTCAAGAAATACTATAGGAAGCCAATTCAACATATGACATGATTGCTATGAAATAAGACAAGACTGTTTTTGAGCAAAAATTTCTTTGATCATTCTAAGGAAAATGAAAATTAAGAAAAAAAAATTGTTACAAGAGTAGCAAAAGGATTATGAAAGCTGGAAATGTTAAAGTAATCAGAAACATATTACAATTTGTCTGACATGAAATTATGAAAACTTATGTTATGTGTCTGGCAAAATACCAGAGCATTTACTGTAATTTTGCCTATTAGATACTATTGTCTTTCCGATTGTTTTTCTATTTGCTTATAGTACAGTGTGATTAATAATGGTAGCATAGCCAGAGACTCTAAATATACCATTCTTCTACTCTAAAAAAGATGAAAATGTAAAGAAATAAGCACAAAATGGCCACATTTTTTATACCTCTGAACTTATTTTGTGCTCACATATTTTTTGGGCTGTCTTGAAAAATGTCCTGCGCCCAGAAGGCTTGAAGGAGGTACAAGTGGAACATGATGGAGCTGTGCAGATGAAATACATGAAATCCACAGGATGTGCCATGCTATTACAGAAACATGGAATGGGCTGAAAGGAGCTGAGCACTGAATTGCTGAGCGCATTTAGCTTCATTCCCTTTGCCTAGGAAACAAAGGGAGTGAAAGAGTAGAGCTTTATAAGCAAAGTATCAGGCAGTACTCCCTCTGAGTACGAATGGAAAAGTAATTTAGAGAAATGTGTTAAGCATGGTGAAAATGATTAGAAATTAAATTAGGTCTGCTGGGATCGCTGAAAGAACATCAGTGGAGAAACATCACAAAGTTGGGCGAGTTGCAAGGATCTGCATCGTGGATTTTGTAAAGCAGCAAAACTTCTGATGATAATGATTTGGAAATAGATCATCTTATCGGGTAGGAAATTAAACCCAGCCTTTTTCAGACCAGCACCACGGTAACGGTTCTTTCCTATAAATGAGATTTAGGAACATTTCTTCAACCAGCTTCCCTTTGCTATTAAGTTTGAGTAATTGTGTCTAATAGTAGCTTGTCATTTGCATGCCATGAATGAAAGAAAGAGGAATAGTTCTTGGAAAAACCAAACCACAATTAAACACTACATGCCCAGTAAAAGTGGTGGGCAGGTGTTTCGTGTCATGCTGGTGCCTCATCTCACTTCTACGACAAGTTCAATTTTACGGGAACTTTATTGCCATCCCGACTGTTCTCCGGAATGGGCAGTTCAGAACAGCACCTGGTTCCTGGGATCTCTTCAAAGATATCACGCTAGCTTGGCAACTTCTGTTTTCCAAAAAAAAAATCACATTGACTGGCATTAATTCTATATCTCTTCTTTAAACCTTCATTCATTGAGACTTGCAGGAATTATTCCATTATTTTGCTAGCATTGATGCCAGGCTTACAGGCTTTTAATTATCCAGGTTGTGTCATTTGCCCTTTAATTGCACTGGCACAGGACCTGCTGCCTTTTCACTCTTAAGAAGTTTCCTTGACATTTTGAGATCTAATGAAAATAGAGCAACAACAGAGAAAATCATTATCGGTGGTCTGCTAAGTTCTTTTGCCTGCTTTTAAAAAATTCTTAGGCACAAAAAGCAATCTACCATCTCATTTTAAAAATTGTTGCCTTTAGTAGCCAGATTTTAATGTTCTCCAGAGTCACTCTGAGCGTGAAAGTAGTTCTTCAGGTGAGACTGATATAACATCTTGGTTTTTCCCTGTCCAAACACAGAATAGGACCGTGATGTATTTCTTCTTTCTGCATTGACAGTTTTCCTGTGTTACTCAGCAATGAACCAATTCCATTCTTAAAGGTCTTTGTATTCCTAAATACGGGAAAATATACTCTGGGTTTTTTTGCTAGCACGTTCTGGGTAGACTGAAGAAAGTTCTGTGCAGGGGAAGCTCAATCCACTGAAATCTATGCAAATGTGAGGCGCTACCTTGGGTTAATAGAGATCTTAACGGGGTTTATTAGCTGAGTGTCAGCAGTGCTGCAGAGGATCACAGGTCATCTTGGATCTCTGGCAGCAGCAGTTTGCATCCACTGAGAACACACTACGTGACAAAGCTTTGCTTAATTTTTCTAGCTTATTAAAAAAAAGCAAGGCTTTTCATTTTGCCGATTTATACGCCCCTTAAAATTCATTATCCTTCTTAAAATAGTAAGGATTCCAGCCTGATGTCTTCCAATGGGAAGTGAAGTGCAGAAGAATCTGTCATTGATAAATTCCGCTGCTTCACCAATTGAACATGGAGTTTTCTTTCTCCTGCATAAGTCTAGATATTTCCCTTTGCTTCTCCATCACAGGGTGTTGCTCCAACCTGAGCGATTTCCTACAAAAATGCTTTCTATTGTGATTTTACGCTCCACATCCTTCAGAATACAGATACATAGATTTTCTGATTGCTAGTAGCTGAGGTGAAGTATTCCTTTCGTTTCAAGCTGGAAGTTATCTTTAACTACATTCTGTCTTTACCATTTATCATTCCGTCCTCCCTAATGTGCCTGAAAAACTCTTTAGATTTTACAAATGATGCTGAAGGCAGACTCAGTAATTCTTGCTGTCTTTCAACTCTCGGCCGCCCCAGTGCAGCTTTCCTGGAGTTCCATGCTCTATCATCTTTGGGATAATTTTAATTAGGAACATCCTCCATGCGGTTTTTCTATCCCGTGGCCTTGGGGCACGCCGTATTACTAGTTGTAGGAGCCGTATGTGTCCCAGGAGTTTATTTCACACTAGATCTAATCCGGGCATATGGCTTGAACGACCATTAGTAGTTGTTCAAGAGCTCGTTTTTCCATGAAAGAATCGTGTTTGAGGTCCGCTCAGTCCTGTGGGCTGCAGCAGAGAAGGCAGCACTTGCAGAGCACATCTCTGGCCCAGACTGAAATGCTAATGTAGATGCGCCCATGCTGACCTCTAGTGTCACTGCTGCTCTGAGCAGACGCTACCCAGCATCTAAACCCGGGGTTCTCATGCAAAATGCCTGCATTTAGACATTCGGTATAGTTTACTATACTCCCCAGCTTCGGTATAGCTTACTCCCTAGTTCCCAGGAATTTGAAAATGCAATCACAGTTCATAGTATAGTACCCTTGCCCCTTTCACAGCATCACAGAATTGCAGAATATCAGGGATTGAAAGGGACCTTGAAAGATCATCAAGTCAAATCCCCCAGCCAGAGCAGGAACACCTAGATCAGGTCACACAGGAACGTGTCCAGACAGGTTTTGAATGTCTCCAGAGAAGGAGACTCCACAACCTCTCTGGGCAGCCCCTTCCAGTGTTCTGTTACCCTCACTGTGAAAAAGTTTTTTCTTATATTTAAGTGGAACCTCCTCTGTTCCAGCTTGCACCCATTGCCCCTTGTCCTGTCATTGCCTGTCACTGAGAAGAGCCTGGCTCCATCCTCCTGACACTCACCCTTTACGTATTTATAAATATTAATGAGGTCACTCCTCAGTCTCCTCTTCTCCAAGCTCAAGAGACCCAGCTCCCTCAGTCTTTCCTCCTGTGGGAGATGCTCCACTCCCTTCATCATCTTTGTGGCTCTGTGCTGGACTCTCTCCAGCAGTTACCTGTACCTCTGGAACTGAGGGGCCCAGAACTGGATGTAAGCATTCACAGAAGTGTAAGTAGAAATTGCCACATTCCTTATCCAACATTCCTTCTAGATTTCAGAAGTTACCAAACAAGTCAGAGTTGTGTTAAGGGAGCTACAGGAGAGCTGGGGAGGGACTCTTTATGAGGGAGTGGAGCGATAGGTCGAGGGGCAATGGTTTTAAACTGAAAGAGGGGAGATTTAGATTAGACACTAGAAAGAAATTCTTGACTGTGGGGGTGGTGAGGCACCAGAACAGGTTGCCCAGAGGAGCTGTGGCTGCCCCATCCCTGGAGGGGTTCAAGGCCAGGCTGGATGTAGCTTGGAGCAACCTGGTCTGGTGGGAGGTGTCCCTGCCCAGGGCAGGGGGGTTGGAACTCGATGATCTTTAAGGTCCCTTCCAATTCTAACCATTTTAGGATTCTATGATAATATTTTCCTAATTTGTCCAGTTTTTGAGAGCATCAGAAAGCAAAGCCATGAAAAAATAATTCAAAAGAAAGAAAATACAAGCATAGGTCTTGAGCTTCTAAAGGATGTAATCCTGTCTGCATCCTTATCTCTGAATAAGTAAGTTTTAATTCATAATATTTTACTGGCTGGGCTCCTTAGCTGACGTGCACTTCATCCTTTTCACTCTGATTTTCATGCTTGCTAAGAGCCACTTAGGACTAACTCTAATCAGTTGAAAAGGAGCAACACGATTCCCTAAACCACAGAAATAGACTAAAAATAAATTGCACAGCAATATGAAATTAAACTTACACGTTAGGAATCTCAACATTTCCAATGCATCTGGGATTGCTGATGTGTGAAATCGGACATGCAAGTGTAGATGTTTTAATTTTCCAATTCTTTCTGTGTTGTTTTTCTTTTATTTCCCCTCAAAAATATGTCTGTCAAAGATACATAGGGTAAAAAAATGCAATCTCTGAGAAGTGTCTCAAAAAGCATGGAGTTACCGTTATGGCATCTTCCTTATACCTCCGGTGATGCCATCACATCTTCTGTTCAAAATCACACTCCATCGACCATTAAGAACCAACTTTTAAAGCCTGAGAGAATATTTAGGTACTGAAATCGTCTAATGATACGAATTACTTTAAAAGTGGGAAAAATCACTTTAAAAAAAGTGATTGATTTGTGAAGAGATACAGCTTTCTGAGGAGTTTAAGCCCAGTTACTGGTTTAAAACTGGGTATTTGAGCCTGTGGCAGTATTTGAGCCCCCGTATTGTGAAAGGTGCTAACAATCTAGAAATAATACTCCATTTTTTTTGGTTCCTAGTTCTTCTTGTGGAAACTACACCTATAACATGTTTTTTCAACCCATCAAAGTCTGGGGTCAAGTTACCTGTTTTTTAACCAGTTGGGTGTATCTCAATGATTGCTAGTAGATTTGCTTTCCCCTTCTGGATTTTTGGAGCATTTCAAATTTCATAAACAATATATACTTTGATATTAACATCTCTTCCCTGTACTAATAGTTCTTCTTTTTTCTTGATTAGAGGTACTTCTTAATATCTTATGATCCTATGATCATATATACTTGGTCTTTGATTGTTCTGTAAATAAATCTGAAGTTATACTAGCAATAGGTTTTAGCTTCTATTTTTATTTTACATCTTTTTTTTCCCTAAAATTCTGTTTTAGCAGGATTCTGTGATGCACCTGCGCTAATATTATTTGTATCAGAATACAACTTCTGTCAAAATCATTCTGGGTATATATCAGGATTAAATGAAGTGCCCTATTTCATTTAACTCATTTCATTTAGCAGAACCTACCACTTTTTAAAACCATTTATTTAAAATGGCTGACAGAAAAGCAAGGCAAGTCTTAGACCTAGGCATATTCTGAAACTGTTGGTAAGTCATCATTTTCTTCTGTGTTTTCCTGTACTAAATGACACATTTGGGTTTTTTCTTCTCTTATTTTTAATGGTTTGGATAAAAGGCTTGACAACAGAGGCTGAAAACTCTTTGAAACACTCCCCATTTATTTGAGATCAAATTCATATTAATTTAAGGGAGATGATAGAGCAGCTACTTAGAGTAATGGCAATGCTGGAGGTGA
Organism: Nycticryphes semicollaris; assembly: GCA_013400055.1. Lineage (NCBI taxonomy): Eukaryota > Metazoa > Chordata > Aves > Charadriiformes > Rostratulidae > Nycticryphes > Nycticryphes semicollaris. The sequence goes on from VXBJ01003840.1 coordinate 288,409, forward strand.
TCAGGAAAATGATACCTGAATAGCAGCAGCTGTTAGATAATCCGTAGTCTCTCCTTAAATTATGTCGCTGCTTTTTGCCTCCATACCTGCCCGCAACAAAAGAGAATGGAAAGGGGTTTTTTTCCAGCTCCTAAAAGATCTGACAGTGCCTGATGGGGAGAAAATGGCTCGATAATACACTGTCTGATGACAGTAACTGATCATAGTAGAAGCAGCATGAAAACAAGCGTGTTATTTTGTTTCATTAAAAAAACCCAATTGGTTATTGCATTACATACCACTTGCAGATTTTATTCTGCAACACAAACCATAAAAGCAGAATCCCTCCCTTGCTAGATACCTCTGCTAATTTATTTATCCCATTGGTATCGAAGGGAAACTCTGGGGTCTCACCTTCCCTGTGAACTGTTACCCCAGACTAGTGAGATACGTGTGCTAAAGTGTGCTTTCTTCAAATGAAGATAATTTTCTCTCTGACTTTTCTTCTTGGGCTCAATCAGTTCTAGGTAAGAAGCCCAAGGTCTGACCAGTAACTCAGGTGGCCTTCAGTATCATAGAGTCACAGAATGGTTTGGGGGACCTTAAAGACCATCCAGTTCCAACCCCCCTGCCCTGGGCAGGGACACCTCCCACCAGACCAGGTTGTTCCAAGCCCCATCCAGCCTGGCCTTGAACCCCTCCAGGTATGGGGCAGCCACAGCTTCTCTGGGCAACCTGGGCCAGTGTCTCATCACCCTCACATTAAAGCATGTCTTCCTAATATCTAATCTAAATCTCCCCTCTTTCAGTTTGAAACAGTTACCCCTGATCCTGTCACTCTGTATCCTGATCAAGCATGTCCCTCCCCAGCTTTCCTGGAATCCCTTGAGGGACTGGAAGGGGCTCCAAGGTCTCCCCGGAACCTTCTCTTTTCCAGGCTGAATCCCCCCCAAACTCTCTCAGCCTGTCCTCACAGCAGAGGGGCTCCATCCCTCCCAGCATCTCTGTGGCCTCCTCTGGCCCTGCTCCAACAGGTCCATGTCCTTCTGATGGTGGCCCCAGAGCTGGAGGCAGCACTGAGGTGGGGGGGTCATGTGGATCAGAGGGGGAGAATCCCCCCCCAACCTTTCCCTGCTGGGATGCCATCCTGGGATGCAGCCCAGAATGCAGGGCTGGGGGAGGGGGACTTTCTGGGCTGTGAGTGCATGTTGCCAGCTCATATTGAGCTTCTCATCAACCAACACCCCCAAGTCCTTCTTCTCATGGCTGTTCTCAATACACCATGGTCACAGAGTGTGCGGAGAGAAGTTTTTCTGTTATGGGCCCCACACGCTCTTCTTCCCCCACGCCCCATTCCTGTTGCTTTCTCTTTCCAGATCTTTCTTCGAGATCTGCCACTGTCCGTTTAGTGCCTGCAGGGCAGGGGCAGAAGGGACCCAGGGCACAGTTGCAGCAGATTTTCTGTGGCAGTGGATTTGAAGCCTCCAGAGTTGGTTTTTAAACCTCTCTGTGCAGGGGCTGTGCTTGCTTAGACGGTCAGTATCCCAGACTGTGTCTATTTAGCTCAGTGAAGGAACATCACATCAATATCAATAGTCTTCTTTTTCAAGTTGGGAATAGGTTATTTGTCTTCAGGTAAAATAAACCTGAGTAAATGTTTCCAGTTCTGAACTCACAAAATGCATTGAATTTTAACCGGTAATGGAACTTGGCCACATTATTTATGAAAGCATGTTTGTGTCAGGAGCCATGGTTCTGTTCCTGATTTGAAGTGCAAGATGACTTTCTAAACCCACAATTCAGGCTATTCACAAATAACCAAAAATGGCTGCAAAAGTCCAGATAATTTTGTAAATGATTTACAAGCCAAAAGGGCTTTGGTATTTTATTTGGGAGCTTTTCAGAGCCAAAAGTTTGTAATTGTACAAAGATCACAGGAAGCTATAGAGCCTTTGCTTCATGCTTATACACGTTATACACGTATCAAGCACTAGTTTAATGTTATCCAGAGAGGCATTTAAAATAGTTACGTATTTTGGCTGCTTTCCGAAATAGTAAAAGAGATCATATTTAATTCCCCCTAGAACATATTAATAATTTAAGGAAATTAAATATAATGTAGCCTTTTCTCATTTATCTAAAAATTCCTTATGTTTAAAGTTACAGTTTGTAGAGTAAAGGTTAATAAGAAACCTCTGGAACCTGTAACGTTACCGTTTGGCTGAGGAGTTAAAATATTGGATCGTATGAGTTAAGAAAAGGACTTGTGCTCTGGGGGACACATCTGTGTGCAGTGACACGCTGCAGGAGGTGGGAAACTCAGGTTAGGTAACGAGTAAGAAGCCTTTGCAACCACATCGTAATGGAAGATTGAGAGTCTTGGTGTTTCTGTATGTGCAGGAGATGTTCTTGTGTGCTCTGAAAGCTACGCACGGTCAAAACAAAAACGGGTTGGCAAAAACAATCCAGTCGGATACCGGCAACATTGATAACAGACAGGGCTGGAAGAAATGTTGGCAGTGGAAAGGAGGAAGACGTGTTGAAAAAACAATGTGTGCCATGATTCTGTCTTTGCCAAAGTGTTTCTGCAGGAAGGAAGGGGTTTCATGCACATGGAATCATAGAATTGTCTGGGTTGGAAGGGACCTGTAAGATCATCTAGTCCAACCATCAACTTAACTGCTAAAAACCATCACTAACCATGTCAGTAAGTTCTATGTCAACCCATCTTTCAAACACCTCCAGGGATGTTGCCTCAACCCCTTCCCTGGGCAGCCCATTCCAAGGCTTAATAAATCTTTCAGTGTCAAAATTGTTCCTAATCTCCAATCTGACTCTCCCGTGGTGCAACTTGAGGCCATTTCCTCTTGTCCTATCACCTGTGACTTGGGAGAAGAGACCGAACCCTGCCTCTCTACGTCCTCCTTTCAAGGAGAGTGAGGTCACCCCTCAGCCTCCTTTTTTTCAGGCTGAACACCCCCAGCTCCCTCAACCGCTCCTCATAAGACTTATTCTCCAGACCCCTCACCAACTTTGTTGCCCTTCTCTGAACCTGCTCTAGCCCCTCAATGTCTTTTTTGTGGTGAGGGGCCCAAAACTGGCCAGGAGTCCCATCAGTTGATGCTGCCTAGAACCACCGCCTGAGTCACCTGTCCCATAACACAGCAATTATCAAAGGGCAGGAGCTTGCAAGCACCCTCGACTTTGCAGGAATAAGCTGGCGGCGATTGTAAGGCACTTAAAACCAATTAATCCTTTCTGTGATGCTTTTGTAGGATACCTGTGGTTTACCTGACCAAAGCCGCAGTGGGGAAAGACTCCTATCACCCAACTAGATAAATATCTATGGCATTAACATTTCCATCTGAGCGATACAGGAATGTCCAAGGCACTTCCACAAAAATCACAAATCTATCTTGCATTATCATCCAAAGACAGGATACATTTACCTGCAGTGAACAAAATACGACGGGAAGAAACAATGCCAGGATTTAATTCTTTTTAAGAACCAGAGGATGTTTAGAATGTAGTAGAAAGAATGGTGATTTTTGCTAAGCTCTTGCCCCGGAAAACAGAAGGGCAAGTTGTAGAGAAGTGCTCTGATTAGTGCTGCAGGAAGAGAGGCGTAGATAAAATCAGAGGAGCGGTACAAGGCAAAATTGGAATAGAAATGTAATTCTTCAAACATTTCTGTTTACTGGTAAGAGCTGTTATGATCCTAGATGTAGGCTGTTAGCTGCTGATAAAGTACTGCTCATGGACAGAAGGAAAATCTGGCTAGAAAGTGCAGCAGTGAGTTTTGAGATAGGAACTCCTTCGGCTGGAAAAGGGGCTTGCGGTGTTGCTGTATTTCTTTGGTGATAACGTCTCAATATCTAGTCCAATTTTAGACACTTTAAACTGTCTTCAGACATTTCTGTTCAACAGTATAGGGCTGTGAAGTAAAGATTTATTTATTTATTTATTTTTTAAATGAGCAAGGCTTCTGTAGCTCTGGGGCAGGTGTGGGCCTTCCTCCCCCCCTCCCTGCGATCATCACACAGCTCTGCTTTCCTCTGTTTCTTCTCCTGAGCTTTGCTCTTTCCTTGTGAAAACAGCAGAGCACTGAGACCCATTCTTTGCTCCCATCCTTTTAACTAGCTCACGAGTGGCACTTAACCTCTGACACGACACACCTAAGCTTTATAATTACCCATTTAGAATTAAACAAACATCCCAATGTCGTTATTACCTGTGCGAGGACATAAAATCGCATATTTCTCTTACTTTCTCCTGGTTTTATTTACTCACTCTCATAACAAACTGAAGAATCTTCTAGAAATGTCACAGTACCCACAGCTAAGTTACTGGGAATAGTTTTGACAGGGGATACTGTATTCAAAGTGAGCACTGTGAGGCAACTTCAAGGAAATTGAAATTCCTGATTGCTAATTGGTTAGGAAAACTGGTAAATCGGGTGATGTTTTGTTTGTTCTCTCATTCTTGCTTCATTTTTAGAACATGAGTTTTAAGGGTGTAGTTTGTTTTCCTATGAACATTCAAAATCTTTATATTATTCTTAATTATTTGGCTTCATTCTTTCATCCCAAATGAATGTGATTTTCATGGTGTGTAATGCTGACATGGTGAGGTATTACCCGTTTTCTCAGCAGCAGATGAACTGATGGAAGAAGAAAATTTTTGGTTTCTTGCAAATGTCTTGTTTAATGGGGACAATTGTAGAGTCCATAGAAAAACAGGGAGGTGGAAGTGTTTGTCAGAAGGATCATGCATTCTTGTTCTGCATTTAAAAGTAGGTAATCCCCAATTTTTGTCTTTAATTTATGCCTATGAGGTAGCCTAACAGAGTGGGAAAATGCTGTTCCTGTTGAGCAGCCTAGTATTCATTTTCTCTCTGCATCATCTCTCCCCTCCTGAGGCTGCCTTCTCTGCTGCAGCATGGAAGATGCTATTCTTAGGAGTGGATGTCCTCAGGTCCCCACTCCCCCAAAACATATTGCAATATTGCTAAGAAGTACAGACTCTTGGTAGCACATGTAGACAGAGTCCCAGACCTTGACACAAGGGCTTAATGACTCTCAGTAGCTTGGGGTGGGAAGTGTTTATAAGACTGATAACACATACACCTGGGATGCAAAATAGCTGAGATGGTTGCAAGCGCTGTTAGTTCTATATATTTCGGTGCACCGCTACCTCCAACTTCCCTTCTGTTTTGTGTGTGTGTTTAACCGCATGTTTAGTAGTGGCACTAACCCATGAAATAGATCTATATTGTTTTTATCTTAGCTGGTATGTGAAACTTTGTAAATTGCTCCTAAAATAATGACTGAGGCATCTAAAGTTTAAGTAATCTTGCAGCTGAGTTCGTGCTTAGCCGTGCTTCTATTCCTATAGGAAGACAACTGTCTAATGTTACTAAATTCCTTTTCCTCATTAAACAGGAATTGAGTTTATTATCATGTATATAATATTATATACACTATACTCACTGGATTTTGGGATTTGGTGAGATTTCAGCGTGCAGAGTTGGAAGAATGAAGTGTATTTTAAATACTCTTCTTCAAAAGTTAGTCTTTGGAATTTCTTGAAGTTCTAAAACTTACTGGTTAGGATGTTGCAACTTGTAGGTCACGTTTGAAAGTTAGTTGGAAGTGCTTAAGTTAATGGTTTTAAAGCGTCAGCCGAACATTCAAGTAAGTTCCTGCAAACCTGTTTACCTGTTTTGATCTATTAGATAAAAAATTTTCATATATGGTTTTTTTTTAAACCACATGGAACTTGACTGTTTTCTATAAAACTGAGGTCTACCATAGGTACGTCTCTGGCCTATTTTTAACATGTCACCAACTGCTGCTTTGCAATATGAAGTTAATAGAGTTTCTGGTGCCAGATGACTGGGAAATGGACATTGGCAATAATCGTGAAGTCTTGCATAGCTACATTCTTAAATCATAACAGTACACAGGTTTATGGCTGCTATACCAGTTTTATCACATCTACATAGCTACTTTTTGGGGATTGCTTGAAAATTAACAGACTTGTGAAAAATAATCTTAAAAATAAAATAAATAAATAAAATCATGGTGATTCCAGTGTAATAATCTTCCTGCTGGTTTGTTCTGATTTGTCACTGATTCCTTTAAAAGTAAAGAATCAGTAAATGGTTGATTATCGTCTAGATTGATCACAATAACAAAGAAGGCAGCAGGTAAAAGTTACCATCAGATTCACTTAGAATCAAAAGATAGTAGGAATTTTCCTTTAAAAAGAGTATCCATTTGCTTAGGTAGTAGTACATGAAAATAACATTAAAGAAATAGTTACAATGTCATTAAGCACAAATACTGTGGGATTCTGTCAGTGTTTTTCTGTAAATTTCAGACATTTCAAGTTGTCATGTTATTTATGAGTGGCAAACTTGAAAAAGTGTGCAAATTGTAAAGGTACATGTAGACATATTTCCTTATATTTTTATTCTTTGATTTGTGGTGCCTTTTATTCTAAAAAGCCATGTTTTAGTTCTGGCTTTTCTAGTTGTTTTGCTGAAGCTTTGTGAGAGCACAAATGCTGAATAGGGTGAAAGTATAGTTTCTATTTATCTCTTTTTTCATATAGGAAATATTCACATCTCCAGAATGTGTGACGTGTGGATTTTTATTTTAAAAATATGAGCCTTTGGGATCAAAACTGATGTTTCAAAAGCAAAAAATGTTCCAATCACACTTGAGATTGTAGGCCTTCATGCTTTTTTTAGTGGTAATCTACCTAAATGTTATACCAATGTGAGAAAGCACATGTATTTTTCCTGAGGAAGCACCGTACCATATTTTCTCGTTTGGGAGTGGACTCTAGTACTTGATAAATAAAGTGGAAAGCTGAAGGGTGATAAAAGGGTTGATGGATACCTTGGCGTGGTGTGAGGGCATGTGATGGCAATCTTTGGAGCAGGGGAAAGCACGTGAGGGAGGAGGCTACTCATCTGACCTCCCTCATCCCAGGCAGGGTGGTCTGGAAGGATAATTGGATAAAAATGGCTAGAGGAATGTGTGGGCTGAGGTTTGCTTCTGCCCTGGGAAGCAGAATGGGGGAAGCGGAGGTGGATCTGGAGGCCGCAGCAATGGCGCAGTGTGGGTGGGATGTATGAGAAGTTGGTGGTTGTGTGCCTCGTATGGCGGTGAGGTACCTCTCCACAGACCACCATCTGAAAGAAAGGAAGCTTTTGAAGCCTACATGGGGAGGAAGTAGGGCAGTAAGAGAAGATATATGCCCTCATCTTGGTTTTGGCAGCAGTTGAGGCCATTTGTAGAGAGCTAAAAGCATGAGTGAAGCCTGGATGGGGAGGTGAGGAAAAAGGGACTTCCTGAGTCAGTGCTCAGGTCAAATTCTCATTACCATGGTATCTTCTGCCATTGCTGTCCGATGCATGCAGTAAGTGGCTGGGAGTACCACTTTTCAAGGCTGAGCTGGGCTGAGTACTCTCCTGTCCTGCCAGTGGCTCTGTGTCCAGGTTTCCCTCCTTCTGTGCCACCATCATGTGGCTTTGGAGCAGGCAACGGAGGAAACTTGCATTCACTGAAATTCCAGTCAGTTCTGCGTATTTGAGGTAAGAATATGCAAGGGGAACAAGGGAGCTGCACACAAAAAGCTATTTCTGGTCATCGCGGTCTTTCCTGAAAGTTCTGGAGGGCTACTCTGAGGGACCCTGCCAGCGGTAGCTGCATGCAGATTATTTTTTACCCTTTTGTGCTACCGCTGCTTGCTTGAATTCAGTGAAATGGGTTTCCCCTACATAAGGCAGACTACTTGAACTCCAGTTTAAATTTCACTAGTGAGTTAGTCACAGACGCCTGTTTGCAATAGGCTACTACCACCCATTTCTGGGCCAAGATTATGGTAGAATCGAAAGGCAGTCGTTGCTAGCAGTAGCACAGTTAGTCTCTTGTACACAGCGAAGAGGATCTGGGCGTTCTAATAAGATCCACCCCTGACAAGAATTTTCCTTTAATCCTGGTGTTTCAGATAGCTCAAATAGATTACTTGGATACTGAAATGGATAGGCTTAAAATACCATTTATTCCTGATTGCTGGAATCTTGTTCTGGGAAGCGCTTGGGAGGACAGTGATTGTTTTGGTTTTTTAAACCAGAACTTTCAGATTAACTCTGGAAAAATCTTTTATGGTGCAGGTTCTGGATAATGCAACTTGTTGCTAAGTGGCAGATTTATGGTTTGACCTTCAGGTACCATTTCAAAGCACATAACGTATGACCTAGTGCTCATTAACATGCCTCCTTCATTGGTTCTTCAATATATCAGAAACAAGAACATATTTTCAATTATTTTTATATGTGTTTGATGAGCATGTAAGTCAAAGCTTCTTGAAGTTCTAATCTTGTATTAAACAAATCTGCTAACTACATTATTATATTAAAGTCTCAAACATCTGTTTAGGAACTTACTTCTCAATAAATCTGACATCTTTATCTGGAATATCAATATTCAAAAGCCTTCCTACATTCTTAACTTGCTGATTGCATCTTTTCCTTACAGAAAATCAATTACTCTTACCTACAGTTGCAGAATTTTAAAAAGATACGGTGAAAGCTTGAACTTCAATCTGCAGTTTAACTTCTGGATGCTGGGTGTGTACATGTCTTCTGTGCCCCTTGTTTCAATTCCCTTTGGGCTTCAGATAAGGTCACCAATGTGCTGCCTTATTCCAAAAAGGGGGGCACAAGAAGGTGCTTTTTTCTCTGAGACCTTTCATATCGACCCTTACAACTGTTCTCCAGAGAGTACTAGTACTGCAGCTGTTGTGTTCTCTTTGCTCTGTTGATTTGGTTACAAAGCAGTAAAACCGCAGAATTGTGAATTTCTATGAATGGAGGGGTAGTAGCAAAATGAATGAATGTAGAAACATTTGGTACTTCTTTTTTTTTTTTTTTTCCTGGCGTTGTATAACATATCTAGGCAAAGGAAGGTAAATCCCTGTGGAGAAAGTCGTATTTTGTGTGAGGGGTTTATCGTAATCCTCTACCTGGTAATGAAAAGGATATAACAACACTGTTTCTTAAACCTATTTGGTATTATGGTTGTGTCTGTCCGTGTTCTGGTGGATCTATCTAACTGTAATGCAGAGCATTTAATGGTAATTACTAATTATAAAGTGGCAGAGCTTGCAGATTTCCACCTGATATTGTGCAAAAGCCTTTTCTTATATTTCCTAACAGGCAACTTAATCAAGAGTGTGAGGGCTTTTAAACAGTTTGTCTTTGCTATCAAACTATAAATAGAACATGATCTTACTCAGGTTTTCTAATGAGCCACCCCTAGTGAGGCTGGGTTTTCCTGTCATCAGTTGAATGTGATTTGATTGTACATTTACTGCTTCCAAAGTTTATGATTAGCATCACAACTAGCCCAGCCTGTATTCTGATTGCTACTGAAGGGAATGGCAACCATTGTTCATCTCTCCTCCTGTTACCTGCCATCCCAAGATTACTTTTATTTCAAGTAAAGGCAAAATTGCACAATCACAGAATGCTGTGGGGTTGGAAGGGACCTCGGGAGATCATCTTCTCCAACCCCCTGCCAAAGCAGGTCCACCCAGAGCAGGTCCCACAGGAACATGTCCAGGAGGGTTTGGAATGTCTCCAGAGATGGAGACTCCACCACCTCTCTGGGCAGCCTCTGCCAGGGCTCTGCCACCCTCAAAGTCAAGAAGTTCCTCCTCATGTTTAGATGGAACTTCTTATGTTCGATTTTGTGCCCATTTTCTCTTGTCGTGTCACTGGGAACCACTGAAAAAAGACTGGCCCCTTCCTCCTGACACCCACCTTTTAAGTATTTATAGGTGTTGATGAGATCCCCCTTCAGCCTTCTCTACTCCAGACTAAAAAACCCAAGTCCCTCAGCCTTTAATATGAATTTAATCAAATTAATATGAAAAAGAGTATTGTAAGAATTAGCTTGTTAATCAAAAGCCACATCTGTTATTCAAAATCACTAGAAAAGGAAATAGGAATCATCTATGAATATTATCCAGGTGAAGCTATTCTGTTTTTCTGAACTTCTTTTTTATCAGCATGCTGCATAATTTTGTGTATTACACTTTATGATACTATTTTGAGCATTAGCCATGCAGCAGGACATACTCACAATCTTCTAAAGGAGGGAAGTAAAGGTTAGCAAGGGAAGTATCAAACAGTCTTCAGTACCATGTCACAAAATAGACCTTTATCAGACAATAATTGACTGAGATGCTAATGTTCGGGTTAGTATATGAGACTCAGTCTTGTTCTGGGAGAGCACAACATGTTATAATAACTACTACATGGTGTGAGGGCTTGTTGAAAAGTCTTGCCTTTGGGATCAACTGTTTGTGTTCAACTGTATTGCAGGTTTCAGTGCAGGCAAGACGTTGTATCATCGATCTTTCACAATGTGCTGTGTAAGAGAGATTTTCACAACACAAGATAGCTTCAATAAAGTGGTATATTTTATTTTTTTTAACTGATATGGAAGTTATCTTGATATTTCTTCTTAAAGAAGAAAAGAGAAGCTGAGTAACAAGAGAAAACAGGATCTTACCTGTCTAGAAAATATTGGAAAACCATAAATGCCTCAGTTTTTAGCTGTTTGTAGGCACATATGCAGACAATTATCCTAAAAATGTTTTGTAAGACAGAAGCCACCTTCTGGATGGAGTAGTTGAAGCACGGAGGAAGTGACAAATTCACCGAGGGATATTAGATGTCCTTGAATAAAATTACTGACATTAAGACCTTATCTTTTCTGTTTCTCACACACACACTAAAGTAACAAAATGAGCATGCAGATCATAGTTAATGTGTAATATGTTATTTTAACAGTTGAAGTGAGATGCATTATTGATACCAATTCTTGTGTTCAGTAGATGGTCACTAGATGGCATTCTTTGGGTACAGAATTTAAGGGGAAAATAATCTGTAATGTTTCATTTGTATTCAGCTACATTTCAGTCCGCTGTTATTTCTGCCTGAATACAAAAACTTATGAAAAGGATATGTTAGGCCAGTAGGATAGAGGGGAGAAGGAAGCATTTCACTGTATTTTGATATTTCAGAGGCTGCAATTTCTAAGTAGTGTAGTTTATCTTGAACTGTAATAATACTGTGTAAACATTCTGAATGCTTTTCTAGTTGGTATATATGGAAATACAGTTTTAGATTATAGGTTAATGCAGAGCTATGAATCTATTATGTGCTTTGCTCACACTCCTTAGAGACGATAATCAATCACTATGAAATGTTCCAGATAAGATCACATCTTCAAAGCACTTAAAATTGAAAGCAACTAATCAACAACATGAGCTGTCTTTGTAGAGCAGGGCTACAGGAAAGCTCTAGTAATCAGAGGACGAGTGCAGATACTAACCCATACTGTCGCTTTTAGGGTGTGTAATAGTATGAGAAGCTGCCTCTCAGAACCTAATCAGAAATTCCCTTTGGACCGAGGCCCGTTTCTTGATAAACCCCATGGGAAAACTCTCACAGTACTGCAGAATGTATGGAATAATTAAAAGTATATTGCTGTAGTAACAGGTTTAAGTACTAACTGGCTACATGACAGTTGTCTTACCTCATTAAGTGCCATATTTTAGGGTGAATAAAAGCATCATCATTGATTTCTTAGCTGTGTTTCAGATCTGACTCATCTATTTTGTTCTAATTCAAAATGAGAGCTGAAGTATCTCAAGTGGCTATAAACACTCTGCTGCGAGTGCCGTTGAGTAACAGACATTTACTGCAGACAGCGCTCTCTGGACTTGTTTGCCTGTTGGTTTTATTGCCTCTGTGGCCCAGAGGAAAGGGCTTGCTCAGGTAGAACACTCTGGTTTTCATGCTCGCCTTGCTACCTGAATTTTTCAGTATAACTGGTGAGATTTTGCGTATGAAGCTTGTTTCAGATACTGATGGCTTTCTCTGTGCCAGTCTCTAGCGTTCCTGCATCACAACCTAGGTACCTTATAGTTTTGAACCAGTTGCTAGCAAGAATCTCCAGTTTAATACCAAACCAACAGCTGCAGTAAAGAAAAATTATATTTAACTCTCTAGGCCTTAAAAATTTAGGCACCTTTCTGTGTCTTTACATATAACTAAGAAAAAGTAAAAGCTGTTATCAAAATTGCCATGATTTGAAGGTAACATTAATCTCTTTCCTGATAACATTTAAAGGTGAGGGTAAATCAGTAGGTGGCAGTCCTCTTAAGCCAGAGAGAAAACAGTGCAAACATAAACGACTGGGATTTAAATGGAGTAAACCATTTATTAAGTACTTCCATAATACCTGAAGTCAGTAGAGCTCCCATCCTTTACTTAGAATCCCCCTAGCTATCGATGGTTTCTTTTTACTCTTTGAGCTGTAAAATTGTGATGATAACTCTTGAAAGAAGAGAGCTATGCTGTACAAACTGGGGAAAAAAAAGTCTTAGAGGAGATTCCATATTTTTCTTCCTAGTTGGTCAATATTTGAGTTTAATTCCTGGGTACTACTTTATGTCCCTCTATCAAGACAAATTCTTCACAGACACAGCTGTAAGAGTTCTAATACATCAATGCTTGGCATTCTTCTGACTAAGCAGTATATATCCTGTAGCTCTTCCCATATCTATGCTTTATCTCTTCATCTGGCCCAAAGGCACTTGTGCCTTACTGGTTTCCAGTAGCAGCTGCCTTTCCTGGGTCCTACAGTCTTTTGCTCTCACTTACTCTCCCCTCTCATCTACTCTGTTCAGATCTTTATGCTCTTCTCGCAGACTTAATCTCCAAAAAACTTGTCTGTGTAGCTATAGCTTGTAATTTGTTTTCTTGTTTCACACAGAAGATGGTCTATTATTCACACATTATCCCATGTTTTCATCCAAATTTTGTTAGGATAATCCTTAGAACAGATATCAGTGTCCCTCTCACCCAAGTAAATGCTACTAAATACCATCTCCTCTTGCACACTTCCCGGTGGCTAAATCCTTTGTATACAGTCTCGGCTCAGCAGCAGAAATCAAATCTTCTACCTGTTTTTCTTCTGCCTGTGGCAGAATTGTTTAATATCTTTATGATGAGGGGACTGAGTGTACCTTCAGTAAGTTTGCAGATGACACCAAGTTGGGAGGTAGTGTCGACCTGCCTAAGGGTAGGGAGGCCCTTCAAAGGGATCTGGGTAGGCTGGATTGCTGGGCTGAAGTGAATGAGATGAGGTTCAACAAGGCCAAGTGCCAGGTCCGCACTTTGGCCACAATAACCCCATGCAACGCTATAGGCTTGGGGCAGAGTGGCTAGAAGACCGTGAAGAGGAAAAGGACCTGGGAGTGTTGGTCGATGCTCGGCTGAACATGAGCCGCCAGTGTGCCCAGGTGGTCAAGAAGGCCAATGGCATCCTGGCCTGCATCAGGAGTAGTGTAGCCAGCAGGAGCAGGGAGGTGATCGGTACTGGGCTGTGGTGAGGCCGCACCTCGAGTACTGTGTTCAGTTTTGGGCCCCTCACTACAAGAAAGACATCGAGGCCCTGGAACGTGTCCAGAGAAGGGCAGCAAAACTGTAGCACAAGTCTTATGAGGAAGGGCTGAGGGAGCTGGGATTGTTTAGTCTGGAGAAGAGGAGGCTCAGGGGAGACCTCATCGCACTCTACAACTTCCTGAAGGGAGGTTGTGAAGAGGAGGGTAGTCAGCCTCTTCTCCAAGGTCACTAATGAGAGGACTTGAGGGAATGTCCAGGGGAGATTTAGATTAGATGTCAGGAAAAACTTTTTCTCCCACAGAGTGGTGAGGCACTGGCATGGCCTGCCCAGGGAAGTGGTGGAGTCACCATCCCTGGTGGTGTTCAAGAAGCGTCTGGACAAGGTGCTATGAGATATGATTTAGTAGCTTAGTGGGTAGTAATGGTGATAGGAGGACGGTTGGACTAGATGATCTTGTAGGTCCTTTCCAACCTTTTGTTTCTGTGATTGATTCTATGAAAGGTGGTCTGTCCTTCATATTAGGTGTGTATCGAGAATGCCGTAGTATGTATCAAACAACTTGTTTCCTTCAGGCTAGTTCTCATCATCAACAGTGTGAGGGACCTCTCTGATTGAGTCCTCTTGGTTGCTAAGGGAGAGGATAGATATTCTTAAAAATCTTACCTACATGATAGATTTGTGTCCCCAGCAGTATGCAAACTGTTTGAAAACTAATAACACAAAAATGCACTCATTTTAATTAAAAAAAAAAAAAAGGAAAAGAAGGCCAAAGCTTTACTGGTATAAAACTGCGTGTGTTATAAGCATATTAAATATAATTCATATTGCCTTCATCCCACTGTGTGCTTGCTTCACTCCCAGTCCCTTTCAAGTAGGCTACAATCACTCCTCCTCTGCGTGAAAGGAGTGTGCTCATAAAATAGATAGCTTAAAATAAAGCCAAAGGAGTTACTTATTTTCATGTAACGCAGAAGATGTGGGTGTTAGTGGCACAAAGCTCTGATAACTTGCTTCAGCTGCTTAAACAGTGATGGTGGAGACATGGGAAGATCAGGTATGAGCAGGTCAAAGGGAGGTTTTGATAATATTTGGGAGAGTTTGGCAGTCAAGCTGTCTTGTCTTTCTCCTGCATGATTAGCCAGATGTAGCATGTGAGTGAAAAAATGTGGCAAAAATACAAATATTTGCCTGGAGGTCACTGAAAAAGATACCAAAGGATCCCTGGATGGTGTCTGAAGGAGATGGTAAAGGGAGACCATGTGGATGTTGTAAAAGTGAAAATTGACATAAACTTTGGGTTCTTGGTCCACTGCCTGGCTGTGTGTTGCTGCAGTTTTCAATAGTTTATGTGTGAGGGGGATTGTTTGTTGCCAAGTATAGGTGGTGCAAGGGTGATAAATCATGGAAGAGAAAACTGTTTTGTCCTGTGAAACGTTCAATAGGAGTAAGTGAGCAACGAGTTATTAAGTAAGATCCTTCCTAATCCTGCATAGATTGCTATACCTTTTATTTCTGAGGGTTTTTAAGCCTGGACAATACAGCATAATTGTGAGACTTTCTGTTGGGAGCAGGGAAAAAAAACTGAACTATAAACCAGAAATGGTTCCTTGCCAAGATTTGGATAGATTTGGAGTGACTGTTGCCTGATTATTGGGCTACAGCTCTTGCGTGGCTGGTTCTGCACCAGTGGGGTCTGAGTTCCTGCAGGCATCATCTGGAAGGAAAAGTCTTTTTTCTTTTCTTTTTTTTTTTTTCTTTTTAAATAATTTAAGTTCTGAATTATTTCTAACTCTGTGAGTAGAATCGTTAGTTTCCTATTTCCTTCATCTGCAGGCAAGCACCTAGGGAAGGAATACCTGGTTTCTTATTTGAAAAATACTACTATTGTGATGTTACAACTTAAAAATGATTCAGGTATACAGGAAACAGTCAGAGAAGGAAAAATGTATATATCAGGGGAATATTTAGCCAAGTTCCTTAAATTTGTGATAGATATCCATGTGTACTCATTTTACCTGAGGAAGTTCCCTTAACAAAAAAAAGTCATGTCATACAAAAGGCCCTCTTCAAGTGGGTCTTTCCTGCCTTTTAAACCGTCATATAGGACTAGAGGTTGGTTGTGTGTGGCAAAGATGCTGTCTGTATTGCAGTTGTCTAATTTATATAATTACACACTAATTTTACAGTCTTGTCTACCAGTAATAAATATGTTTTTTTAAAATATAATAACATTTCATCACTTTGCATAATTTACTGGAAATACAGTTGGTGAATTAGAAAGAATTAAATGAGTTGGTGGTTTTTTAATCTTTTTATATGCAGCATAAATGCCAAGGTAAAATATGCAATACTAATAGCTACTTAATAATCATGCAAGATATTATGCAGTGGGAAAATAACTCTGCGGATGGTACAGAAGACTTTAAAAAAACATGTAAGAAAGCAACATGAGTTTTTACTGTGTGAAACTATAAACTAGATTGGAGTGTGATATAATCTTATCACTACTGTGCTCAGCTGTGCAGAATTAACACAAAGTCGCCTACTATTATCTTGACGAGTGTCTTTGAAATATTTGGTGATCAAAGGCATAATTTTTGGCTTCCCAGTGTCTGTAGCCTTGGTTTTGATATGTGAAAAAAATCATGTTCTGGTGTTCTTTGTCCCTAGTAGCTGCTGTTACAAATTGTATAGCTGAATATAAATCTTTAGATAAAAATTCTGGTTCCAAATAGGTGTGTGCACATGTCAGTAAATGAAGATTTGAGCACGTATTCAGACCATGCAAGAAAACTATACCTATTACCTTAATAATAATCACACCTCAAATGTGTGAGAGTATAAATAGGAAACTTCTTTTATACAAAGATAAATCCTCAGAGTGTAATAAAGGCATTTTTTTTCATCTCTGACATTGAAGTTTAGGTATTAGCAATACAAGGAGGAATTTGCGTTGCTTCCTGGATTTGTGCTCACAAATTATCCTTATTGCTGACTGGATTTACTGTTACATATCTACAGCAAAACACCAAAATAAGCCCCAAAAGCTGAATACTACTATACACAATAAAATGAAAAGAATTATCTAATTGTCCTTGTTCCTCCTATAGAATATTTGCAGCACTAAGATGTACATGAAGTCTTTTTGGGAGGGGGAGGAAATACTGTCTGATAGTTCTTACAGGCCTCAACAAGCCTTGAAAACAGTAGGAAGCTATTTGTTTGGGAAAATCCTGAATCCTGGCCTTCTTAACTGTCAGTTGAAAAAGCAGCCCAGATGTAAAGAAAAGTCATTTTCTCACACCATATAAACTATGGCTGTGGAAAAGGGGAAGACTTTTTTTTTCCCCAGCAGAAATTCAGATTTCATAATACTCATTCATGAATTTTTGCAAGTGATTAGAAAATGTCCTGAAATCGACATAGCTCCCCCCCCTGCCCCCCCCATTCAGTTTTCAGACAGTTATTTATCTTTTTAACTTAAATTCCTATTCCACCAGTAAATGAAGCACGATCTAGTTTGACTGTGATACCAGAACTGCCCACAGTACTCGATATATGGCATGTTTTATGTGGAGATAAACTTACATCCTTTGTCTTGTTTTCTGTAGACTGTAGTTGAACTGACCAGTTTGTGGAGATGGGTTTTTAAAGCCTTAAAGTCAAATGGGCTGTGGCTGATGCCTCTGAAATGGTATGTGCATAGTTCCACCTGCTTGGTTTATTGATTTCTTTTTTTTTGTTTTTTTCTTTTTCTTTTTGGAGCATTCTGCGGTTTGAGAGGGTATTGGATACCCCTGGAATAAAGTAGTTGAGGGGAAGTTGAGTAATGCCGGCAAAGAGCACAATCTGAGCTTTGCAATGTGTTGATATTTATAAGAAGAATATACATCTGTATTAATATGGTCTGCATAAGATGCCTACATATAGTCACAAAATAGACTATATTACAGTATTCTGTGTCTGCAAAGTCAGTTCCTCAAAGTGTGAGGTGAAAAACTTTGTCCTACTACATCATTTCTCCAGATTCCAGGAAATTCCAAATACCCATAGTAAATGGACATTTGAATTGTATATGATTTATAAAATCTAGAGGATCTTTCTCCTTTTTGTAATTTGTACTTTCCACAAAGCTGATGAGACCTTTTCTTTCCTCCTGCTAATTTTTACTCTTCTGAATTTTTGGATAAAGAAGCCCGTTACTCTAACTACATATTCAGGAAACTGCTTGTTCCTTTTTTGGCCATTCTGCTTCACTTTATCTCAGAGCAAAATATATGATGGCTTCTGTTACTTCAGGAATAAAACAGATGGCCTTCAATAGAACATCTGGGGGAAAAAAAAAATCTGATCTCTGAAACTTATTTAGTAAAGTAAACACTACTAACATGAAATGATGGATTACTGGCTTTACTGAGAATATCCCCAGATTGGAAGCAGGTTCTTTTAGTTGCTACCTCTTTCGAGTGTTTTGTACCTACCGACAGGATTAGAAATAGTTATGTGTAACTAGCGTTTCAGTTTTATGACATTTCGTTGAGAAAAAGCTTTGAAAAATAAGTGTTATTACTACTTTAGTTCTGGGAGGAACACCCTGCTGATCAGTCCTGAAAACACCTCAGTGGAGCTGGGCTGATGCTGTCACCATTTAACATCTCTCAATTGATTTCTTTGATTGCAAGTCAAGATGAATAAGGAATTCATGTTAAAAAAACAAACCAGAAAATCACTATGAATCTGTGGTAACTTCTGCAAGAAACTTACAGGGGTCTGAGCATTTGTGGAAATACATGGGCTCTTATGAATAATCTGAGTTCCTAATTAGATAATTTTCTGATAACAAAATGCACTTAAAGTGACAGAACTGCATCAAACTATAAATACAATACCATGAATAGCAAATCTGCCTTTAGCCTCCTTATTCCTATTACCCATTTCTAGATGAGGCCTTTTGTTTCAAACAATATTATCTTAAAAATTTTGACATCATAATGTTATTGAGGTGACAAGTTGTCAACTTCAGGTTGTGTGATGGGGAAGAAGATTATTTAAAAGCAGTTATGTGTCCTGTCTCTCCTAAAATGATTGTGATGTTATATGTATGCCAATAACTTGTAGTGCCCTAGCAGTCCTGTAAAGAGTAATTAGACAGTGATGTATTAAAGGAAAATGTTTAACCAGTTAGATAATTTTGAGTGTCAAAAGAACTCTTCAAGCTGTGCACATCATGATCACAGTTAGGTGATTATTTCTTGTGCTGTCTGTCTGCAGGATTGTGGTAAATAGAATGAAACGGGATTTTTTTAGGATATATTCAGAGGATTAGATTTGCATGTTCTCTTTGAGGATTAAGTTTGAGTATGCTGAGATGCGATTTGTATGTGAGAAAGAAAAAGGAGAGAGGGAGCACGGTAAGAAGGAGGGAGTGTGATTGCCAGGTACAGAGTGATGGCTAATCCAGGTTGGTTTAATCTACTCAGTGACATCTTTCAAAAGGAATAAACATACTCATTGCATTCCTCAATTAAGTGCACCCCATGCTAAAAACCAAAAATTCACTAATTCAAAATCTCTCCCACTTCTCCATGATTTCTCCCCCCCCAGCCCCAGTCAAATCTTAGATGTCACAAACTTAGAAAATCATAGGATGGTTTGGGTTGGAAGGGACCTTTAAAAGGCATCTAGTCCAGCCCCATGCAATGAGCAAAGTCTTCAACTAGACCAGGTCCACAATATAAAATTTTATATAAGGTCAAGGCTACATTTTCAGTAATTGTTACAAGTTTTAAACTGGTTTTGGGAGGTTCATTACGTCAACACTTTTAGATTATTTTTCTTTAAGATGAGGGGAGAAAAAAGCATTCCAATTCTAGAGAAGCACATCAATCCTGATAAGTTGACAAGCTGAAGAATTCTCTCTCCAGTGTCTTCCACCTTATTTTGTTGGAGAGAAACTCTTCTAGTCTCAAATGCTTTGGAGAACAGAGTACCTGTTCTTCTTCTTCAAATCTTCTGGCACCTCCAGCTGCCAGCTCAGCACACTGGCTTTTCCCTTTGGTTTTGGGCCCCGAGAAAGGAGAGCTGAGGAACCAGCAATTCCTTCCCCATGATCCAGGGCCAGTTCTAGTTCCATCTTTTCCCTTTCCGGAAGCTGACTAGCACTTCTCTTTCACTGGCACTCAGGAGCACAGAATCACAGAATGCTGTGGGGTTGGAAGAGACCTCTGGAGATCAACTTCTCCAACCCCCTGCCAAAGCAGGTCCACCCAGAGCAGGTCCCACAGGAACGTGTCCAGGTGGCCTTTGAATGTCTCCAGAGATGGAGACTCCACCACCTCTCTGGCAGCCTCTGCCAGGGCTCTGCCACCCTCAAAGTGAAGAAGTTCCTCCTCATGTTTAGATGGAACTTCTTATGTTCGATTTTGTGCCCCTTTCCTCTTGTCGTGTCACTGGGCATCACTGAAAAAAGACTGGCCCCATCCTCTTGACACCCACCCTTTAAGTATTTATGGGCATTGATGAAATCCCCCCATAGTTTTCTCTTTTCCATATTAAAAAGACCACGTCCCTCAGCCTTTCCTCATCAGAGAGATGTTCTAGTCCCCTCATCATCTTTGTAGCCCGTCGCTGTACCCTCTCCAGCAGTTCCCCATCCTTCTTGAACTGGGGAGCCCAGAACTGGACACAGTATTCCAGATGGAACCTGGAGCAGAGACCAGACCACCAAGCTTTAACGCTTTTAAGCAGACAGTATTCTGAAACCTACAGTTGCTCAGGCTTTTTTTCTTTCTTTTTGTTTGTAACTGCAATGATAAAATGTGTAAAAGCTGAAACTTCACTGAGCACGTTTAGATACTGATTAAATTTATGAGGGATTGTGGTTGCCGATTTTATAAAACAAGGGTTGTGCCTAAAGGCGCACTGTTGCTGGACAAAATGAATGGTGCTTTCCACTAAGTATGATTGAGCCATAAAAAAGCCGTTAATACCTGCTGACTCTGGGTAAAGCAGCTGAATTCCTGCTTTCTGCTCTCTCTACCCCTTCTTCTGTCAGTCCGCCTCCTGGATTTTTGTTTTCCTACATGAGTAATATACCTGGAGTATTTGGTTTCTTCAGTTGGATCATTTTACAAATCTTATAACTAAAAATCTCATAAGTTGCAAGATGCAACATAATTAGTTTTTTCTTATTAGTTTATAGGCATTAAGCATGATACATAATGGAGTTTCAGGAATATACCAGTCTTAAGAGAATTCATTTCCATATCACTGCTTGCTTCCCAGAACTAATCATTTAGACTTACAGAAAACATCTGGAAATCGCAGCAGATTTTCTGCCATTCCCTCTTTTTTAGCCTTTGGATGTCTTAGAAATTACGTTCTGATGTTGCTGTAACTGCTAGCAAACATTCAGTTTTACCTTCAACACAAGGCTCAAATGTGTTTTCAGGTGAACTCGTTTAGAGCAGGTTTCTTGCCTTCCCTTTGTCTTTTGCTGGAGCCTTTGGTGTGCTCTTTGTGCTCCCCGTGCACCAGTTACCCAAATTGCAATGGCCTTGCGAGGAGAAAGACCCTGAAGATTTCTATAGTTGTAGTGACTTTATGAATGTCAATCTGCAGTAATAAGCTTGTCTTCTACTGTTCACAGTGATCACTGCAGTGCTGATTTTCACTTAAATTTGGACAATTTCATCTGAACGATGTTATTTGTGTATCATCATATGCTCTTTGCTTTGATCTTCACTGAGGGGAGTCTGGATTTTGATCAATAGCTGGACAAGTCACTATTCAATTTAACCAGTGTACAATTTAAGGCCATGTAATTTTCTTGCGATCTGTTTATGGCATTGTATTTCCTAAGGGTTTCAATGTCTGTTATAAATAAAACTTTTTAAGTTTCTAGCACAGCAGGCGTCTAAAATCTTAACTTTAAAAAGCATTTTACTGTCACTTGTAAAATAAAATCTAAATGTTAGGCAATAAAACTTGAAAGTGTTTGGCCTGAGGTGTAGGTAAAAGATTGTCAGATTTGAGACAGAAGACCTAGTTCTACTTTTTTGAAGAGTTCAACAGGTGTAAAAAAAAAGGTGTTTAAGTGCAAGTGTTAGAAGTAACAAACCGAGAGCTAATACAAAGGAAAAGATACACTGAATCTGGTGTGTAGAATGATCTTTTGGTGCTCCTGATGTATACATACACCCCACCTTCCCCTCCCCGAGAAAAAAAAAATGTGAAATTGGACAACAAAAACGCTGATAGTCTGTGAAACTCATATACCAAGTCTATAGGTGAATCCTGTTCAGTTCTCCTTGGATTAGAAATGCCATATACAGGTATTTTTGTGTAATTTTAAATGGGTGTGCATAGAAAGGGGACCTCAAGGTTGGCATTTCAGTTCAGAAAACAAAGATCAACTTTTCTGCAGAAAACTTAGTATTATAATACAATATATGGAATTAATAGTGAAATTTTCATAAGATTTACTTTTCAGAGTTGAAATTAAAATATTTGTTTCCATTTATGCCTGGTACTTTGAAACATTTTATAAGATGCAGTTTTTTGTACTCTGCTGAGGTTTCCCAAACTGCTTCTCCATAGTTGGGTAGATACCACCTCGTTAGGTTTTGCATGTTATTTTTTATTGCAAAATGAAATTTCCTAATCCTTCCAGTCATGTTAAAAAAAAATAAAAATCTAAACTGAGGATCTTTATCTTAATGATGTAAAAGCAAACAATTACTTCTTCTTGCATGACATTTTCCATCATAGTTATTTCACAATACCTTTGTGGGTCCTGTAGCTTTCTGAGTGGTTCAGCTTGTCCTGGCCTTAGGCTTTTTCCCCCCTGATTTGTTGATATAATCAATCAAAATGTGAGAAAATGGTCGTGAGAATCATAACACTGGATCTTCCCAAAGCTGCCCAGTGTTTTTTATCAGTTGTACTACAGCAGCTCATTCTGCAAGAGCGAGGGAAGGGGTAAAATAACTGGGCAGTAACAATCAGTTCAAATAACCTGAAGTAACTCTCTTTCTTGTTGACAAATTGTTTGTTCACATGCAACAGCACCGTCCCTGTTCCACATCATTTGAAATTGTCCTGTGTAGTAGGAGGTAGGAACAGGCAAAGCGGCCAGAGGCCAAAAAAGCTTGGTGTCACGTGTCTGAAACTGCTGGGACCAACTGGGCACTATATGCCGTGTGACAGAGGTGGGACCTGGGCAGGGGGGTCTCCAGAGACCTGTATGTGCCATTTAATACAGCTATAAGCACTTGTGCACACAATGGGTGCCCATACTGCTATATAAGATATATTTAAGCTATATACACAGAGTTAGTACGGGCGCTAAATTGCAATCAGCTTTGTAATTACAACCCCACCTCTGCCTGACATGTGCGTGCTTACAAATAGATGTTCAGTAACACATTAATGAGTTGTTATACTTACACCTGGTTTTGGGGGTTTTTTTCCTTCTTTTTTTAAGGATCATTAGCCCTTTAATGCAGATCAAAGTATTCCCTTTTCTATTGCTCATCAAAATGACTAAAGGGAAGTATCTTTCCGGTAATGGAAAGACAAGTTTTCACGTTCAATGGATTTTCATGGCAAAACAAATGTGTGTTATTAACTACATTTGTGTTTTGCGACTGGTATGGTCTGACTTCATTGTCTGCTTGTTACGTGAGAGGTATTTTTAATGCTTTTTCTTCCCCCCCCCTCTCATAGGCAGTGAAAGAGTGGGTTTAAAAAAAAAACAACAAAACGACAGAGAAGCAGTTTTGTTTTTAGAACACTACAACAATATATAGAAGTGATAGCTGTGCCACATTTCTAATAGCTGGATTGAATCATATTCTTTTTCCTCTAATGGCATGCGTAATTGCTCTAGGTTTTCAGGCGTCCTTCACTCGCACTTATTTAGATTAGTGCCTGATGCATTTCCATGGAAACCTGCAGCAGGGGAAAAAAAATCTCTTGGTACAGTGTGGAACTGAAAGGATGTGGGCTTGGAGTCTCAGCCTATAACTTGTGTGTAAAATAAGACTTCTTGTTTGTGGTCAGCTTGGTTTGGGATTTTTGGTGTTGCTGTTCCCTAAGAAGTAAGAATTGTTTCCAGCAGCATTTTGTATAAAAATTTAGAAGTCTTGTCATATCCTACATTTGTTGAGAAGCTTCAACTTTTTTTTTTTTATGTAGTTAAAATAGCACATTTTTAAATTAAATGTCGGGGATGTTTTTCTTCCTGAGGATGGAGAAGCAGACAAAACTCAAGTAAGCTGGTTAGAAACTATGGCTGAAAAGTCAAGATCCAAGAAGAGAGTTCAGTTTGGAGGTATTGTGTACAGCTTTAATGAAGAATGATTGGGTTTTGAAGTGGTGTGGGGGGAAATGGGAAGGTTTTATCCAGACTAGTGACCTCAGTCAGTAAAATATGGGGGCTTTTAAAAATGTTGCACAGTACTATATTGCTTTTCCAATATCTGCTACATTCTTCATATGCACTGCCTAACACATAACATCTTTTAGTAAGCTTCTTTTTAGTGCTTTCTTAGGAAAACTTTATTCTTGGCATTCCCAGCAATTTATTCTGATATCCAGGAGTGCTTGAAGTTGCAACAGATGATAGATTTTCGAATGTGGGGTTTTTTTTAAAGTAATTACTCTCATCTGGCTTCACAGTACTGAAAGGACAAGTACCTTCTATACTTTTTTAAGAAGTAGAAATATTTTCAGATTTTGCTGCTTTCAAACTGCAGTCGTCCTAACTGTTTTGAATGTAGATTCTCTACCCCCAGCCTTTCAAACCAATGGTCAAATGACAATTTTAGTTGTAGTTGTTTGCCTGTGGCCTGACTCTGAAACTTGGGTAATTGACAGCTACCAATATGAAGTATCTTTAAATACATTTATATATGGTTTTGTATTTAATAGAATGTATATGATTTGTATTATTTTAATATCTACACACAGCTGTATCTGTGTAATCTGATAACACACCACAAGTTCAGTTGGTAAAGTTTTGTACTCCGGGTTCCTTAAAAGTGCTGTTCCTAAGCAATTTTGCTCTTGTGGTAGCGTTGTATTTCAGACACCCTGGGTGGCAAAGAAGGCACTCTACTGTTGAGTGGGGAACCGTACACATCTGCAGCTCCTTGTTCCACCCTCATCTTCCCCTCCCCGGTCCTGTGTAAGCTGCGGTACAACATTGCTTAGCAACATTCTGCTCTGCTAATCGGAGCTATTTGTTTGCTCTGACTGAAGTAATAATATTAAATTATAAGTTATTCTGAGGCCCTTATAGGAGAAGGTACAGGAGTCTGTTGGGTTTGGTCATGCTATTATTGTATCCACAGTGAAATTCAGACTGTAAAGCCCGTACACACAATCAAAGGAGAGGAAGAAAAAGATACTGAGTGAAGACTTAAACTTTTGGCTTTTGCTTGATTTGTATTTAGTGTTATCTTGTTCTTAGAAATCATCTCCATTTTATAATCTTTTAAGTAGCTGTCACGCTATGCTTACATGATGTTGGGGAACTAACTTTGGCAAGTTTAGGAAGAAGGGGAAGGAAAAAGTGCAATCTAGTTCAGGGAAGAGCGAGAAAGTTATTTTTTGAGACATTCATACAAAGGTCTGAAATATTCCAAGAGAACTGAGGACTCCAAGTCATTGACTTCAGTGCCCCTTGGTAAAGGAGAGGGAGATCAGTATGTTCTGTAGAGAGCAAGTGAGTTCTCCATCTGGCTGAAGTTGCAGAAAGCATTAAAATTGCTCTCCTGGCATCCCTCTTGGCCTCCCAGGGCAGTCGGTGGCCTGTTTGATGGCAGGAAGAGGAGAACTAAGTGTAGTTTGACTTGATATCTAACTGCAAACCTGGCCAAAAGATGTTTGAAATCGCTGTGCACATCAGGGAGTGTTACGGTGAAAATGATGGGGATGTTCCCTGAACTTCCCGCGTCTCTCCTGTGCACAGCAGATGATGGTTTCTAATATATTCAAAATCTTATGTATTATTGAAATGAGAGGATTTGACAGATCATTGATCCTGAATATAGCTGGGGAAGATTTAGACTTGAATGAGGCTTCCGTAAGGGAGGAAATTGAGGGGAAACATTTGTATCACCATTGATGATAAAAGCCCGTAATAGCTCTTGTTGAAACTTGCTGTACATGAAAATTAATGATTTTTGAAATTGAATAGAAGAATGGCTTTTGGGGGCCTGTTTTTCCTAACTCAGCCCAAAATAGTTCTCCATCTGTTCATTTCACCTTAGGGTGGAGAATGACCTTCTTCAAAGCAGTTGGTTATTTTTGTGTGATTGTAAACAAGTCTCAGGTAGGAATAATCTGTGTTACGCAGAGAGACCACAGCTCCTGCCACACAAGCAAATGCAGAGTTCTTTCACAATCTCCTAATCGAGTTTCCCTAAATTTAAGGCTAAGCCACTGAAAATTGTTATCTGCTACTCTGGAATAACATTGAAATGAATATTTCTATTCAATTGCTATTCAGGTTCATGTGGCAGATTTATAACCACATGAAAATGATTGATTAAAATGGTTTCTCTGTTGTCATTTCTCATCAGGAAATAAATACCAAAGCTGGCACTCTAATAACTAGAACTGACCCAAATTAGAAGGCTATTCTGATGTTTTGTTGTTTTTCTTGTTGCTCTGTGACATCTGATGTTACAGGCAATAGGGAAAGTGGCACTTACTGTCACTTGTGGAGTGTTGGCAGGAAACTTTCCATGGAGATGCGTCTGGCACCTTCCCAATGGTTGACTGGGCTGATCCAGTCTCGTGTGCCTTTGTGTTTGCTTAAAGCTGCAGAACTTCAGCTCTTTAGCAGAAGTAAACAAATTCTGCTAGCAGTTTAGAGAGTAGTGGGTACTGTAAGAAAAACAGCATTTGATTAATGAATGAGATAGGTGGCAAGTTTTAAAATATTACTTGGAATTCTTTGTCTTCTTTCTTTTTTTTTTCTCTTCAGAATTTTCTTTATAAGTGCTTTTTTTTCCCTTTGGTGTTTAGGTTGGGTGTGGAGCTAAAGCAGGCCTCTTCCTCATGGGACATGGCGATTTGCTTTTTGTTTGCCTTTGTTATTTTTGTTTTTAAGGCTGTAAGCAGAAATATAGATAAACTGTACATTGTATTACCATACCAACAATGAATCCTGCAAAGTCTCAAGTTTGCTGCCAACCTGTAAGCATGTTGTCAGATTGTCTCTGCTTGCAGGGTGGTGGTTTGGGACTTTAAATCGTCCTTGCTGCTCACAGATAATGTATTCTTGACTTCAAATGAATGCTGTCTACTGAAATACAGCAAGTTAGTGTTTGCAGAAAGTTAAGCACGTGCAGAAGCAGTGCAAGTTGGGGACTGCAAAATTAGGATATACTGAGTGTGAAGAACAAAATCCACCTATTGAGCAAACTGTTAAGCCAAGTATCTGACTCCTGCCCTTTGTTACAGGCCATAATGCCACTGTTACCAGTGAGAACATTGCAGTCACTCACCAGAATGTTTGCAGGAAAGAAGGAAAATAGGAAATAAGGTGTTACGATGACAAACATTTGTATCTCAAATCAGTTCCAAAGAACTGGAACATCACACCACCTGAGCTTTGTAGTTGAACAAACCAGCCTGACCTTCAGGATAAGTAATATTTGCAACAGATGATATTGCCAGCAGGCAACTCATCAAGATTTCTCTGTTCTGCCTAAAATGGAAAAGCAAGATGCCTTTATTTATGTGTTCAGAAGCAATTTGGAATTGACAGCGAGAACTGTTTTTATAAAGTATACATTATATATTGTCAGTCTGTAATAAGGGGTTAAGCAAAGTGCGTTGAAGTTGCTTTATATTGAACCTGATTTTGTAAAAACAGCGTGTTCCAGCAGTGATTGAAACATGTGCAAATGGACCAACTCCGTGCTTGGTTGCCGGAACCTCTGAGGTCTGGTACCAGCCCAGGTCAACATCCATCTCTTTACAAGCAACAAATTCTGTGAAGCCTAATAAATCTTGGGGCAAAGAGGGGAAAAAAAAAATACCTCCTCTCCCAACTGGTTTCTTTGGATGACACCACCCAGAGCAGAATCTGCAGATGATTGCTGAACTGTTCTGCTGCAGATGGGTCGTAAATGAAGGCCTGCAGAAGCCCAGCAGCACTTGTAGGGAAAGATCAAGTAATCGCTGCTGTGTTTTGTTTCAACGCACATGGAGCTTTGCTTCTCCATAAGAGGCAAATACAAGCAGATGAAGTTATGTTTCCAGTCAGATTTAAACTTTAGCTACAGAATTGTATACAGTGCTGATAAAAGAACACTGATTTCCCCCTATTCAGCTCTGTGAGCCTTATTCAGCATTAGAAAATAAGAAGCAAACGTTTCAACAGCTGCTTGGTGGCTTTTCAGGTATAAATGAGCTTTTTGATAAATGAAAGGGAAAACCAATGACCACTGGTCTTCCATAACTGCCTCTCCAGTAAATCTAAGGTGTCTATTTCAGTTATTAAGGTTTCTTTTGCAAACCTGCTGATTTGCTACATTGATCAGCCATTTCAGCATCCTTTGTGAGGAAGCTAATTCAGTGTTTTCCAGCTAATCTTTCACAGAAGATGCGGGAGGGAATCAACTCAGTCTGTCCTTTTTTTAAAAATAGGAGGTAGTAAGGGGAAAAAGAAAAAAAAATCAAGGAATGGAGACATCCAAGAATTTGCTATTCCAGTCAAGGAGTCGTCCTTGAGACATTTTTATGGCTATTCTCAGATCTGAAAAACTTCAAAAACCGCATAAGATTTGCTATTTCTTAGCTTCAACTGAAAGAAAAATTGGCTGAGAGCACCACACCAACTGAACACTGGGATTTAAAAAAACTCAACCAGAAGCTTAAAAGAAAGGAAAATGAATTATGAATTAAAGGTTTTCATTAGTTTACAATTTATAATGCCTTCCTCATGTATTTCTCTTTTCTGGATCCTCATAGTTTGTCCCTTCTAAGGACACAGCTTTGTTATTACTTCAATTTGCAAAGATATGAGAAAGATAATTGTAATTTCTTCTGAATTCTTGGTTGGTAACATACCTGCAGTTTCATTAGTTTTAATACCCCTTTAACAAAAGCAGGCTGTACTTGTATTGCTGTACATAAGATTTGTATTGCCTACAAATCTTATGAATGCCTTCTTCATTCCAGCTTCAAAGTTATCCGACTGGCGTTCAAGAGGGAGGGAAATCCTGGTGAGGATTTTAAAGACAGCACATAGGAGGAACTAATGCTCTGATCCCTTCAACGCAGCAACTTTTGTTCTTAAAAAGCAAGGATCCCATGATAAAATAGTTAGGGACAAAGCCCTTGATCACATTTTTGATCACGTTTTTACATATATTTTTTTTTGTACAGATATTTAGAATCCAAGTTCCTACTCTGCTTCATTTGGTGGATGATCCCTCAAAAGGTCTCTTCTATGGCTACAACGGCTGGTGAATGCAATAAATATAAAATAGTTTGTTAAACAATTGTATCATATGCCTGAAAATGACTTATTTTGCTTATTCTTACTTATCAAAATTTTCCTGTGCCATATTTCCTAGAAAATCCCAGTTTTGATGAATCCCTGTTTTCTCAGGAGGAAAAGGAAGTAGGGAAAATAGGGATTTTACTGAGAAGCTCATTGAGATTTCAGAGTATGTGGTATGAAGAAGATTTTTGTTTGGCTGTTTTTTTTTCTTTTAATTAAATTATCTTCTGGAGCAATGTTCATAGTGTGTCTTTATCAAGAAGGTCACTTGTTACTCGGAAGCCAACCTCATCCTGAACTAGTAATGAGTTAGATCTGTAAAAATAGGAAAGTTACGATTGCAACACACAGAAAGGAAGGACTAGGGGGACTCTTCGGTGAAAATTGTTTCACACATGCTTGATATTACTTTATCATCTAAATTAAAGCTTTAGTTATGTTGTGGTTTGGTAGTAACACTGTGGGGTCAATCATTAGTCTTTGTGTGAAACAAGTGGGTACTTAAGTTACAAATGGCACTTTTTTGACAAGTACGTAACATGGAACTTGTTATCTCACAGCAGCATGGACCTGTGACTCAATGATGTGCTTATTTTATTTAGTAGGTGGGGAAAAACTGCCTATATCAATTTTAGTATAAGAATATCCACTTTAAGATGTTTTTGGAGACAGGGTTTTGCTAACTGACCTGCTACCTCTTTTTACTTGTGGCTTCAACAACAGAGATAATTTGGCATTGGTTAGTATGGCAAATATTTTGAATATGCAGGTACTTGGGATAGAAAAATTAATGCTCTTCTTAACAATGTTTTCAATACATTTACTTTTTCTCTGCTTCTTTTTTGTAGGGTCAAAATTTGTTGTGATAAGGTTGGATCAATTTTAGGAACAGGTCGTAAGAAAGGTGCACGCTCTTGTTGCAAAATAAATGCATCGATAATGACTAGCACAAGTGCACTTGAGTTGTGAACTTCTATTAACTTTATGTCATGCAACAAAGAATTTTAGCCTCTTTTCCTCAGCTTTGAGTAACTTTTTGAGGTCTAATCCTCAACACGAGTAGATGTGAAAGTGTTTTTTCCCCCAGGAAGAAGAGAGTGCAGAGTGAAAGCCTCCTCCCACTGCTGGATATTGCCTGCCATCAGAGGCAGGCAGAGTGCTGTTCCCAAACCTCCTTTAGCAACAAATGCCTGTAACTATCTATTGAATTAGTAAAACTTCCCTCAGAGGTGTCAGCAGGGAAGAAGGAAGAAAGAAAAGCTTCGTGTTTTGGGATGGGGCTAAATTGTTGTATTTACTGTGCCTGGCTGAGGAGCAAAGAGAAGGACTCTGGCTCTGACTTTTGATTTGTTATTATTTTTTCCATTGTGTTTGAGTTGAAAAAGCATTTCTTAGTGTGCAGATTTACCTCTTCTTGCTGGAAGCTGGCTTAGAACAGACTGAAACCGTTTCTCCTGGTAGCATAACAAGTGCAGTAAGGAGGCTGGAGTAGCAGAATATCCTGACTTTACCAATCAGTGATATTGGGTGTGGGTATCTGCTGCTCTGTGTTGCCTCTCCAGCATTATGCATTAATTAAGGCTATTGCACTTTAATTTCCTTTGTTCATCCTATGGACGTGGCGACCGCTCTGAACCCTTCCCAGAGCGCTGGCAAGCAGTCTGACAACATACCCACTGCCAGAGCAACCCCGCGCAGTTTCCTAGGAAACACGGCCGCCGAAATACCCTGTGAAGAGCAGGAGGAAGAATAAAAGGAATGAAGACAGTTGCTTTGGGATTTTGCCTCCTCTAGTTCTTTAAAACAATATCAAATATGTAAGCAGTCTGCTACAAATAATAGTGTCGGAGTGGTAACCGGGTTGTCTGCTCTAACATGCCTGCGATGGGTATGTGCTAATCACTGAAGAAACAGGAGCGAGGACAGATTTCTCTGTCTTTGTGGGTTAGAGTCCAGATTTTATCTCTTGCTTTTCATGTCAGCGATTTTTCAGCTTTTGATAATGTCTGCAGGCGCTGTTGGAGTCCTGTGGTCAGTTCTGAGGCTAACACAGCGAAGCTACGGGGAAGTCATATACATATTTCTCGGTTGAGGAGAGCCATCACTCCTCCTAAGGTGGAAGAAGAAAAGGAGAAAATGTTTTTCACCTCCATCTTCTCAACGTTCACCTTTCTTCAAACCCCTTAAAGTACATTCTGTAACGGCAGAGTTTGAGTCTCTTGCTTACTGAAGTGTCTGCGACAATAAATGATCCGTTTAAAGAAAAAGCTAGGGCTTTATTGTTTGTATTGCCACTATTGCACAGTGCAAATAGCTTATTTCTACTGCAAATCCATTTGCTTCAGTGGAGAAAGGTCCAGGGAAAAACCTGCCACGTTGTTTTGTTCCTTGCAGACTCTTCTATGGCTCTCCTCATACTAGGACTCACATTGCTCCTAGATGGCTCATTAATGGATGCGAGTAAAACCTCGTAGGTCGTTTGGAGGGCTTTTTTGGTGTTTATTTTTTGCAGAAAGTGGGGAGTTTCATGGTGATATTGTGGTGTTATGGAAAATGGTTTCAGCAGCTCTAGAGGGAACTTTCCACATAAATGGCTTTTACCCTGTGATGGGCTGTGCAGTACTTTGAGAGCTGAGTTGTTGGCTGTCACCTTTATCCTGGTGCTTCATGCCCAGGTACACCCTGCTGCTGTAACTAGAGATGGGTGAAGGCCTGTGTGGAGAAATTCTTCTAACCCACTGTAGATACCAGGAAAAAATACAGTGGAGTAACTCTAGTAAAATATGGGCCTCTCAAGAAATCTAGAAATTTCAAATGATAGATCAATGCTTCTTTTTTCTGTTGATGTAAAGGAAACTAGCATTTTTGCAGACACTGGTATTTTGTTCTACCTCCTGGAATAACTTTTCAACTGATCCCATTTGATGCAATGACTTTTCATCTGTGGTGACAGATGTTCTTCTCAATAATAATTCAGTAATATGTACACTTCTAAATAATGTTATTTCTAGGCCTTCTTGTCTGTATGTTCTTGCCAGTCTCTATAATCTGTCTGCAACCAAATTTAAAAAGAAATCCTCAAAGGATTCTGCAGGTAAAGACTCTGTATGATGATGGGGTTATTATTCTTAGGTGGTACTAACTTGCTCCAAAGCATTCTGATTAAAAGTGCTGGTCTTCAGGAGACCTAGGGGCTTAAGAATGGGTAAAAATCCAGCAAAACCTGGAATTAACCCTTTGGTGCTATTATACTTCTTGTAGTGCTACTATGCTATATGCGGCTTGAATTCAAGAAAGGATTTGTTAAACAAATACCCTCAGGCTCTTTGTATTTTTTAGTTAAATTAGAGAAGGGAACCTTTAAGTGGGGCTTTTTTTTCCTTCTTTTTTTTTTTTCCCTTTTTTAATTTCTTTTATTTTTTTTTTCCAGTACCCAGATAATATGATGGCAGAGTCCTGATCCTTGTCCCCCTTTTGGATACCTGTACTTACGCTGCGTAATAGGACAGGCTGGAATCCGAGTCAGAGGTTAAGGAAAGAGGGTAATTAAAGGATTTCCATAGGAACCTGGGAAACATACCACTTAGCTTCGAGTTCAGGGGTTTGTAAGGCTAACGGTTTCCCAAATAACCACTGTGCATACGACTGCACACAAAGAAGTGGGGGGAAGTAGAGGGGTGGGAGAGACAGGGAGCAGATACAAGCTGCAGCTGAAGAATGCTGGCTTTGCAATACCAAGTAGCTGAACAAAGCTTCTGTCTTACTGCGCCTTTCCGTTCCTCCCACCCACTTTGTATTCGTTAATAGCACTGAAATATCATGCTATAGAAAACAGTTTCTGCAGAGGAAACATCTGGCTCTTTAAGGCTCAAGCAGTCGTTTAAGATTCCCCAAATATTCTTCATCCTACTTTGTTCTTGTAATTATTTCTAAGAGACTTGTGAAAACAGGCCAGTGGTAAACTCTTTAAGTGGAATGCAGGTTTATGTTTTTCTGTGTTTCTTCTGATTATGTCTCTGATTTTTAGGATGGTGTGAAAAAGCATGCTGCTCGGTGGGGAATAGACTGCAATTCATGCAGGTCGCTCTATTCCACATCACAGCAGGGCACTGGCTCTGGAAGCTAAACTTGTAAACTTCGCAACAAAAGCATGACCCGTAAAATTCACTGAACCCCTTGCAACCCGTTAAGAGGTACAGTCATACAGCGAGCAACTTCAAAGCCAAATCTCTTGGAGCAGCTGTCGTGTAGCCCTGGGTACCGTTGCTGCTCGCTGCACTTACAGCTCTTACTCCATGAAATTCCAAAAAAAGCGCTTGCTGTCCTCCAGCCCTGCAGCCGACGTGCTGGCTGGCTGAGCTTTGCTTGGGTCTGGGTGGGTGCTGAGGTGAGTCCCAGAGCAAGCAGTGACCTTTCTGGGTGTTCCAGAAAGGCAGGGGGTAAGGGCAGGAGGAGCTGGAACCTGAGGTGAAGGTAAGGCCTCTTTGGCAGAAAATACAGGTTGTAGGTGAAGGACAAAAGACAAAATAAGCCAATACAAAGCTATCCAGTAGAATTCATATTGTAATAGAGATCTCCCTCTTTGGCCATCCTGTGAGGAAGGGGAGGGACTAGCCTCCACAAAATTTATATAAATGTATATATTACTAATTTTTCTTAGTACCGATTTTGTTGTATCTTGAAGAAATAACTTAGTCTTTTATCCTGCTGCAATCAGCAAGTATATTTTCAGCCACAATTCCTCTGTATTATGGCTGTGTTTGTATTTATGTCTCCAGCTGGGGGCACAATCCAGTTATGGGTCAGATGTACTGGTTAAAGTAAGGACAGATGTATTTTGTCAACCCTTCTTCCCAAAGTCTGCCCACAGTAAGTTCTTCTCCAACGTGCTCCTTGGCCGTGTTTAAAGCCTGTCATCCCGCACTGGTGTATTCATTCCTTCTGC
Source organism: Nycticryphes semicollaris (assembly GCA_013400055.1). Lineage (NCBI taxonomy): Eukaryota > Metazoa > Chordata > Aves > Charadriiformes > Rostratulidae > Nycticryphes > Nycticryphes semicollaris. Next base: position 322,349 of record VXBJ01003840.1, read on the forward strand.
AGACAAGCACTCGATCATCTGACAGCATTACCTCTCACAGTCATTTTTAACATCTTTAATGGTTGTGACATGGAGATGGTGTACCTTGAGGGAGATGTCTGGCTTGGAGAACTGATAAAATGTGTTTGGATGGAGTCAGGCTGTCCTTCAGTGAAGAATTCCTCAGCCGTGCAGATGAGAATTTCATGGTCACAAGCTAAAGCAGAAACTTTTCAATTTGATTTTTGATATCTGCTAGCCTAACGTAATGTGATTGCGTTTGAAGACCAGCCTTTACTTTGGCAAGACTTTTTGCTGTTTCAAAACCTACAGTTTCTGCATAAGTATCCTCCCTTGAGTAAAGAAGCCCCTATGAAAAGGAGCTGCTCTAAAGACACTCATCTGAGGACAAATGAGAATATGTTAAAACATTATTGTCTTAAAGGCTGAGTGAGACTTGGAAAACAGATGCATTTGAACAACAAACCAAGTGCAGGGTCCTGCACCTGGGACGTGGCAATCCCAAGCACAATTACAAGTTGGGTGGGGAATGGCTGGAGAGCAGCCCTGAGGAGAAGGACTTGGGAGTGAAGGTGGATGAGAAGCTCAACATGAGCCAGCAGTGTGAGCTGGCAGCCCAGAAAGCCAACCCCATCCTGGGCTGCATCAAAAGAAGCGTGGGCAGCAGGGTGAGGGAGGTGATTCTACCCCTCTAGTCTGCTCTTGTGAGACCCCACCTGGAATACTGTGTCCAGCTTTGGAGTCTTCAGCAGAGGAAGGACATGGACCTGTTGAAACGGATCCAGTGGAGGGTCACAAAAATGCTCAGAGTGCTGGAGCACCTTTTCTGTGAAGACAGGCTGAGGGAGCTGGGTTTGTTCAGCAAGGAGAAGAGAAGGCTTCAGGGAGACCTGGAGCAGGCTTCCAGTATCTGAAGAGAGCTGCAAGAGAGCTGGGGAGGGACTCTTTGTCAGGGAGTGGAGTGACAGGACAAGGGATAATGGCTTTAAATTAGAACAGATGAGCTTTAGATTAGATACCAGAAAGAAATTCTTGACTGTGCGGATGGTGAGACCCTGGCCCAGGTTGCCCAGAAAAGCTGTGGCTGCCCCATCCCTGGAGGGGTTCAAGGCCAGGCTGGATGGGGCTTGGAACAACCTGGTCTGGTGGGAGGTGTCCCTGCCCAGGGCAGGGGGGTTGGAACTTGATGATCTTTAAGGTCCCTCCCAACTCTAGCCATTCTATGATTCTAAGAATTACTGCAATACATAAAGCTACCAATGTAGGATCTTGCTCTCTTTTTTGTTTAAGTATTACATTATTTGTAATTCTTTGGAAGAAAGCTTGTGTGTGTTTTCCTGTCGTTCTGACAAAGAATATGACACTGAATTACCTGCCTCCTCTACAATCCTTTTCTCCTTCCCAGAAGTGTAATTTATATATGTATATATGCACATATATAGTGACAGCCTTTCAGTGAACACCTTTCAGATCCCACCCTTTGTGGTGCAAACTGAAGCAACCAAATACAGGAATAACTTCTGCATCTTTCCCACGTGATTGATTTATTGGTGCCCCTTTAGGTATCTGCTGAAAGCAGTAAGTGTGAGCACATCTTTCCAATCCTAAAGGGGTCTGTTGTTCTATAGACAGAGTTCTAAACTAAGTACTTTCAGTGTTGTGGCCATACTAAACCAGTGTTAATGTTGGTGAACTGTGAAATGCTGCAACCACTACATGTGGGAGCTGCTTCAGGGGGATGGATGGCTTTTTCTTAAGAAAAAGCATAAATACCAAATTTTAATGTATCTGAGGTTTTAAATGCCTTTTTTAGTAGATGTATTGTTGCCTCGTATTCCTTTGTTCTTCATGTTTCCCAAATATGGGGTTTCTTTCTTTTTTGTGTCACCCCTGTGTCCATCTCTGTCGTTTGGATAGTTTGCTTTTGCTATGGAATGGTAGTAGTGGTTTCATAGCACTATTTCTTGTGCAATTTGAGATTGATGACAATTAATGTGGGCAGCTGCTTTCCCCCTATCTCATTCTCCATATGCCTAATAAAATTATAAAAATAGCTCTAGTTTTGTGCACTCACACGTGTGTGCGTGTGTGCTTAATAGTTTTGCATTCTTTTGGCTGATTTTTCAGCTTCTCCGAATTGTGTTGCTGGTTTCAATTCTTTCATTCTTCCTGTCTTTTGCCTCTTAGTCCAAGCTGCAAAAGAACCAAAGGTTAGACTTGAAAGGTTTTGCCACTGAAAATGTGGGTGGAACTTTAGAACTTGTGAATGATATGATACATGATCTACAAGTTCTCCTTGTTCATTTGATGTATATGATATGTTAAAAGAATATCTCAGATCCAAAGTCAACAATAATTATTTTTTTTTCTCAAAGCGCATTAAAACCATGTTAATTCACCATGAGGGACCATAAGGAAACACTTTTTTACTGTGAGGGTGACTGAGCACTGGAATAGGTTGCCCCAGGGAGGTTGTGGAGCTGGTGCCCCAAAAGCTGGTTGGACACGGTCGTGGGCAGCTGATTCTAGGTGGCCAAGCTTGAACAGGGAGGTTGGTCAAGAAGACCCCCAGAGGTCCCTTCCAACCTCAACCATTCAGTGATTCTATGAGAGGTACTGTAAGTTTTCTTTTCTGGTTATATAGCAGAAAATCCGCTTTGAAATTGCAAATTGAAACGGCACTTGATTAAGAAATCCAGGAGTACTATTAAAAGTTCTCTTTTCTTTGTGCAGAAACACGAACAGATCGAACAAAGAAACTCTTTAGACACTACACAGTGGGATCCTATGACAGCTTTGATGCTGCAAGGTAAGATTTTTTTCTTTTTGCTTGCAATCTGTTTACAAAACCTTTCTGGGTTTTATTTAATTGTTACTTTTTGTTTAGACTTTTGAGGGAAAGAGGGAAGCAGATTACTAAACAGAGCTTCTCAAGGTGTTATTCTGCATCTAAACTGGTTTTTACCACCACTTACTTCTTTCATATGGGATGGGTCTCCAAAAATAGTGAGTAATGAAGTAATAAGTGTCACTCTTTTGTGTTCCTGAGTGGTGAAAGAGATCAGCATTTCACAAGAGCAGTACGTTGCCAGCTGCTTCTACAGTCAAGGACTACTTCAGTCGTTGGATACTTCACAAGATCAGACCTTCTATATCTGTTCAGAGACTCACACTCACTGACAAGAAAGCTAAAACAAAATCCTGTGTTTTGTTGTTCTGAATGGTATCTTAGATCCTAAGGGAAATTAGGCAGTTAAAAATAAGGAATTTACACATTAGAAATTATATGATTCATTTTCAGTTTCTGCTGAGTAGTCATGACTTTTAAGCAGGTTCTTTGCCCACATGCAAAGCTGGACATACAGCCAGCTTCTGGGAGAAAGAATGATCTTAAAGTGCAAAACCTCCATTGGCTGTTGGTGTCTTCTTCTAAAACTGCAACAGCCCACAAAGTTGTGTTTCAGATACTTGACTGAGGCTGCAAGTCAGCTTTTTGTACCTCTAAATGGTAATTTTACTGGTGCTTGCATATTGCTGCTAAAGAAAAAACAATTGGCATTTAAGAATGTGACTGGAGATTAGTATGGCTTGTTAGAATGCACAGATTTAATTCCTAACATGGGCTTCTTCAGGGAGGGGAATTGTTAAGAGAGGTGAACGATGGCAACCTAACAGCAATTCTCAATATTTCCAAATCTGTACTGCTTTGATTGCTTTTGATTTACCATTTCCTGTCAACGTAAAGGAAGAATATAGTAAAACAGATTTAACTGCTCGCAGCTAAGTTTTCATAAACATTTGTTAGAAGGCAATTGTGCCTATGTGTTAGAAGAGCTTTGAAACTGAAGTATTCACAGATCCTTTCTGGAGATGATGTGGGGGAGTGAGGGGAAGTGTCTGCACCCTTCCCTTTTTCCTTCCCCCTCCCAAAGGGCAAAAATTGCTGAGTAGAAACACTCTGTTCAGAAGTCTATATTAATGGGCTTATTCACATGCAGGAAAATACATTGTACATGGCATTTTTCATCTTTAGGAAAATGTGGAGCTTGAGTAATGGAGGTTCATTAAATCCTATTTCAGCTTTTCATAAGAGATCAGTTATCCATACATTAGTACTTCAGAAAAATGGGTAGTATGCATACTTATGTGTAGAAAGGCAGTGAGACTTGCTTGCCAGTACAAATAGTCATTAAATATCATATAAATACAATAAATGAAACTACCAATGTATTATCTGCTTTAAATGCTGATGGGATGCGTTAATTCTGTGATGCAAAAATGATGCTGTCTTTTGCAGCTGTCAGTCGCTGCCACTGCTGACATTCCTTTACCTGGATCCTTTAGCTATTTTATTAAAACCTTTTAAGAACTAATTACTTTGAGTAATTTTCCTCTAATCCTATGCAGATAGACGTATGTTGAAGGGAAGGATAGGCTTTGTTGCAATGGCATACATGGGAGAGGGTGAAGTTTCCTATGCTAGCAGGAGCTCTTACTGGACAAACACGAGTCGGTAGATGGTTGTCCCAGTCTGCAGCTCCAGAGGGTGAGGTAGCAAGTGGGATGGGCAAAGTTTCCTTCTCCTCTCCAGATGGAGCAATCAGGCAACAACCATGGTGTCATAGACCAGAAAACGCCATGGCCCGAGGCTGCTCTTGCTTGACGTCCCTTAGAGTCACAAACAAGGAGCAGAAAGCAGTCATGGAAAAATCATGGAGTCATAGAATAGAATCATACAATAGTTAAGGGACCTATAAAGGTCCTGTAGTCCCACCTCTTGCCATGAGCAGGGATATCTTCAGCTAGATCAGGGTGCTCAGAGACAGGTCCAACCTGACCTCAGATGTTTCCAAGGATGAGGCATTAACCACATCTCTGGGCAACTTGGGCCAGTGTTTCACCAACCTCATTGTACAAATTTCTTCCTTGTATTTCATCTGAATCTACCCTCTTTTACTTTAAAACACATTATTCCTTGTTCTGAAGACCAAATATACCAACAAAGTTCCAAGGAGATAATGTAAGGCGGCTTTGACATATCTCTGGAGTTTTCTGTCTTCCCTGTATTTGTGATAGTGGTCCAGACAATCAGGGGACACTGTTTTGGAGAGCTGGGGGAGGTGAACCCCACTGAATTTGTTAGGAAAAATGTTTGTTTGGATTTCTTTTGTCTAGGCTGGATGGGTAATACAGTGGCCAGGAAAGCAAAAGCTTCCAGAATATTATAAATATTCTTCAGAAGTCTAGTTAAACTTCAGGTTTACCTTTCATTCAAACAAAATTATTTGGAGGTCTTAAATCAGTTAATAGAAGTTGGTTAGAAACAGAAATTATTGCTTAAGGCATAGAATGGATGTTGGAATTTTTAAAATTCTTCATTTTTTTAAAATTAATAATAAGATTAACCTTTAGAAATGAAAATTTCTTCTTTTTAACTTAAATGAGGGAATTTATCAATTCTTTCAAGATAGCACAATGAATTGTTCAGTCAGGAAAATCGGAGAGAAGACAAAATTAAGTTATCAAAATAAAATATGGTAAATTAATTAGTTGTTTAACTTCAAATGTAAAATGTTAGCACCTTTTTAAATATGATGTGACTGGTGATAAAGTGGTACCTTAGTTTCCATACTCTAGAGTCATATATAAATGAGCAATTTTGGTATTATGTAAAGATTATAAACTCGATTTGGGGGAAAACATGATCCAGTTGCCTTCATGGATTTGGAAACTTTAGAAGACAAGAGCGGAAACTTTTACTGCTGCATTAATTGCATCATCTCCCTCCCGCCCCCAGCAGAATAGTGAAATAGCAAAAGTCAGCAGCATAATTGAATGCCAAGTTCAATGCAGTTACGAAATATGTGGTGTAAATGTAAGGCTTCCTGCCCCTTCTGTCTTCCCTTTCTTCACAGTGCAAATGACTTCCACATTTTTGGGGTATTTTTCCCCAAACCAGTTTAACTGGTACTAATCAAATCATGGGAGAAGTTTTCTTGGTGCCTCTTCTTGACACCCTCTGGCTCCCAGAGTACGAAGAAGCTCACAGGAGAGGATGTACTAATAAATAACCTTTTTCAAGGGCTTGTTGTCACAACGTTAATGATGGGACCAAATAGATTTGCCTTTTGCTTTTGGTTCTGTCTTTCTGCATGAAGAAAAAGAGGAAAATTGGATAGTGCGGTCTGGGAGGTATGTGTGAGAAAGCTTAATTAAAAGCTTAGTTCATTAACCCGAATGTCCCTACTTGGAGTCAGGTGGCAGCCTCCACGTCTCATGAGGGTAGAAGCGGACAGTAGCAACTCTTCAAAAGCCAATTTACATACAAACATGTAACAAACCCAAGAGGTTCTTCTCAGCTATGTATCCCAGCAATCCTCCATTGATGTTGTTATCCGTGCTGTCGGATAGAGCCATACAAGCTTTAATCCTTGACAGCTCAGAGACACTCTTTGGCAGAGCTGAAGCCATACCCCTGGAATTCAGCATGCTCTCTAGTTTTTAAACCGCAGAATCTACCTGTTGAATACCTCAGTCTCTGCCCCAAAGCCATGGTGTGAATGGAGCTGTCTTAATAGTTTAAACATTAGGTGTGTTTTAGGTAGGTAGTTACACTATTTTTAGTGGAAGCTCTCAATTTGATGCAGAAATATTTTCATCTGTTTTGATACCTGGTTTCATGTGGGTATTTTGCACAAATTGATTGTCTTCCTTCTGAAAGAATGCAGTTATTCATCAATTTAAATATCTGTTTTGAAATGATGGAAGCCTGTTGAAGAATTCTGGTTGCTGGGAAGTCATGAGGGAGTTAAGGGACCTTTCCCCAGTTCTGGCTCACCACTGGTCTCGTTCCTTCAGCGCGGTGATTTGGGCCTATGTACTTGCTGAGCGCCGCCAACAGCAGCAATTAAACCCTGGCAAACGGTTCATTACACAAATTGAAGGAACGTCTAAGAGCTGTTGTTATTTTTATATATCCACATTTTCGTGTTGGTTCTCCCTAGGCCCAAAGAACAGCGAGGGAAACCCTGAGAGAAGTAAGAATAGGTCATTCTGCCTTGAGATAATTGACTGTTTTTTATTTCTTCTGTTGGATGGCACTGGTTCCACTGCACTAGTGTTTTCTGTGAAGTTCGTAGGGGTCAGTTGATCTCCTGCAGGAGCTGAAGTAAGGATATGAAAATAGATATTGGTCATTTGTAAAAATAAATCCATGATTTCTGTTACTTTATTCTGGAACTGAAGCACTGATAAGAAGTTGGAAGTGATTTTACACTTTTAAGCTGCAGGCATAGGTTTTCAACGTAATTCTTGGTTTCCTTTTCTCTGGTGGAAAGAAGTAAAAATTATAGTATTTTAACTTTTGTACGCATGTACTTAGCTCGTACTTAGTTTTGTCCAGGAGATAGTAGCAAGAATATCTGAGTATGCTCATAGTTGTAATGTAGATGCAACGTATATAAAACTGATATCGATATAACCACATGACACAGTGATGTCGTTACATCCGAAGGTCGTTGTTACATCATTGAGGCTTTAATGATTTAAGATCTCTACATATGTGATCTTCTTGGTTCTTTTGGGCATAGAGAACAATCAGCACCCACCAAATTATGGAAAACAGAGTATGTAAAATGTTTTGTCTGTGTGTAGTTAACTTCATTTCTGAAGATATTTTGTTGGGCTTGCCTGAGGCCTGTTCCGAATTAATTGGTGTTCTGTGAGTATAATAAGCTGATAGCGCTGAACTGCTCTTAATGTGAGGCAGAAAGAGAAAGGCACCTCATTTTTGATACCTCAAGCCTCATTAACTTGGAGAATGTAATTTAATACAATTTGGAAAATTATATATAATGTTTAAGCAATAATTCAGGCACTGTAGATTTTGTGGAGCCGGTGGAGATGTGAAATGTGACGTTTTTCATTAACAGTTATTTAATTTCTAGTGAAAATGATTTTACGTGCTAATAAACAACTTCAACTTCGCACTTTGCCTCCCCTGCTCTTGTGTGTTGCCATGACTGAGGTTGTTATGTTGGTGACAACAGCAAATGTGTGGATGTATTTGAACTTTGTGTTGAAATCTGGAGTCTAATTGCATGAAGATGCAATATGAAAGTCCAGTACAGTTACAGGAAGATGCAAAACTCTATGGTGAGCTTTAAGAGTTTCCATGAACTTGTAAGTGCATTTTTAAAGTTGTTTACTGCCTTCATAGCGAAGTTTGTTTAAAGCACTTCAGTAAAATCTGGCTTTTAGCAACTAATGGTTTTGTAGCTAATGATTACAATTTACCAGGTATATTCTGGGGTAGATGTTTGCCTAAATTTTTAGCCGTAAAGTCTTAGCAAAGTAAGACCATCAGGTTCCAAGACCAAAGTTTAAA
>VXBJ01003840.1:330778-356063 GCA_013400055.1 Nycticryphes semicollaris
AAAATTAAAATGCTCTGAGAAGTTTTAAGGACCCACCTCTAGTGCTAATGAAAACCTGTGACTATGGGTACAGAACGTCCTGATTGCAAGGGCCATGACAGTGACTGAGCCTATTTTCTCTGTAACTTCTCCGAACAGATGCTGGAGGGCAGGATGGATTTAAATGGCAGAACCAAAAGCAGCAGCCTGTCTCCTGTGCATGAGGAGGAATAAAGTTTTCTAAATTGGAACAGAGAAAAGTTTAAAAAAAAAAAGCAACACACCCCCCTCTCCCAAAATGATAATAAATGACAGAAGGTGAGGACAGGAAAAAAAGATTGGGAGGGTGCGATACCAGGTTAGTTAAAAACAGGAGCATTAATTAGATGCAAAGATAGATCAAAGGAAAACAGGAAATGAACATGTTTGTTTTCCAGGGGAAAATAGAACTATTAAGTCTCTAACAATTAGTGGTTTATATCCCTGTCTCCCAGCCTCCACGGCGATGACTTGGCTTCCTCTGTGTGACCTTTAATTCCCTGCCCCGACGCACCTTTGGCTGCTTTCCTCTCACCTAATCACTAGATGAGCAAAACCCGACATATGGTGCCACTGTTTGTAAGTGATGCATTTTCAAGTTTTGGCAGGCCAAAAGGAACAAATAGCTGTTGAGTTCGCACTATGGGCTTTCCTCCAGTGGGAACAATGATTTAAACTACTTCTTGTTTGTTTTTTCTTTCCTTTTTCCAGCCAGCTTTTCACAAATATTTGTTGCATCCGTGGAATTTGATCTACAAGGGAAATTCTAATGGTGAATGACAGGCAACATATGTCTTTTTTTCCCCTATTAAAAGAAGAAACTGTTGAGAAGTCAGAGGGGGGTTAATCTTCATGTTCTAATTTATCACTGGTAACTTCCATCGTGCAAAATCCAAGATTGATGGGAGGAGAATGTCTTAGAATCATAGAATCATAGAATGGTTCCATAGATGGAAGGGACCTTAAAGATCAAAAAATCCCACCCCCCCTGCCCTGGGCAGGGACACCTCCCACCAGATCAGGTTGCTCCAAGCCCCATCCAGCCTGGCCCTGAACCCCTCCAGGGATGGGGCAGCCACAGCTTCTCTGGACAACCTGAGCCAGTGTCTCACCACCCTCACAGTCAAGAATTTCTTTCTGGTATCTAATCTAAATCTCCCCTCTTTCAATTTAAAACCATTACCCCTTGTCCTGTCACTATACTTCCTGAGAAAGAGCTCCTCCCTGGCTCTCCTCTAGGCTCCCTTCAGATACTGGAAGGCTGAGATAAGGTCTCCCTGGAGCCTTCTCCAGGCTGAACAAACCCAGCTCTCTCAGCCTGTCTTCACAGCAGAGGTGCTCCATTCCTCTGATCATCTTGATGGCCCTCCACTGGACCCATTTCTACAGGTCCATGTCCTTTCTTTGTTGAGGACTCCAGAGCTGGACACAATATTCCAGGTGGGGTCTCACGAGCGCAGAGTAGAGGGGTAGAATCACCTCCCTTGCCCTGCTGCCCACGCTTCTTTTGATGTAGCCCAGGATGGGGTTGGCTTTCTGGGCTGCCAGCACACACTGCTGGCTCATGTTGAGCTTCTCATCCACCATCACTCCCACTTTGTTTTGTCTTGGGACAAATAGATGTGCTGGAATTATATTTCTCTATCAGTTGGGTGGGATCAAACCGTAAAAAGAGGGTTCTGCTAAAAAGCAAGCAGTAGCTGATGTCAGGGCGTTCGCTTGGAATAAAGACAATCTGGGCTCGAGTCCCACGTGTGTTAGACTGATTCGACTTAAACTCTTATATTGCATTGCTGGTGAGTGCCAAGAACCTGGAGCATGGAGCGATTCCCCGTCCAAGTCTTTTGAAACTGTAATTCTTTGACTGAGCCAAGAGGCAGATGCTCGCCCCGGCCTCAGAGGTTGTGACGTGGGGGTGGGGATGGTGGGTTTGCATGATTGGCAGATATGCCGATTCAATCGCTGGGGATATCGCTGGGACAGGGGAGGCTGCTCTCTCCCACAGAAATGTCGTCCCCTATTCTGGAGCAAAAATGTCTAACAAAGGCTTCATTTTGACTAAAATATTTCAACAAAATACTCGCTTTAACAGATAAGCATTTCACTAAAAACTGCTTTCCTGGCAAAATTCTGAACAGAATAGATAATGTTAAGTTAAATATGTGCACTAGGAAATGGTCGTAACTGCATATTTAGGAAAAAGACTGTTACCCATGTGTCTCCAAAAATAAAAGCACATTGGGCACAGATCATGGGGCTGAGAATTAAGAGTTTAATGCTACAGTTGAAAACTGTGGCTGATACTGAATAAATTGTGTGGTCCTTTAAACTGACCGATGGTGAAGCGCTGTCGGATTAGTTAGAACAGTTGTAGCTGTAGCAGAGGTGGTTTATACCTCTACTTTAAACACTTCTGATATCATAAATTCTAAAGTGCACTTAAAATTAAACTCCGGGCATCTTAAGTTAGTCACTCAATTGACTTGAAATGATAAACCAACATTTTTACCGTCTCCAGTACTTATGAAATAAAAGCTTTGTGTCTCTAGAAATTACACAGCACTGCCACCAGCAAGCTCCAGCTGAGCATTAAAGGAAAGAGGGCAATAAGGAGAGATTCCACTTCAACATTCTTTAATTAGGAAAAGTAATGGCCAATTTAAATAAAGCAGAGCCCTCTCTCTGTAAAGTCAGTGATTTTTCACTGCTACCGAAGTTGTGGCCTAAAGTGGCCACGCTTTGACAAAACTGCTGAAAATGATGAAAACTGTTAGACAGGAAAGCCGGTAAAGGTGGACGTTTCTCAACATGTTTTCTAGATAAGTAATGGCTTAAAATAACTCAAGTTCTTAGTGTAATTAGGGAAAGGGAGAGAGGGGAGAATATATTTCAGAATAAAGGTAGAGATGCCGCCTCCTTTTTGACAACAAGCTTGTAAAACAACATGGTGATTAGTCAGGATTTTTACATCTTGATATATATATATGCGTTTATATACTTTTATATCCTGATATGTTTTAATACGTGCAAATTAAACTGGAACCGAAGCCACCTAAATTTCTTTTCAGTAAAATCCTAGAAAAATCTAAGTTTTTCAGTCTATACTGTGTTCCTAAAGCACTTGAAGGAGAAAGAAGTGGGGGAAATGCTGTCAGAAACCCTTCCCTCTATACCTTTGCTTAATACCTCACTTGTTTAGAGACAGAACTTGAAACTTGTGAAACGCCTTGTACTAAAGTGTTGTAAAATTTTACAGGAATTTTAACACTGATGATTAAAGCAGTGTACACTTCTGTACAATGTAGTATTTTGAGTGAAATATGTCCATAAAACTGAAATGAACTGAAGTATTCAAACTTCATGTGGTTAGAAATGAAGACTAGTATTTATTTCTCAAGCAACAGGAGGGACAGGAGGATGATAATTCCTCCTGCCCATCATAGCAGACAGGGTGTGTTGGAAACCCTGAGGGACCCCTTAAAACTAATTTGAAACTCATGGTTATCACCAGTCATGAAATCACCAGTCTCCTTCCCCTATTTCGTTATTTATTTATGTGTAGCTGTCAGAATGGTTAGACTCTCTGAATGACTGCGGGAACAAATCAAGTTGCGATACTGAAATGTCTGGTGAGTTTGGTAGTTGGTATAAAGACCTGCCATGTCAGACTGCTACCTTAAAGGGCTTGTAACACATTTTGAAAGTGTTAATAAAACACTTTTTTGTTTGCTTTTTTTGGTTTTGCTTGTTTATTTTTTTAACTGCAAGTGTGTCTGAAGTGTGTTACAGAAAGCCCAGTCAAGAGAAGCTGAGGAAGGTGGATGTGTTCATCTGAGTTACCATGGGCTGTGCAGGTGCCAAAGCTTGATGACAAAACTGGAGAAGGAGGGAATGCAGTGATCCATGGGGTTTGTCGGTAATGCAGGGAGCAAGTAGCACAGCTTGGGTGCAGGCTGGTGGAGCACTTTAGGGAAGCACCAAATGTGCCTGTCCATCTCTGACACCTTCTCTGCTTTTGGCCTGTGGCAGAGACAGAATCTTGAGCTCCAAGGACCGCCGTGTCCAACCCAGCATGGTCGTGCATATGTTCCAGTGGCACTCTCTAAAAAGGGAAGGAAAAAAATTCCAAGTCCTATCTGATATACGCCAGCTCTGAGATAAGCCCAGAGATTGATGAGCGAGCTTTCTGAACTAGTTCAGATGCTGCAACAGCTAAGAAAATCTTTATTGTTATATATAGTTCTGTTTCTGTGTGCTCATACCATTACCTTCTACTCAGTAGAAGATACCATTACCTTCTACCCTCAGACTTCTTTCCTGTGAGGGTGGCAGAGCCCTGGCAGAGGCTGCCCAGAGAGGTGATGGAGTCTCCCTCTCTGGAGACATTCAAAACCCTCCTGGCCATGTTCCTGTGAGACCTGCTCTGGGTGGACCTGCTTTGGCAGGGGGTTGGACTGGATGATCTCCAGAGGTCCCTTCCAACCCCATAGCATTCTGTGATTCTATGATCTTACACCTGGATTTACTTCCCTGGTTCTACCTTCGTTACTTGCCCTATTTTTGAACTGTGAACACATTCTTTCCCATGTTACCGTGGCTGGCTGTGGTAATACAGACCCCCTTTAGTAAAAACATTTGGAAAAGTATTGATTGAACAATCCTATATAGAAAATCAGCGTTGTGATTAGTAGCTATTATTATCATTATTATTCCTTTTGTGTAAATACTTTATACGTTAAGTTGCTTAGGGAAAAAAAAAATCTATTTCTGTGTGGTTTGGTGGCAATGGCAGAGGCTGGAACTGCAGCTGGTTTGGGGTAGAAAAATACAGACTTATAAAGTAAGGTGGATAAATGTTCTAGTGCCATAAATATATGTATGTGTTTGTACAGTCTGTTTGTTCAAGGCTCATAGTAGGAGCAATGAATATTAATATTTTCATACCGCAGGCTTAGATTGCTCAAATGCTTGATAATTACAACTGAAAATTGCTACTAAGTGTCAGGTGTAAGTGGAGGGTGCTGTAGCCCAAAATACTAATGAGATTGATGGAACATCAGTATGAAATGGTTTGAAGGACTCTGCCTGATAAGACTCTCATGTTCTATGCTAGGAGGACACCTGCCTGAATGTTTCGTGTTTAGTTTCTACTTTGTCCTGTGTGTTACTTGAATTGATTATTTATTTTTAAATATATATATAATTAGTGAAGATAGAGGAATGAAGATGTTCATTCTTTTAAGCTGCCTTTGCCCACTCTCCTCGCCCCACAGTGATTTTTTTGTTTTCTCCTTCCCAGTGCAGATGGGAGAGAACAATAATGTTTCTCTTAAAAAACCCAAAACTATATATACTTATTGCATTGTGGGTATATATTCATATATGGATGGCCACATAGAGTGTGTGTGTGTGTGTGTATATATATATATAGGATCGTGACCTTACTCTTGACTTGTTTTCCCTTCATATCCTATCTTGAGATTTTGGTGTAACATAAAAGCAGGCTTTTACTGGATGCTCTGTGTGTCTAGGAAATTGTTTGACTCCCTGTTTTGCGAGATGGATAGGTTACTTTAGTGGTTACAGTTTCAGCAACTTAAAGTGAAAACAGAGAAAAACCCTGAAGTAGTAAGAGCTCTTACTTTACCTACTCCCTTCCGCTACACCAAATAATATGATATTAAGTGTAATTAAAGGCTGGATAAAAGAAGGTGGACTGATATACATACATAGCGAGAGGAAGTTTCTCCTTGGTTCTACATAAAGAAATTGTGTAACTTGTTTGCACTTGTGTCATAAAATATAATGTTTAAAACCTGTATTTCTCTGTAACATTTTATAGCATAAATTCATAAAAGTATATAGCACTGTTAATTGCTTTACCATAGGTTGCTTCTTTATATTAATGGTTAATCCTTTGGGCAACTCTGTCAAACACAGGGCTGGAAAAAATAGTACAATCTTTCTGACATCTTGATTCGTATTGAATCACTTCATGACTGATTTTTATTTTATTTTTTACCTTAGTGAAGAACTGTTCATTTTTTACCAAGGGTTTCAAGTATGTGACATCCCATAGAGACAACTTGATGATTTTTACAAAAGTGTGAATGAAACACCTTTTTAAGCAGAAGGAGTTACGTGCCCTGTCAGGTTTTACAGTGATCTATAATTTCCTCACAACGCAATACAGACCTGTGCAGTAACAGCAGTTGGGGAATATCTAAATGTCCTCTTCTGGCATGTTAGAATTTGGCATATACCTCTTTCCTCAAGGAATCCATGTCCATGGAAAATACGCAGCCTTGTTTTTCTCATGGTCATAGGTCTCTGTGTGAAGTTTACTGAACTCTGTAGAAACAACACTGATACAGGAGATCTGAAATATAAATATATGGATATTTAGGAAGTATATAGGAGTATTGCTGAAGGACTCACTCTTCTTTTCTCTTTTCTTTACTTGGCCTGAACATAGCCAGCCGAGGAAGACATGGCTATGCCAACTTAGCCATTCAGCTGTGGAGAAAATGTAAACTTGGCTGACATATTAGAATACGTCCTTTCTGTTGCAGTTTGAAGTTACTTGCCACAAGTAATAAACCCAGAGAGAACAATTGTGTAAGGGGTGATGGTGGTGGTCTTTTTTTCCTTTTTCTTTCTTTCTTGTTTTTTATTCCAACCAGCTGTTGGAAGTGGTAGTAAAGATTCTGTCATTGGATGCTGCAATCTCCTTGAGAGCACCTGTGACTCTGGAATCCATAGGTACTACTAAGCATTTTATTCCATGCTGCGTGTCCATATGCAGCCCCGTTTTGCTACTTGTTTTTTGGTGAGGCAGCAAAATGACTTGGAGTCACTGTCATTGTGAATGCCTGATGAAATAATGCTTATTCTTCAGTGTCACTATTTTGAAAACACTAAAGAGTGAGAACTTTTAAGCTTTTATGGATAACGGGCTGTGTTACCTCCAAATAGAGCCTCTAATTCATCTAATTCAGTTTTAACAGTAAATGTTGTACTGGAGGATTCTGGATCATGGCAATGAAAACATTGTTTGGGAAATACTTCAACTTCAGCCTAATTCCACTTTATGTACAGTAGCTCCAAGAAGAAAGTGAAGGCCAGTGCCCCAGTACCCGGTCTGAAGAAAGGAGAAAAAATTACATCTGTAAGTTCCTACAAACACTTCTGATGGGTTTTTGGGTACGGAGAAGAAAGGGCAAAGTCAAACACTGCAAAGAAAGGAAATAACATTTTTACTTAAATTTCCCATTCTGAGAATCTCTTGGCCTCAGATACTGAAGAGCAGAAAAGACGACCCTGCATTTTTAGTTGTCCTATATGATTCTGTTCATCCCTTCTGTCATATTTTAATTACTGTACCGTCATTATACTCCTTGGACTTTCCAACTACCTAATGAGGAGTCTATCAACTCAAAGGAAACAGTTCTCCACTACTCATCAACCATCTTTTTGAGCATATTTTCTTACTGTGCTCCTCCCAAGCACATCTTGCTATAGACTTCCAGATAAACATACGTTCTAAAGACCAAACCATTTAGGCTCACCTTATGTGACTAAAATTATATTGGCAGAATTGATCAGGGGTACAGAGTGAGCGCTGCACGCTTGGTTTTGACACAAGGCAGGACAAAATACGTGATTGCATTTTTACCAAATGTCTCCTATAAGAGTATATTGTGCTTACAGAAAGCATTGTTAGACAGTGGGAATAAGTAGCTGAGAAAAGCAAAATGCAGAAAATAAACACACGGTCTGAAAAGTGGTAGAAACGTGTTTCACCGAAATAGGTGGAAATTGTTATTGGTTATTTAAGGTATTATCATAAGAAACAACAAAAAGATTCTATCAAAGGCAGTAGAACTGGGTTGTGAATTATTCATTAGGATAATAACCTGTTATTGCCCAAAGCTGTAGCATGTATTTACCAAACAAGCACAATCTTAAGACAAATTGTGTTGCAGTGCAGTGAAAGGCATCTTCATGTGAGAGAATCCCTGCGTGTGATGACAACGTTACAGAGAGGTTACCATGAGCTTGGATGTACTGTTGACTACATCTTGCCATTTCTGTTGGGGTGTAAGTGGGTTGGGTAGGGTACCCATCTCTGTATTTTACGATTAGCTGTGCGAAGGACCACGCTCCCGGGTGTAGCTGATACCTCTTGGACAAGTGGTTGCTGTTCCACATGTTACACAAGAGCTGGGAAGGCTCTTTTGCAAGACCTACAGCTGGATGATCAGTGCCTGGGGAACGTGAGCAATCACATGCAGAATCTTCATTAATCTTGAAGGCCTTAATTATAAGGATTAGCCAATTTTCCTGGAGTCATTACAGTAGATGACTATAAATAGTTAGGCTGACCCCTTCCAGCAATGACAGCCAAATTTTTTCCACTGGAAGTCTGTTATATCTTGCAGTAAGATTTGCTGTAGACATCGCTTCCATTTTATATATGGTATCAGGACAGGTAACTTCCCCAAAAAGGGGAAATACTCAGACAGAACATTATTGGTATGCTTTTAACAGGGATTGACTGTTGAGACATGCAGTAAAGAGGTCCTCTTGAGTATATTTCCAGAATGCTCTTGTCTGGGCTTGAACATAACCACCATAAACTGACTATCATAGACTGAAAGAAATTAATGAGACAGCTTTCTGACATTGTAGATAAATTTATGGAATGTTTTAGATGTTGGTTTATTGCGTCTGGCAAAGTATTAAAAAGGCATTTCCCTTATTGTTGTACTGTGATTTGATCCTTCTAATGTAGCTACCTGTGGATTCAGTAAATCCTTCAAAAAAATTGAAATGCAAGAGTACTAAGGAGAGGATATAAAAAAGGTCTGATGAAGAGATTTGGATTTACTTGGCCAACTGAAAGAAGTGAACTTGGAGACAATAACCTGTCACTCAAGGACAGGGAGAGCCATCTGACTGAAGGGTTTGTGGGCTATGATTGTTACTCCTTTGGTTGTAACTGGTTGTTTGAATCTCATGTGTGATCTTTTGATAAATTCTGTGCCTTGGGAGGCTGGGCTGTGGTTTGTTAAAGCTGAAAAGTTTAGTCCTAGATTCTGTTTCTGTGGGATGCACAATTGGAGAGAATCAGGAAGATAATTCCTATTTGAGTTCAGGTTTTTTTCTGCCTTGGGGAGAGATTTACAATACACCAATTAGACACTTTTGTTTACAGATAATGATGATCATTTCCAAGGGTGTGCACTCTGTGTGCTGTTTTTCACATTGAAATCAGCAACCCTACATGGGATACAAACTTGCTCAAACATATTCTATGGTCCTCGTACTTTCCATCTCTGTGATTCAGTATTTTAACTTTTGGAGTAACTCATGCTGTAGGACAGGGTGTAGTTATTCTAGTTAGGAAGCTTGGTTTTGTGGGTTTGCCTCCATCAGGAACCTGTGCTTCAGCCTTTATTTTATTTTGATGGAGGACTCGACATTTTCTCCTTACTTCCTTGAGTATTGTCTTAATGGGCTGTTAGAGAAAGTAGAAATCCTTGCTGTTTTGATGGTTATGTTAAATGTAACGGTGCTGAGTTCAGATCTCAGGTGTCTGTCTGATCATGGGTAAATCTCTTTTATTTCCCTTTCTCCATTGGTAAGTCTGTAAAATTCTGGAAATTCTAACAAGTCTCCACAATTCTCGAGCCTTAAAATGTTAGGGAAGCTGCATGAACCAATGAACAAGTATGTTTTCTAATATTTAGTGTTTGGATAAAGCAAAATTGATTTTAGATTGACTTTTTTGGGGCCTGATGCTTTTATATTTAAGATTGTGCTTCATGCAGAAGTATTCTGCACTTGATAGCATGTATTTTGCATTTAACTTTGTATGCAATGAGTCTTGGACTTACACAGCCCAAAGTCAAAGTAATATGTGCGCTATTTAAGTAACTGGTTTCAAAATAACTCATTTTATTACCATAATGTGAAAATAGACGAGTTTTCAGAATATTACTCTGAAACAGACTCTGTTTAATTTCATTTTGAGATGGGATAGAAATGGAGTTTAAGGCTTTTACCCGAGTAAATTTGGCATATCACAGGTAACAGGGACTCTTCAGCCTCATGCAGAGCCGTACACTGTACCCAGAGCATCTGTGAAGAAACTCCTCTTCCTCTTTCCTGAGCTCAAACCTCCAAACAGGCTTGTAATGTAACGTCACCTTTATTTGTCACTGGTAGCTATACCCTATACGCTTTCTGTTGCTAAGTATTTACAACACCTTCAGGATCAAAGAAATGCTGCCAAGGAGGCTCATTGTGAGAAATTTTGACCTACTTTTCCATTTGGCACTGCTTTGCCTGCCAGGACCAGGTGGACTGTGAGCAGACCTTTAGTACATCCTCAGTAAAGAGGCCCAGTCTAACATTGAAATAATAAAAACCCCTCGTGGCAAAGCAAACAAAAAACAGTATTGCAAACAGGTAGAGGCTAAACTTCTCTTCTCCACTTTTGCCCCCTTCTCTTGGGGACACAAAGTGATTTTGGTGGGAGAAAGGATATGGAAGTTGATAGTTCAGTTAATCTGTGTCTGCATGTTTCTTTTCCATCCTTTTCCTGCTGCTAGTTCATAGCTCTGCAGCTCTGGGCTGTGTGTAGAGAATCAATTTGCTCTCTGTGATTGCTTTAAACAACTTTAAACTGGTTTGCCATAAGATTATTATGGGTCCCCTTCTCCTAGCAAGTAAATGAAAAGAAATGGCTACACATCTGATTTTTTCAAACCTATATTTTTGCTTTACATGCTGTGTTAAGAGTTTTCCTTATGTGGTACATGACTCAAATGGTATATTAGTAAGCTGTATTTGTCAAGTACTGGAGATCAGTTTGTATATTTTGTTACCAAAAATTGATGCTGTGCTTTCCCTTCCCTTCCCTNAAAACACAAAATTTCATAAAATTTCGGCAATTTTGTATTACCACTTTCTATGTCTAAAATGAAGTATAAAACTGGGTATTTTACACAATAAATGTGCTGAACGTGGGAAGAAGATCATAGGTGGCTTTCATATTTTTAATCTGAACTGACAAAGACTTCTACATTAGGATGAGGAGACCGTAACTTGGAAGTGCCTGCTCATGTCATGAGTGGAGTGTGAAAGGACCCTGGATGCCTGTGTTTTAGGTGTAGATGCCTAATGTTGATCAGGTGAATAGATCCCGAGTTTTCTGAGCCCTGCTGTTGGAGCTTCTAGCTTTTTACAGAATGACATTGTGAATTTGTCTGGTTTTGTCAACAGAAATGAAAGAATGAGAGCAAGGTCTGATGAGGTACCTGGCAAATAGGCTTCTGAATTCTTTGTATTAATGGAGTGAGATGAGAGTAGGGTTTGGGTAGGGGAGAAGAGGGCTGTCCTTTGGACCAGGCACTTTCTATGATGAGGTTCTCAAAAGTAGCCTTCTAACCTCTATTAAGCTGTTGATTGTTTACAAGGAAACTTGAAGGAAATGTGTTTTATTAATTTGATCATGCATCAAGAAAAAGAGACAGCTTTACTATTGACTCTTCAATGCATAAGTCTGGAGCCCCACCTTGAAAATGTGAGTGGTGAAATAAAACAAACCCTTGTGTTTGTAGATTCAGTTTCTGTACCATTAGGACGTTGCTGGAGAGCTTCAGCTCTACAGTCTGGGCTCTGAGTGTTGCCTGTCCCATCCCACCCCTGTGTCCCTGAACAGGAATGTGTTTGGCTTTCTTGACAAATAGTCATTTTGTCATTCTATCCTTTCCGTAGCAGGGGTGTTAACTGTAAGAAAAGATAATGTCTGAATTATACGCTAAAAAATAGTAAGTTGAGAGACAGTATTCAACACTTGTCGATACTTATAGAGATCATCTGTTGTTCAATAAGTCACCGTTGTGGTAGTTTGAATTCCTATGTTGTTCCATTCAGTGGTGTTTAAATACTTTGTTGTTCGGGAGACATAATTGCATCAGCACTTTAGCAGGAACATGAAGTTGCATCCCCTGGTTAGAGTTGGAAAGTCACCAAAAGGATGGGGTGTGATCCCTGAAAGATCTGGAGTTTGGAGGCTGTCCATTGGTGTCCTGATATCACCATCCTTGTCTTTGTTCAGAGCTTTAAATAAAAAGGTCACACCAATTCTTTTCTTTAATTAGTTTCCTCCTCCCCTTCTGGATTATTAATGGCACTGAGGCAGATCCGGTCTCTTACTGTAGTGGATGCTTTAGTGATTACACTCTGTACAAGACCAGTGGTAACAACAGTTGGCTAGTAAAAAATTAGGAAAAGAAAAGAGAACTTGCTCACAGCTTCTTTCCATCTTAAAGAGTTTTTTAGGTGTGTTAAAGCCAACCTAGCAGCGCGTTTTGCAGTGCTTACGATTCACGAATACTTAACCCCTGACACTGCCTTTATTCAGAAGAATGCCTTGCAACTTGTGCTGTGTAATGGTTTTATACCCAAAAGAGCATTCAAAATCTTTTTTTCTTTTTTTCTTTTCTTTTCTTTTCTTTTCTTTTTTTTTTTTTACTTTTTTACTTTGAGCTTATTTTTAGTAACCTGATGTTCCGTGAAAGACACTAAACAACTTAAGGCTTTCACAGATTGTTCCCTTTGTATGAAAAGTCCTGTTTTAATGTGTATTTTATGCATTTGCTTCATCTACCGACTACTTTTTTCTCAGCCAATGACAGTAAGATTCCTAAGGCTACTTTCTCTTTAAGGACATACTGCTTACATAAATAGACCTTTACAGCATCTCCTTGCTTTATAATATTAATTGTTTATCAGGAGTCGGGCAATATTCCTTAGAAATGTGTTTTCCTGATTGTGCATGCCTTGTTACTATTTCAATTATGCAGATTCTTGATGCTGTGGAAATTTGTGCTTGATGACGCCAAGGCAGCTGCACGTTGTTAGCATTGTAGGCTGTCAGATGATCATGTGGGATTCTTGCAGCATGCAACATTCAATAGGATTGAAAAAGGGCTTTTGATGCAAGGCATAGCTTTCAGAATATATTTGTGCCTTTTAGTTAGCTAATAGAAAATCATAATTTCTTATCTTTAAATTTAAAATGCTGCCTCATTTTTCTTCTGGTTGGTTTCATTTTGGCTTCACTAGAAGATGCATCTGGTACATCCACGATTGAGGAGTTTATTAATGATACTGTTGTTCAGTTCACTTACTTTTTTTCCTTTTAGAGTCCTAGCTAGCCCACAGATTACATGATCACATGTTCATTCAGTCATTCATATAGAACACAAACCACCATGCATGCTTTCTTCTTCTTTCTTTTGCCTCTCTGCCTTTTTTATTCCCTTTAAGTTGCTTTGTCATGTTCTCTTTTATCATTAAGCTTAGTCTTTGTCTTCCCCTCGCTGCTATTTGTTCTATATTTTCCCATGCTTGGTTACTGCAATATTATTTGATTAACGGGCTGTGATGATGATGAACCTGCACACTGGAGGAGCAGCTACTACAGTGGTGATGAAGGGATGTAATAATGGTCGCTATCCTCGGAATTCTCTCTACAGTGACTGCATAATAGAAGAAAAGGCAGTGGTCCTGCAGAAAAAAGACAATGAAGGATTTGGATTTGTGCTCAGAGGGGCAAAAGGTACGTGCTTCTATGTGTGTGTGTGTGATGTGCAGTGGCATGAAGAAATTTATACATCTCGGAATATAAGCAGGAATTATTCTTGGTGCACTTGGTTGCTAGACAACAGGATTCTCTGTATGCTATACTACTCAGCCGGATTTTAGTGGCTTCTCTCTGAAGCAGTTTGCATTTTTACATAGGAGAAGCACTGTATAATCGTTCGGGGGGGGAGAAAGTTTTGTCTGTATTTTTATGGTGCTGGTACATGTAACGTTTTTGTCATTAATCTGTTTTGTCGTGCAGTTTACCTAACTATGGGAAACCTGCTTTCCTTATAAAACCTGCTTCTTTATTTCAAATGTCAGTCTATTTAAATAGGTCTACGAATAGGAATAGACAAGAGAGTGATGTTTTGTTTAAAATAGGTGTGGATCTTCTGCAAGGTGACATTGGTGCAGTTTTAGTATGAAAATATGATCTTTTTTTATATCTTCAGAAGCTGCACGTATGTTGCATGGCCTGTAGTGTGCTCATTTTAAAAGCTGTTCACATGTTAAGCTGCATGTTACTTTTCTGCAGACTAAAATCTATAATAATGGCATTCTTAAGAGTTAAAAAAAGCATTCTATTTAATGCTTTCCTTTTTAACTTTCAGTCCAGTTTGCTCCTTTTGTATTTAAAAAAAATAAATATGATGGTATGTCCCATCTCTTGCTCCCCCTCATTTTACATGGGTTCTCCCTTGCCTTGCTTGAGCATGAAAATTATTCCATTTCTTCATTCTCGGGACATCATTTTTGCTCTCCCTGTTCCCCCACCCCTAAGCCAGTGTCACCATGGATTTTCAGGGTCGTAAAAGCTTTTCTAATTTTGGCTAAATAAAAAAATGTTGGGAGTTCTACTCGGAAAGCCAATAGCGCTACCTTTCAGCTAACCCGTTGCCATGAGTTGTCTGTGCATCAAGCAGAGGTTGCTCCCTCCGTGTAAGCCCAACAATTGTCCCCAGATTTTCTCCATAGCAGCGAGGGCACCTCAGGTGAAAGACCCAAGGACTTTTCTGCTTGTATGTGTTCGTGACAGGGAGAGAGAGAGGGCTGTTACAAGGCCTGCTGCGCCTCTTTTCCTAAAAAGTCCTTTCTGCTATTATTGTCTTTGTGATACACGTCTAAATCTAGGAGGAAAAATTCAGTTTGATCTTTCTCATCCTTTCCAACCCACCCCTTCCCCCCCAGCTTGGCCGGATGCTCTCTTCTGGCTGCAGTACATAATTCATTTTTAGTTGGACGTTGCCAGAGTTACAAGCATTTTGCTAGGCATACCAGAGGGTTACTCAAACTAATACTGAATTAATATAATACTGGAATACTCAGAAACCAGCTCTTGCCTCATACAGCTTGACTTGGTTTGTGTCAGTAAAGCAGCATGTCTTTTTCTCTCTGAATGGAAGACCTGTGGATTGCTATTGCAGAGAGATTGCACCCTGGTCCCAGCATCTTGATCTCCTCTGAGGCAGAGTCCTCTGACTTTTAGCACCCACCATTTTTTAACCATCACTTTGAATGGCCAATAATAGGCCTTTAGTCAAGTGGTATTTGCAAGCACTCCATAACTTTCTTTTTTTTTTTAATGTGGTATTTATTTTTAAAGCTGACACACCAATTGAAGAATTCACCCCAACTCCAGCCTTTCCTGCTTTGCAGTACTTGGAATCTGTGGACGAAGGGGGAGTAGCATGGCAAGCTGGCCTGAGAACTGGAGACTTTTTGATCGAGGTAGGAGATCCTGACATTTGATTCTCAGCTGGGGAAAGAGCAATGTTCCCTTTATGGAATTTACTTTGGAAAAAGCCTGTGATGCCTCTGACTGGCAGGTTTAGTGGACAAACACCAAAAATGGACATCACTTTACCTATTTTAAAATCTCCTGCAGCGTTTAGGAAAGCAGTAAAAAAGAACAATGTTCAGGATCGCTGGGAATTTTCTATTTATTCTTTTTCTTTGGTTGTGAATACACTGTCAGAGGCATTTGGGAGTTTTTATTCTTCTTTGCCTTATTGAATTGAAATTTAGATTGATTTCAGTATCTATTGTAGGCTATCAATTTTGTGGTCTTCTAAATATTTTTACAGCAGACTCACCAAAATTAATGACTTTTTATGCAACAGTTTCTGCAATCATAAATGTCAGTGGTCTGGTGCTGCTTAAAAACCATTGAGAATAAAGCAAATTACTTTGGCTTGAAATTAAATATTTCCGGCAATGCACTGTAAATAAAGTAATACAAAAATAAGCAATGGATGTTATTGCAATATAAATTGCTTTATCAAAAGGCTGTGTTTAAATACTCTCTTCATTCCTATCAAAAATGTCTTCGTGTTTTATATTCTGGAGGATTTGGGGTTGGTAACTTTGGTTTTGTTGAAATAGTTGGTACCTCTTTTTAGTGGTGCTGGGCAGTTTGCAACCAAGCCGTGATTTGGGATTTTCTTTCTCTTCCCCTCCATAATCTTTTCATGAGTGATGCTCGGGTTCTGCGAAACTAGGTCTTTCAGGATGGATTGACCAAGGCTTGTCTCTAAGGTCTATTGATTTCATTTTATTTTATTTTTTTCTTCTTCTGGCACGTATATTTTGTTAAAGTGATTTACTGATGCTACATTCATTTCTGCAGAGCTGCCCTTTGCATTTGGGAGAGGATATGATATGCAGGGGATTTTTTTTGTGTGTGTGTGTGCATTGAACTCCCATGGTGATGGCATTTAAATAGTTGCACCACTTCTTCTCATTCTAACAACGAAAGAACAGGCTTTGCAGACTTTTAAAGTAAATAAATGCACATTTTTATCCGTGCCTTCAAAGCACATTTTTTTTTCTTACTGTTTGTTTACTTAAGAATAAGCATTTAGCAAACTCTTAAACAATAGCTCACAAATTGTACCGGTACATACTCTGTGCAAGGGCACTTTGAAAATTATGATTCTTGGTGGTAGGTGGTTTTTTTAGAACAATGCTTCATTTTTAGAAGTTGTTTTTTCTTGTTAGGCTTTTCACCTGTAGGAAGTACGAATAGTGTGCACTGGCTGACTCCACTGGTAGGTCTGATGGAGAATAATGTGTAGTTTAATAGAAAGTACTACAGAGTAACTACGTGCATGGATTTTTTTTAAGATGTCTGAAGGGAGGCAAGGAGTCTGGGATAACTGATTCTGCTGCAGAAAGCTTCGTTGGTTTTCTGGCAAATTAAAGAAGAATTATAATTGATTGTCCAGACAATTTACTTGTAGCCTTAGCTTAGAGGAGCAGTTAAACATGCACACGCATTGCTGAATCGGGACATTAAACCCTCCTCTACCCAGGCCAGCATATTTGTAATGAATTCTGAGGGAAGCAGTTGTTACATGCAAATCAAATCCATTTCTGTGTAATTTCTGTTCATCGGGGTTATTCTGTTCTGAATTTTGCAACTTAATTAAGAGGATACGTGAATCGTGAGAAATTACAACTTTGCTGTTGTTGAAGATTTTTATGTTGGAGGTTGGCAGGGTTGTTTTTTCATCTTTTTTTCTGAACTTCACGTGTGGTGCTCAATGCTGTGTAGCCCTAGTGAGCCATCTTTGGAGCTACTTACGCTGATGCAAAAGATACTACTGTTGGAATGGAAATGGCTGGTCCACCTGCACTTCTAGGAAGGGCAAGCTGTTTTCTTTCTTGTGTTGAAGTGAGCAGAGTTAAATGTACCATACATTGCAACGAGTGGTTACCATAACTGGCGTAGTCGGTTTGTCTTATTGTTAAATCATTTCTCCCAGGACTCTAAAGTTTATGCTGCTGTGTGTAAGTGCCACCTCAACCATTTGTAAGTAATATAATGCATTTATCATAAATGTCACATGAATAATAAAAGAGTTAATGGGCAACTAGGATCCTAATTAGGCCCATTTATAACATTCGCAGGAGGTGTCTGGCTTTAGGGAAGTGAGAGTCCGGTTTGGCAGAAGGCAGAATGCAAGGGAGAGAAGACATTTCCCTCTTACTTGAGAAGGTTCAGTGCTTGGGGTTGTGGAGATAAGGGGAATCTTTTCCTTTGTTCCTCACTATGGAAAGACACATTTGGCAGGAAGATAGCATGAGAGAGTAGGCAAAGAGAAGGCATCATTTCTCCATGTGTAATTGTGGTCTCTGGATCTTCTGAAGGGGGGTTGAACTTCACCAGCAGCTACTGAGCATACTCAAGTACTTCAGTAGTTCAACGTTGAAGATGATGAGCAGAGCAAGTAAAAGAACTATACAAAAAAAGGAAGGTGAACAGGATAGATATTAGCTAGAACCGGGGCTGGGACAGTTTCGTTTGAGTTTTCATCAAGTTTGCTGTCTACCTGAAAAACCGCGTGATACTGATTTGTCCAACCTGTACAATTAGTTTTAACATGAGACTTCAGAGATAAATGTCACACTTGCCCATAGGAATAGTGTTCACTGACTCTTCATTGAAATTTATGACAATGAATGTTTTTTCTCCATGCTGCAAACCCATTTTTTTTTTTTTTTGGTTTTTTGGTTTTTTGTGATAAAAACTGCAATGTGCATAGTGACTTTTCTGGATAGAGCACAAATGAAATGTACTGGAAAAGCGCATGAGTAGTTTTTGAGCTGAAACAGTTAGCTGGAGACAGCTGTCGTTAGAGCTGGATTTTCATAAGCAATTCCACAGTTGCTGATTCATTTGATTTTTCTTAGCTTTGATAAACAGGCAGAAATGGAGCGTGGTTCTGACTGGTTGTTATAACTGGGAGAGATTGTATACCTTGCCCTACTTGCTGTTTTTCACTTTTTTAGTTGATGTTTTCTTGAATCTTGGTATCTGCCCAATTAAAAAGACAGATAAGAGCAAAGCGACATATTAGTGCAGGCGCTCTCAAACCTAAATTGTTGTGGTTTCTATTAGAAGGGGACTTAAAAAACTACAACCCTCATTCACATATACACCAGTTCTAAAGCCATTGTAGGTCCTTGTTTATTCAACCGAGTGACTGGATTTCGATAATACACCTGGGCAAGTTTGGAAAAGCTTGATCAGAAAAAATTGAACCACAAGCTGATTTAATTTCTTACCTGAAGTATTTGTGAGAGAGAAATGTATTAACTCTGATTCTAGAGCTCTTACTTATGAATAATCTTTGTTTAGTGTAATGGCCAAGCTAACCATAAATGGAGGAACCATTGAATACTACCATTCAGTGCTGCCTTAAATGTGACTTACAGAAATCTTTAGGTTGGGGTTGTGTTTTCTTTAGAGATTTGTTTTGATGGTGTATACAAGTATAACCATCCTTGAATAAAGAGATCCATTAAAATGGAAGAGGTTTTTAAATTCAGAATAGTTTGGGTTTTTTTGCTTTTTAGTATAATAGGATATAGAATGTCTTACTCAATTAAAACCCAGTGGATTATTAGGTATCTGTTATTGTGCCCATGAATGTGCAGCTGTTGCATGATGTGATGTGTGGGGATTTTTCATCTGCCACAGAGAGCATCTCACATCAAACAATAAGGTTGTAATATCAATACTTAGAACGTGAAAATCATTCTGAAATACTTTACCAGAATAATTCATCTGTTCTCTAAATGAGGCATCACAGTTTGCATTATTGTGCCATAAAATCACTTATTTTTCCAGATAAATTGAAAAGTTATTGTCTTCAGAATAGGATGGGTGCTTATTTATATACCAGTTAAAATGGAAACTAGATACAACCAGTGTATTACCCATGAAAAAAAAAAGCAAGCAAAACTCAAAGTGGGATTTGAAGATCAAAGCCTGAGATGGTTATAGAAGTCTCATTTTGTTGCAGATGAGTTCAGTTGGTACATGCACTGAAGCACACAAAATGGTCTGTGGTGCAACTGCCTCTATTGCTTTATCCCCAAGGGCTTATAGAATTTATTAGTACAGACTTGTCTTTAACTAGTGATCGGTGGGAAATAGACATCATTTGATTAGGGACACCATTATTTTATTATTGTTTGAGCTAGAGATACTTGTCCTCTGACTCTATGTAGGAAGTAGCCATAAGCATTTAGGAAGAAGTTTAGAATATCTAGAGTAATTTTTTAAAAAAATACACATGTGGGTAACTTTAAATTCTCATTTAGTAACAGGTTAGATTTTCATTTTATTCCAGTAAACTCTGGAACTTTATAGGAACTTCAAAATTGATCTGGGAAGCAAGCTTTTACCTTTATTGTTGTAACTTAGCCTATAGTCGTTACAAATACTTCTGGCAATCACAGCGATGTTATGTCTTACATTTGTATCCAATGGCTGAATGAATTAGTGGGTTTACGAAGCCACCTCTTAATGACTTAAATCCTTTCCGCAATAGAGAAAGCTCCCCATCCTTAGGTAATCTTCATTAATTGCCTTGTGGCTGAGTTTTCTCTTATTCCTAGTGTGAACCTCGCTAGCTTCTGACACCAGATATAAATCTAAGTTTATTTATTTTTTTGCTTCAGGCAGCTCCATGGGGACCATGATAGCTTTTTCTCTTTGAGGCTTTGTTAGTGTCTTTGTAATAACACAAGTTTTAACATTGCTGGTTTTTTGCAGTTGTTTTCTGAAAGTTAGTCCATGCTCTCCTAAAAGTGTGGATGCCAGCTCGATGCAGTCCTCAACACAAGCCTCCCTAAGACGGTATACGGGAGGAAGAAATTAAAAACAATGTTCTTCCATTCTTGTATGCTGTCTTTACCTCTCACACATAGGGCTTTTTGGTGGACCAGAGGAGTAAGGTCCGCCCTAGTTCACTGCCTTGCATTAGGGTTTTTTAGCAGCCAATTTGGATGTTCCTTGGGCCCATGTAGTGACCTCCCCTTTTGCAGCCCAAGCAGGGGAACAGCCAGGCTCGTTGTGGTGTTCTCTGAGTACCATGGTCCTACACAGCACCTAGCTTGGGTTTTGGTTCAACTGTACAAACAATGTCTTTCCATCTTTTTAATGATGAGAGGTTTACCAAAACTGTGACAGTACTGCAATGTTTCAGCACATAGATACACGTATATGTTATATATACTGGAAGTTTGTGTGTGTAGATGGTTATTGTAAGGGTGGCAGGGCTCTCACTACCCTGCAAGTCTGAGATCTTGTATGCCTGGACTGGGCACCAGTAACTTTCAATCTGTATATTTAATTGATAAATAGTTTGATTCAACAAACTGTAAGAGGAAAAAGGTAATTTCTGTTTACCAGTTAGCCATAATCCTCTTGGTGACATCTGAGTTTGATGTCTATTAAGCACAAGCATACCCCTGACACTTTGTGAAAGGAAAGTTGTCAGAGTCCAAAGGAAACTTCTTCCCTGTTTTGATTTGGAAATTCTTCTAATTAAGTGTAACTACAGATGTATTGGAGAGGTGGGGCAATGAAAAAAGAGCAGCTCTGGTACAAGTGTTGGGGTTGTACCAGAGCTTTCCAAAGCAGTCTTTCCAAAGTACAGTGTCCGACCACATGGGTCAATTTTGCTCTTGATGGAAAAGTATTTTGCTTTGTTTCCACTTAAAGTCAATGAGTGAGGGTTGGAGTTTGAGGAACTCTTAATTTATGCTTTTAATGGGTGAAAGAAACAGCTGAATGAAATTATTGTGCCTTCAAAGAGCTTTGGATCTGCAGAAAAGCACTGTAAAAAAAAAAAAAAAAAAAAAGAAAACTATTTTGTATTGTTCTTTTTATCAGTTTAAATGCAGCCTGTGACCTGTAGGCAGTGGTGGTATTCCAAATGTGCTCAGTGTGATCATAAAAAAGACGGACCTGTCTTGTTTAATTCTAAAAATACATTAATATGACTGTTACCTTTTTGGCATAGATAGAAATGGGCAGAGAGAAAAGAATTTGGTTCTTACAAGAGCTCTGTTATCCACGCCCAAGCAAATAACATGCTTTAAACTAAGACTGAAAAGCAGACACACAAAAAAAATAAAATAACTTTGCTGCTGTCAGACACACAAAACCAGGCAGTGAGCAAAACTGGGAAGACTTTTCCTTTAGCCTTGGTTCCACACAGGGTATGCACTGGCATTGTAATCCTAGGGGGCAAGGGAAAATGGTGGTATTTCTCAGATTTCCCAGAAATGTAACGAGCGCCAATCTGATACTGAGAACTAACTTTTATGCTTGATGGGGGGAGGATTTGGAAGGAATTTTGTTGATAATGGCAGCAGCTAGCTCTGTGTCCACTCAGTTCTCTAAGTTTTAAGGCAATTTGACTGAGAAGCCCCAGTATTTTTAAGAGAAATTTGCTAACATTTCTATTCTCAGGGATCCTGCCAAAGCTCGTGGGACTGGGTAGAGTGTGGAGCTGTCCATGGGGAGCTTTTTGACTTCTTGTGAATATGAAAACCAACAACATTCTGTGATTCCCCTGACTTCCTACTACAAAATCCTCTAAAAATAGCAAATGTGTTTAAAGATAAGCTGCTTATTATAAACGGCCAGTTCTTGGCCACCTAGAAGCCCTTCGGTGGCATCCAGCCATCTTGGCCATCCAGTGTTTCGCATGAAGCACAGCTATGGACAGCCTTCACTTTGGCAGGTATCTGTCTATACTCCACTCAAATAATACAAAAATAATACAACTCTTCCATTTCTAGCTCGTAGGTGTTGAGGTTAGATATTGAGACTAATAACACTATATAAATAAATGCCATTTTTAAGGTTTGGAGATTTCCAGAAGACATTATATTGTAATTAATTTCTCTGAAGCCTGTTGGCTTTTTTTAGTTTCTTGATACTATGGAAACCTGGTTGCCGGAATGGAGCTATATGAAAAACAGAACTTGTGCCTGGTATTTTAAGGAAGAAAATACAGTACCTTTTAATTGTGGGATGTTGCTACAAACCTGCAAAACTACAGGTGAAGGAGAACAGATGAGTTGTTTTAAGTAGTGGGGAATTAATGACAAATTCCTGTTGTTGAGTGCTGCAGTAACCTATAATTTTTCTTTTTTTTTTTCCTCCTTTTTTGGGGAGGTGTCAGTATCTTACAAGCAGAAGAAACACTTATAACACGGAGATGCATATCTGTATGTGGAGGTTTTTATTTATTTGTTGCCAACTTTCTTTTTCTTACCCTGAGATTAGAAATCGGTTCGTGTGATGCTGAAATGCCAAGTTCACCTGCCGGTTGTGTTTCATGAACTACAAGTCTGTCCAGAGGTTAAAATAATTTGCTTGACACCTGATAATGATGTACTTCATGAGCAGCAACTTTACCCTCTCCTCCTACTCATTCCTTCTCGCCAGCCAAAAGTTCTAGTTTTCTGAAGAAATAGCTTCATTTGCGATCGCAAACTGCGAAGAGATCTTTGCTACCATCTCCGAATCTGAAAAAGCCAATGAAAACTCTAGAACCTGAGATGCATTCTATTCCTTTCGTTTTCTTGGTAGGTTTTCCTGAAAATCATAATCTTTTAACCTACACTGTAGAACAGGGTTTCTAAACTGGTTTAGCTACTCCAGAGGGGTTGGATAAATCACTGCATGTTGGTGTTCAGAACAGGCTCCCCACTGCTTTTGTGTGGGTGCCAGTAACTGCAGAAACTCTCTTGATTTAGGGAAAATCTGAACTTTTGAATCTGATCTAGCAGAAGCTCTGTATTCATTTAATTATCATTTCCTTTACATTCAATTCCTAGTATGTGTCCTCTATAGAAGAGTGGCCATGGGTTCAGATTCAATTTACTAATTACTTCAAAAAAAATACAGGAGAAGGCCTCCTTCCCTATTCCTTTTCTCATCCTGCTGTGGCTAGGAAAAAAATCAGAAACTTCTAACCTACCTCTCAGTCTAATTTGGGTCCGTACACAATATTAGGGTATGTATGACCACCGTAGGGGTCTGTCTTCTATACAAGAAAGTAGAAGTGATTAAAACCACGGGGTAACATAGTTTGTCAAATGATCTGGTGAAGAGCTTGCTAGTTTTAATAGATGGGAGCATTTGGTGTTGGATATATGCTAAGCTTGATCACAGCAAAGGGGTGGTCATCACTGTTGGAGAGCTGCTGTGCTGCTCCAAAGTTATCGTACCACTGTGCAGGAGACCAGGGAGAGAGAAGGGGGTGGCAGAAGGTTGTGTTCCTTGTTGTGTTCCTCTACATTCAAAACATTTCCTACAGCTTGCAACCATGGGACTCAGAAAATTTATCTAATAAGGAAATTGAAATATACTTTAAAGCAGTCAGATTAGAAATAACATTTTATATCCTATTGTAAGACTGATAGGAATTGTTTCAGGGACTCTAGTATATGACAATAGAGAATAGTAATCCTTTATCTCTACTACATCCTTTTTGCTTCATATATTCTGGCAGTAATTTGGAGGTGGATTTCTAGTTCTCCTCACCTTGAGGTACAAAGTTTTCACTTGTTGCAAAAATGTGATTTCTCCCTGGTAAGAGTTTTGCCTGTCAGTTTTCGAAACAGGAACCCCTGGATAATCTTCATGGCAAGTGGTAACTTTTCTCCTATGGGGTGCTGGGTGTGATTGAACTTGAAGGTCTCTGAAGGCTTTGCTGCTGAGAGCACTGAAAATTGTCCTAGGAAACCCATCAGAGCTTTAATGGAGTTTTTCAAGAATGTGTAAATAGGGTGATGGGATAACAGTTTAGGTAACTAAATGTATCTTCATTTGCTGATGAAGAGAAAATTTAAAAGCATGTATGTACATAAAGAAGAAGTTGTGGAAGAGTTTATTTACAATCTGGAACAAAAAAGGTTGATTCTGGACAAATACCATAGTTGTTTAGATAATCACTGGAATAAAAAAGAGAGTTAAGAGAGAATCATGACAATCCTGGGTGGAGTAGGTCATTGCATAGATAAACCTCACCATAAATACCCATGATTTACTAGTTAAATAGTTGCCAAAAATCTGGCATAAAAGATGGCAAACCCCCCTTTTTTCTAAAGACTCAGCTTGGACTTGTGCTGATGTCATATAACAAAATGTTGTAACCTTCAACAGATTTGTTACCAGTTTAAACTATGTGAGGATAGGTGTGAAGCTCCTGCCCTGTGCTCCCAAAAGCAGGTGTACGAGGCAGGTACCAAAGTCCTGCATTAACCAGGTTGTTATTTCTTTTAAAGAAATATAAACTACAGAATCACAGAATCCTTTTTTTTTTTTTTTTTTTAAATCAGACTATAAATCTCTCCAGTATTTTTATTACATCTCTTCCATTTAGAATTGTTCTTCTAGCAGGCTTCTAACGAGTGTTGTGGCTTTTAATGGAATCAACCTGTGGCTTGGCTTTTCAGCACGAGATGGATGGGTGCGAGGCAGCAGTCGTTGTTGACAGACTTGTAAGTTGTGAACAGTGCATTTGGTATGTTTATTTACACTGAGGGTTATTATGACTCACTTCAGCTGCTAAATTAAAGAGAGAACTGCTTTTTAAATGACCAACAAAACATTTATTGTAAGCATTTTCTTCAAGTTCCTTATTAGTTTTTTATGTCTAAATATGCTTTCTTGATTGTGCCTATTGAGAAGCTGGCTTTTACCAATACCAGACAGATTGGGAATTGAATCTGAGATGTGTTTTGGCTGTGAGTAGTTGGTATTTGGTTCCCATAATTCCCAGTGCTTTTTTTTTTTTTT
>VXBJ01003841.1:695-59992 GCA_013400055.1 Nycticryphes semicollaris
GTGGCTGACACACCAGAAGGCCGTGCTGCCATCCAGCGAGACTTGGACAGGCTGGAGAGCTGAGCAGGCAGAAATCTAATGAAATATAACAAGGACAAGTGTAGAGTCCTGCATCTGGGCAAGAACAACCCCAGCTACCAGTATAGGCTGGGAACTGACGTGTTGGAGGGCAGCGTAGGGGAAAGGGACCTGGGGATCCTGATAGACAGCAGGATGATCATGAGCCAGCACTGTGAACTTGTGGCCAAGAAGGCCAATGGCATCCTGGGGTGTATTAGAAGGGGTGTGGTTAGTAGGTTGGGAGAGGTTCTCGTCCCCCTCTACTCCGCGTCTGGAATATTTGGTCCAGTTTTGGGCCCCTTGGTTCAAGGACAGGGAACTGCTTGAGAGAGTCCAGCACAGAGCTGCAAAGATGAGGAAGGGATATTCTGTGATTCTGGGTACTAACATAATAAATATTTGTATATGGACCTTAAGATTTGTCTCACCTTAGCACACGCTGCTGATGATTTACGAATCTGAGTCACTTACCTCTGCTCCTTTCTGAGGGGGACGTGACACAGTATTACTAAAGACTGGGGCAAAAAGCACATTGAATGCCTCTGCTTTACCTTAATCCCTATTAGTCAGATGACTTTAACAAGTGTCACTCCAATGACCTCTAAGTCCTAACTTTTGAAGCATTAACGTACTTCAAAAAGCCCTTCTTGTTATCTCTCACAACATGACCAGTTTCAACTCTAACTGAGCTTTGTCCTTTCATGTCTTCTCCCTGCATATATGAACCACAGCTCTGTAATCTTCCTGCAAAGCCCAACCTTGCTTCCAGAGATCGCGATTTCTTTTTCCTATTGGGTTCCATGAGGCATTCCCTGTTCAACCAAGCTGGTCTTCTGCCCCACTTGCTTGACTTACAAAACAGTGGAATGGCCTGCTTCTGTGCTCTTAAAAGGCGATTCTTAAAGACTGACCAGCAATTGTGGACTCCTAAACCCCCAAAAGCAGATGTTCAGGATATTCTGCTAAGTAACTCTCTGAATAGGTTAAAGTTTGCAGTCTTGAAATCCAGGGTAACAACTCTGCTGTCCTTTTTTTTCTCATGACACCAAAAATTTTAAACTCAACCATTTCATAATCACTGTGGCCAAGACAGCCACTTACCATCACATCCCCCATGACACATTTGAAGTCTTGAGGTTCTCTGGTTATATTTCTTCTTGCAATGGGAAGAAGCAGCAACAAAAGTGTACAGTACAGCTTACCTTCAAAAAGCTGCATGCATTTTGTTTGCCTGCCCTTCTTCACGTCAGCTGCTCCCCTCACATTCATGCAATTGCTATCCTTTTCTCCACCCAGATTCCCATGGTGAGTGAGCATCAAGCCTATTCCTGCCCTTTCATAAAGCCCTCAGACTCACTGGGACTTGGTGCAGGTCCACAGAGGCTGCTTGGACAGTGGTCTGCAGAAATGGGGCCTGACCTGGAAGCAGCTGAAAAGGCAGGTGTGTATTCACTATTGTCAAACAGCCATGCCAACATAAGAAGTAGCATGCTGTGCACATGTTGTTTGAAGTGGTTTGGTGTACAGAAGTTTAAATCATACCACCACAACCACTTCACACTAGATGTCAGACATATAAATAACCTGTGTGCAAGACCCTGCCTTAGCACAAATTGGAAACAGAGTTATTTCTACTAATTGAGACCCTGGCTTAATATGTAAATCAATGTCTAAACTTGAAACAAAGGCATATGTGGAAACAAAGCATAAAGATACCTAAATTTCCTAACCTCCACCGTGAAAGTGGTACTTGAAAATAAGGAATTTCATGTTGAGGTTCATGATTAAACATATTTTACCAGGTTTTATATCCCAAGCCTCATTTTCATTAAGTTAGATTAAGATTGTTAAAGTATCTTACTTGTGCATGTACACATCTGGATTAATTCCAAAACTCAACTCAACTGAATTTCCCAGGTTTCTGAAAAGAAACATTGTGCTTTCACAGGCAGCAGGTGTGGAATCCACACTTTGAGGGAATAGCTCAGAGCAAAACTGAAAGCCCAATGAATCATGCCAAACAGGAAAAGAGAAATGCAAGCACTACTGAAGAAGAGTAAGTCAAGGTTAAAATAATGAATTATTTCCCATTTAAGTTTGGGACAATTTCTTCAAAATAGATACAGGTGAAGGTAACAAGCAGGTTTAAGAACCAAACACAGACATTTTTTTAAAGTATTTTTCAGATATTTCTCCTGTTTATGGCATTTCCCTCTTACCTCCACTGCTGGGAAATGCCAGTAAACTTACACAGATTTAGTAATGTAATTTAGGAATGAATAGGGTAGGGGGGATTTCAGCATGGATGATATTTTGCATAATCAGTTCTGCATTTGCCAATATTCACATGCAATTATCTCACATTCACAACATATAACAAAAACCCATCTTACAACGAAAAACAGCTTCAAGGCTAAGATGAGACAACTACAAACAGGAGACTAAATCAAAAGCCAATAAAGTTCAAATGCATCCAGCTTCATTCTTTCTACAAACGAAGACAAAATAATATTGTCTTAATCAGTAGCAATCACAGTTTAAATGATTTCACATCATCAGATTCAAGAACAACATGCATGGGATATTACTTATGTTTCAGTGACTTTTTAAAACAAATTATGAGAGAGAAAGAAACATTCCCCTTGTGGTTCCTACCTAGAAATGCCGCCATGTTCATGACTTGGCTAAACACGCAG
The DNA here is from genome assembly GCA_013400055.1 of Nycticryphes semicollaris. Lineage (NCBI taxonomy): Eukaryota > Metazoa > Chordata > Aves > Charadriiformes > Rostratulidae > Nycticryphes > Nycticryphes semicollaris. The sequence goes on from VXBJ01003841.1 coordinate 3,452, forward strand.
CTTGCAGGAGGTGTGTCACCTGCAATACTTAGAAAATATAAAGTGTATTGTAACTCTAGGATGGCAAAGACACACAAATAACAACCATTAATTAGAACAGTAATTGTAAGAACGTTCACTTACCTTATATAAGGTGGTCTTTTGGAACCAGGTTTCCTAAGGAAACGAATGCACAGGAACAAAGATTCAGGATTTTCTTTCCCATTTAGCTTTCATTGTTTTATTATTTTAAAGAAATGAGTAATTGAATATAAAGTCCACAACCATCTCTTACCTATCTGGTAGATTTAATGGGAGAATTTTGTTATCTTCCACTGCTATAAAGTACCTACCCAAAAAAAAAAAAAAAAAAAAAAAAAAAAAAAAGAAAAGAAAGAAGAAGATGAAAACAGTGTAAAACCTCATCCTGGCTTCAATTGCAAGTATCACTCAAACAACACATGAAGCATCTCAAAACCCACCCACAGGATTTGCTGGAGGTAGCCTGTGTTTCTCTCTGCTCACAGTTTTGCTTGCTTCCCAGCCTAACTATGTGCTTTCCTTTGCTGCATGTTTCGCGTGGTCAGGTAGACAAACGGGGTCACTGAACTCAGCTGCCTTAAAAATAACCAACCAGGGGAACGTTTTCATGTTGAATCTGAATCATTTGATTCATCTGGTTTGCCGTGGTCCCCCCTCCACAGAAGTTGTTTTAATACAGAGGGGATGGGGCAACAAGAACAACAACCAATAGGGGTCAGGAAAATGGCTTAACTTGCCTCTGCTGCTGAAAAACAACACCCACAGACCGCAGCCAAAGCCAAATCCTACAATGTAAGGAGGATATATATGCTTGGCTCAGGCTGAACGTAGTGGCTCACTGCAAATTTATCACTCCCAAATTCATGCTGCAGTCACCTGCCTGCATGCTTGGACAGAGCCCAACTCAGGGAAATGCATTTTGGTAAAAAGTGTAGTGAGAAAGTGAGCTGACACCATTAAGCCACTGGCAGGTTGTCAGTACAGTGATAGATGTTGCAGATTTTGAGTCTGCACCCCAAAGCAGGACATCAGTGCTTCTCCAAGAACTCTGCTGAGTCATTCAAAGAAAACATGATGAAAGAGAATGCTTGCATTTTTGTCTGCCTCTTTTCAGGCAGCTCCCAGTAACATGTGCCAGGAAGAAAGCAAAGTCAGAAACTTGGCCTGGGGAGCACAAAAACTCAGGGATAAAAATGTCATCCTCCAAGCCATCAACTAGCATGGACTGGACCCTGCCGCTTACCATGTGCCTTCCCAGCCCCATAGTAACTCAAGGACAGAGTATCCCCAAAAACCGCTTTGTACTGAGACGCAGCCCATACCACAGTGGTACTTCTGACTGCCTCAGCCTAAATTGCTCTCCCAAACAACCAGCAGGAGATAACTTACACTATCCATAATCCAGCTGATGTAAACAGGGTAAACACAAGAGGTAAAAACATCCACACGCTGCATTTCTTCCCATCCATACCTGCTATAAATAAAGAACAAAGTAAAAACAAAAGAAAGAAGGCAGAGGTGCCTACCCACCTTGTCTCCCCTCTTCTGAAAGCAGAAAGAGCATCTACACAGCAGGGTGCCAAAGCATCCTCAGATCAAGCTCCTAATGGCCATGCAGCAGGTGCTGCAAACTTTTCATACTGTCATAATGGGTTAAGCTGCTGCACACAGGCAACATCACCCACACTGTGCATAAAAACCAAGGCACAAAGAGCCTAGAGTTCTGGAGGGGGAGACTTTTCAGACACATCTACAGAATTTGAGTGGTTTTCAAAGTATTTTTCTTCAGCATTTTGCACAAGGTGACACCGCAAGACTGGCAGCCCTAATTCCCTGCTACTTCCCATAGGCACAAGACAAGGCAACCTCCTTCCCAGGATCATTACTAATTCCACACACGCTGCCTCAGCAAAGCCTGCAGCATGAAGGGAGAAGGATGCACGTGCTGTCTCCTCATCTCTACAAAGCACATGACCAGCTCCCATCCTGGTTGCAGCAATCAGCTAAAAATAGCATTTGACCACTCCCAAAGCAGAACCAAGCTGGAGTGCCAGCACCCAGAGTACTGTCAGGACCAGGTATTGCAAACAGGATCAGCTCTTGACAGGTAGTCACTGTTATATCCCGCACAGGGCATAAAGATGTTGCTTACAGCACCTCCTGAGGAAGCATTTGTCGGATGAGCATCTGAGATGCTGGGGCTGTTGCTGTAACACGTGCAATTCAGAAATGCTGTGGTGTGCTGTGGACACAGAAAGTCCTATGTGTCCCTGTGAGTCCTTTGACAAGGGATCAAATACTTCCTTGTGCTCTGTCCTACTTCATAAATATTCCTTCAGGCACCGGCACAGCCAGGAGACACACAGCGCAAACCATGTGAGGCTCACAGCTCCAGTGCCTGCTTTATTTTTACCAGGGCAGCAGCACCTGCACTCCTGTGCTCTGCCTCCTCCTCCTCCCTCCTATAGTCTGCTGCAGGGCAGGCATTTCCTGGGGTCACTGAGCTCCCCATGGGACAGCAAGGCACCCTGGGGTGCCAAGGCAGCTTGGACATGATGGCCTTTCATTAGAGCCTGCTTGTACTTGGAGCTCAGGTACCTCATCCAGGTCCTTAAAGCAGTAACTCTTCCCTTTGCTCCAGAGAAGGAAGTGCCCATGTTGCCATCCTTTTCTTAGCTCTCATGGCCTTCCTACATCGGCAGCACAGGATACATGGTCTCTCTGATCCACTGTGAGGACCCAGAGAAGACAGTAAGCACCCTCACAGTGTCACAGCCAGCTTCCAGCTCACCACTCCCACGAGACAGCCCCGGGCTGCAAAGGCAGCACTGGCCGGACATTGCTCTGGGCCCCAGCCACTGACTCCTGCCCTGCCCCACAGTGGCAGAGGCCAAAGGAACCTGCCCCTACAGGTCATCTGTCCTGTCTTCCCTGCAGGCCTACACAACAACAGCCTTAGATTACCCTGAGCCACACCACGCTTGCATAAAACCATGAGGCCATGATTTGGTACTGCCTGTACAGATAGCCTCGAGTGAGACTGAATTGGAAACTGTAAAAAACAGAAAAGCAAACAGATAAGGTCTCTTCTCTGACTTGGGAGCAGATAGAATTGCAGACAGGGAGCATGAAATGATGCAACTATTAAGTACATCAATTTAAAAGGCAGTTGGCTCCAGGATGTACAAAGACCTTTTAGCATGTTGTAACAAATCAGAAGAAATTATCCATGATGGTGGACTAGATTTCCCTAGCCATCTCATCTCTATTTCTCTCCTCCCACACCGGAGACACAAAGTGTTTCACAGCTCTGTTCCCCACACAGCCCTTGCTGGAGCAGTTGCAACTATTCTGTGAAATGTTGCCCCTTCCCTTTTCCTCCAGTACCGGCTGTTGCACCTGTATCAGGATACCTGTACTGGCAATGTCAAGGACCAGGAGGTAGCTTCCAGGAGGAAGCTGCCTCACCTGCCTTAGGGTTGCATCCCTGCCAGACCCTGGCAGCACAGTGCCCAAGTGCTGCCACCCCACACAAGGGACATAGCTGTAGGAGAGTTCCCTGCCCCTGTCTGGGCTGAAGGGGGGCAGGCAGGTAATGTCACCTCCTGTTACAGCCTGTGTTTCCTCTGTAAGGTAATTAATGCTAATGCAGTGCTCAACTCTCCTCTTTTCTCTGGTAGTGGCTGGACTACACCAGGTAACAAGATTCTTTCAGGTCAGGGGATGGCAGATATTATTATTTACCCTTCCTCTTTGGAAAGGTACACAAGATTAATTTACACAAAAAAAAAAAAGCGCAAATACCAGCCCTAACACTTGTAACACTTGTCTTCATTAACAGGTTGCCACAGCTCCCCTGCCTTCCAGCATGCCTCCCAGCCAAGAAGCAAAAGACTTCACAAGCTATTCCAGCATTGTCTGTCATGCAGAGAGGGATGGGGGATGCAGGGGACTTTTCCCCCAGGCAGAGCAGCAAGGGAACACACAGGAACTGGCCAGGATGAGGTGGGGAAACGCAAAAATGCTGTCCAGATAACCATTACTCTGTGCTGAACTCTGCAATGGGGCAAGACCACTGCCCAACCTTGCCAAAGTCAGTACGACATGGTTACAGATTCACTCCCTTGGAAAACAGCCCTGTGTTTAATACTCACTGTGCCATGCAGAGTCTCTTCCTATTGACTACTGACAGAAAATGGTATCTATAGATGTCATATTAAACGAATGGCTAGTGCATAACATAGCATCCTGATGGGAAGCCAGGTCCATAGTTCAGAGAAACACATTCATTTCAGCCCCTTGAAAAGCAACGCCTAGAGAACATACCCTCTACACACCTGTCATCACAGCCAGCTGGTTTCACACTGAGGAGGAAGGACAGCATTCCCAGGGAGAGTAACAATGACCTGCACGGGGCCAAGTCTTCGCTAGAGCTCAATGCAGCCAGGTATGGAAATTTTTGAAAATAAGAACCCCACATCAGGCCAGCTGGCCACATAGGGCTATGTGCAAGTCTGCCTCTCATGGCAGGCTGCAAGAATTGACCAGGAAAGGATGTTGCTTTTATGCTCCCTCCTCTGATAAGCTCCACACTGAGGCATGGGTGCGGGACAGCATGAACAAGTACTCACTGGCACACCCTTGGAAGGAGAGCAGGGAGGGAGCAGTATTGCTGGCCCTTGCCAGCCCACATAGAAGGAGCGAGACACCTGCCACTGATGGATGAAATACTAAAACACTCATCCCCAAAGGGCAACACCTTTTCAGGCTGTCCATTGGCACATCCCACACGTTTGAAGATGCTTCAACATCCCCATGCAGGCACAGGATGGTGTAAAACCAGGCCTCAGCCACTGCACATTTGTCATTACTTTCTGCTGTGTTACTCAGGTGCCAGGAACAAAATTATATGTAACCTCATTTCCTTCTAGAGGAGAAACCCCAAGCATGTATCAAACCTGCCTAGCTTGCACTAGTGTTCAGCAGATACCATTCTCAGGCAGGGAGCAGAATGAAGCCCCCATAATCTAAAAGGAAGTAGTGAGGGACCTGGACCTGCTACAACACCTTGATATAAACAAGTCTATGGGGCCAGATGGGATTCACCTGAGTGTACTGAGGGAGCTGGTGGAAGTGCTCACTGAGCTACTTTCCATCATTTACCATCAGTCCTGGCAAACTGGGGAGGTTCCAGTTAACTGGCGTCTAGCAAATGTGACACCCATCCACAAGAAGGGTTGGAAGGATGATCTGGGGAACTACAGGCCTGTCAGTCTGACCTCAGTGCCTGGGAAGGTCATGTAACGGATCATCCTGAGTGCCATTAGGCAGTGCATGAAGGACACCCAGGTGATCAGGCCCAGCCAGCACAGGTTCATGAAAGGCAGGTCCTGCTTGACAAACCTGATCTCCTTCTATGACAAAGTGACCCACTTGGTGGATGAGGGAAAGGTTGTGGATGTTGCCTACCTGGACTTCACTAAAGTCTTTGATACAGTCTGCCACAGTATCCTCCTGAAGAAACTGGCATCCTGTGGCTTGGGTGGGATTACTCTCCACTGGGTTAAAAACTGGCTGGAGGGCTGGGACCAGAAAGTGATGGTGAATGGAGTTAAATCCAGTTGGTGGCCAGTCACGAGCGGTGTCCCTCAGGGCTCAGACTGGGGCTGGTTATCTTTAAAATCTTTATCAGTGATCTGGACAAGGGGATTGAGTGCACCCTCAGTAAGTTTGCAGATGACACTAAACAAGGTAGGAGTCTCAACCTGCTTGAGGGTGAAAAGGTTTTGCAGAGGGATCTGGACAGGCTGGATCAATGGGCTGAGGCCAATTGTATGAGGTTCACTAAGGCCAAGTGCTGAGTCCTGCACTTGGGTCACAACAACCCCATGTAGCGCTACAGGCTTGGGGCAGAGTGGCTGGAGAGCTGCTTGGCAGAAAAGGACCTAGGGGTGTTGGTTGACTGTTGGCTGAACATGAGCAAGCAGCGTGCCCAGGTGGCCAAGAAGGCCAAGAGCATCCTGGCCTGTATCAGGAACAGGGTGGTGAGTAGGACTTGGGAGGTGATCGTCCCCCTGTACTCAGCACTGGTGAGTGTACTCAAGTACCACCTCGAGTGCTGTGTCCAGTTTTGGGCCCCTTACCACAAAAAAAGACATTGAGGTGCTGGAGTGGGTCCAGAGAAGGGCAATGAAGCTGGTGAGGGGTCTGGAGAATAAATCTTATGAGGAGAAGGTCAGGGAGCTGGGGTTGTTCAGCCGGGAAAAAAGGAGGCTGAGGGGAGACCTTATTGCTCTCCATGACTCCTGAAGGAGGTTGTAGAGAGGTGGGGGTTGGTCTCTTCTCCCAAGTCACAGGCAATAGGACAAGAGGAAACGGCTTCAGGCTGCACCAGGAAAGGTTCATATTGGATATCAGGAAAAGTTTTTACACTGAAAGGGTTATTAAGCATTGGAATGGGTTACTCAGGGAAGTGGTTTAGGCGCCATCCTTGGAAGTATTCAAAAGATGGGTTGACATAGTGCTTAGTGACAGGGTTTAGTGATGGATGTTGGTTTTGGTTAGTTTTTTTTTTTTTTTTTTAATCAGAGTTAGGTTGATGGTTGGACTAGATGATCTTAAAGGTCCCTTCCAACCTAGACAATGCTATGATTCTATGATTCAGCAGCTTCCTTTGGGTTAATTGATCCTCTTCAGGGATGGCCCAAATGTTCACGTCTTCAAGTCATGAGACCTCCATGCACACTAATACCAGTGCCTCTAACCGCAGCCAGGAACAAGAGAACAAGAAATCCAAATGACAGCCTCCCGTGAAGCACCAAAACAGTTTAGCCAAAATAAAATGCCAGGAGCAAAGGAAAAAGAACGTAAATTCTCTGTGAGAAATGTAGAAACAATTTATTTGACAGCTAATTGCTCCACAGGGATGACATAAAGCTAGCATTCTTCTTCACAGGTCTGTTCTGAATTGCTGCCATGACCAGGGATGCCAAAACCGAGCAGTCAACTCCAGCTGGTGACAATAGTCACCTCTGCTGGGCCATATTTTCCCAAATAAACACACTGCATCCAAGTGGTAGTTATTAATTGCACACACTTGTTTGTCTTCCATTTTTAAGACTTGCACAGGAAGCCCTTCAGTGACATGAAGCCTTTGTTGGTGCAATGGATGCACAATGCTAATAAAAATGTGTTTTCAGCTTCACAGCTGACCCCAGCTGAAGTCAACTCACCTAACCAAAAGCTTGCGCTCTGATTTTCCAGTCCTTCCTACCTCAGGGTGTCACACCAGCACTGCAAAAACCCCACTGAGGTGCACTCCTGCTGCCAGCTGTCATGGGTCAGGGTGTAGAGCTGCAAAGGGTCTCATATGAACACTGACACACAGTGTGTCTCGAGAATTTTTCTCAATGCAGGCTTACTCACCTCCATTCCCAATTTTATGTCTAAATCTATTCAGACTGTCAGCTGTTTGCTCTGCTTACATTACCATTGCCCCACTACACCCCCTCAATCAATTAAGTTCCCTTTCCTCTAATGTACACACTTCAATTACAGCAGGCAGCTCACCAAACATATACTGCTGCTTGCTCAAGGTTCATTTAATGTGGGCATCTTAATTTCATCTGCCAGGCAAAGTTACAGACTCTTCTTGAAGTTGCTTTTGCCAGAGAACGTGAAGGTAAGGAAGGACAAAACCACCACATTAACAGAGTTGTACATCTTTTTTAGTATGAGAGCACACCATTGCATTTCAAGGGCCCATATGCAAGCTGCATAATAACCCAGAGCCACACTCTGCATTTCACAGAGTCATTTCAGAGAATAGGTACAAAGCCAGAAGCCCTGGGAGAAGGAGGACGCTGTTCAAAACATATGGCAAGTCATAAAGAATTGCTGCCAGTCAGCAACAAAAGGGACTAAACAAAATTTGTTTTCTGGGGGCACGCGCTATAGCTCTCTGTTGCTTTTAACAGCACAAATAACCACAGTCACTTGATACCTAATCACTATAACTGGGCGGACACAAACCAGCACATTCAATAACCTGCCACCCACAAGCCACAAATGCCAACGTAATAAAGCAGAGCATTTTCAGGTTTATCTCAAGGTTCCCAGCCTGTGTACACAATGAAAGAGATAGGGCATGCCAGAGACTTGTAAATACCTAACAAAATAGTGGGTAACAGGAAAAGAAGCAATCCCCTATGTCAGTAAGGTATGACGCTCTGCTTGCTCTGGGTACCCACCTACTATCTCAAGAGTGTGCAGAAAAGCTATTTTCAGTTATTTATATAAGACAGAAATGGAAAAACATAAAGACATCTCCAGGTTGTGCAAAGGGGAAGCAGGAGATGCTTCAATAATCCTGCAACAATGTTGAGAAGCAATGCTTTCAAACACAGAAACTTCACCACATATTACTTGTCTCGTCACACTGTAAATGCATTCAGTGTGCTAACGACATGCTTTGGCCAAGACAAACCTAACGGAGATGGGTGAAGTGCACCAAAGAAATGAAACGTTCTAGTCACAAAAAAACCTGGGCAGAAAAGGCTGTATTAGAATCATAAAATCCTCTAGGTCGAAAGGGACCTTTAAGATCATCGAGTCCAACCACTAAACCATGTCTTCCCATCTTTTAAATACCTCCAGGGATGGCAATTCCACCACTTCCCTGGGCAGCCTGTTCCAATGGAAATTTTTCCTAATATCCAAGTATATTAGGAAAACATCCTATTTCCTAGCATTCCATGTGACTGAGTGTCCTACCCAGAGATACTGCTGCAGCATCGCTGGGTCCCGAGGCCAGCATCAGCCCTTTGCACCCTACTGACCTTCAAAGAGTGCCCATGGTATCTGCTTCCTGCTGCTGTACAACATTTGTCCTCAGTCACACATGAGTATTTACAGGCCATTTAGAAATTAGTGTTGAGCTGCTGTGTTATAGCCAGAAATGTTGACTATAAACTCTTCTGGGCTGTCTGCCTTTCTCACACTTGACACAGAAACCAGGCACATCCTGCTTCACAACCAGGCTCTTGGATGTTTTAAAAGAAAAATTAATATAATTTGCCACCTTAGGGTCAAAGGGATGTTTTACAGGCTTTGACAGCACAGTGCACTGACCCGTGCACCCACATTGGCCTGCAGTGAATTCCATAAGGTCCCACTCATACTACAAGCAAAGCTTGGGTAGTTGTGGCTCTCAGTCTGCAACAGGCAAAGAAAACAGAGGCAGGAGCTGGTAAGGCAGAAAGTACACATCCAGTTCAGACAGAAAGAGCTGGGTCAGCAGGCAGTGAAACCAGCTGGGAGAGTCCGGGCTTAGAGGGAGACTCACAGCAAGTTGAGGAGCACTGCATTTTGCAAGTTCTGTGTTGGTGTGCTCCAAGGACCCTATTGTGCTTGGAAGTGCCCACTGCAAGATCCAGCCCTCCCAGCTACTCACAACCTCAGGAGCCTCACGAGCCCCGGAGGCAACCAGCCCCTAGCAAGTCCTTACAGTGCAAGTGTGTTGGACTGCCTGTGTCCCAGGGCAGATGCCTTACCACCTCTCTGAGAGCAGAGCTGCTCCAGACTGCAGCCACCTTAGCCAGACTTCTTGAGGTAAATCTCCAGCAGACAGTCTCAACACAGACCCAACTTCAGAGTCCCATTCCATTGCCACAGGGGCATATTTTCATAGAATCTCCTTGCATTTTCCCCTTGTAGAAAATTTTCATGTTTTCCCCTTGCACGATTAGCTAACCCTTTGGTCTGGGATGCTTGTGAGAACAGCACTTACCCCAAAGAGAAGAGTTGCTGGAAAATGAGGAGGGCTATTTATCTCCTCATAAAATAAAAGACAGCAAAGCTCTCTCTGCTTCAGCTACGCTGTGAGGAAAGAGTCTCTGAAACCATCTCCTTGCTCAAAATACATAATACACAAACACAGGCTGATGTTGTGGCAAAGCCCAGAAAGCCTGAGGCACTGGGTACCGTGCCTGCAGACAAGCTGTCCAGTGATCCTCTTCCACTTTAACCACCTCAATCTAATGACTGCTGCCTGAACCAGCAACAAGCAGAATGGGTGTTTCTTCTCCCATAAGGTACGACGATCTTGACAATGTATTAATAGATTTATAGCGGTTTGCGGGGCTGTTTTATTTGCTCCTCAGTTGCAAAAACACAAATACCTTCAAGCACTTCTAATGTGGATGAGCAAGCAAAGCCAAGACACACATTACAATGGAAGGGAGTAGGAAGGCTGCCCAAAAGGTTTGTCCTGTTATCAGGAAAAAAAAAGTTTAAGTGCTGGGAGTGGCAAAGAATGTGAGGTTGAAACCTGGCAAAGAAAGAGACAGATAGGTCCTGTCAACTTACAGACTAAGCCCAGAAGAGCAGACTTTCACAGCAGTTATTCCTGGTTATATTGTAGTCTTCTGTACTTTACAGATGAAAGAATATACGCCCTGGAAGACCTAAACAGTTCCAGGTTTCCTTGCCACTGTTTTTTCCCCCCAATAAACACAGAACATACACTCAAGCTACAGAGCACTCAGTGTAAGCAGGGCTTTTCCCACCTGTTTACCTCCTCTTTCATGTCTCTTTCACCTCTCTTGTCCCTTCTACCCCTCTTTTATCCACTGTTTGGACGAATAAGCTCCTTTCTTCACTGCATTTTGCAGTTCTGTGCTTTTGAAGAGATATGCACTGTCCCCAAAGCAGTATTTCCTTTGGTTACACCAAAGTGGGCACCACCAGCCAAAGCGTACATAACCAAGCAGCCTGCACTTGTCAGCCATGGGGAAAACACCCAAGGCCTGTGAGCTTTTAGGGAGCGTGGCATAGCACACTGACCTTTCTCAGGACAGTTTTACCTCACCAGCCTCTTCAGCCTGAGAACTCGTGCCTCCTCCACTACTCACATGGCAAACTGAGGTCCTCTTTCCCTCGTGTTAGGCGCAAAGCCCCAGAGAAGCAGCAATGAGATGATGGGCTGGAGGGTGAGCTACAAGGAACAGACATGCAGTCCATTATTTTACAGTCATTACTCTAAGGCAGCCCTCTCTAGCATAAAGATTGTCAAGGGTAAACACTACCACGTCAGTCTTTTGGCGACGTTTAGACCTGTGGAAATCATGTGCCCTGAGATAAGCACAAAATAAGTAACCATACACAGGCATTTCTATGGTGTCCATCACTGCCTGGTCAGCATTCCTTACTTGTAGCAATTAGTTACAATTATTTACCAGTCTTCCAGGCTGCTGCAACCCTAAATTGCTGTTTACAGGATGCTTGGATGAGTTGCAGGAAGAAGGTGCCACACAGCATTATTTCACTTCACGCAAACCTGTTGCAAACACAATGGACAGAGGGGACCAGAAAACAGCCTCCACCCGTTAAACAGGAGCCAAGCCTGCGGTGACCAGCCTCTCTATTACATCCAGAGGGCTTAAAACATCTGCTGTCTTTTGAAATATTTTCAGACACAGTCTTTTCTGTAACGCAAGAGACCACATTAAACCATTTCTAAGAGCATTCAGCTCAGGACTACACTGGGGAGGCTCTCCCTGACAAAGCCGCAGCCCCCTCCAGTAGCTTGGCCAGGCAAAGTCCACTCCTGCAGACGTATGGTACCAAAACTGACAGGCTGCTGGCTCTTTTAGCTCAGGCAGTCACCACTGTTAATCCCAGTGGTTTCTCATGGGGAGCAGGAAATAAGACAGGGAGGGCAGACTACCTGGATCTGCCTCAGCTCAAGAGGTGGATGATGGGCCCTCCCCCTACCAATGTAGCAGACCAGCCCAAGTCCACCAGGCTTCTCCTCTCTGGGAGAGGCAGCCCAGACCTCTCCTAACGGCACCAGGGAGCACCTCAGCCTCCTCTCCCAGCAGACTTGCTGAACATGCCACCTGTTCCACAGGAGAGCACAGCTCAGCAGCTCCTGAGCACTGTGGGGGAAGCTTCTGCTCTTCTGTGTGGCCGGCAGGGTGGAGAGCATGCTTCCCTCCTGTCTTGCATGCAGGACCAGCCCGCCCCAAGGGAGCCAGGTCTGCATGCCTGCCAAAGGCAAACACTTCTTGACTGAGCAAACAGCACTCTTACAGAGAGACTGCTGCTCTATCTCTCCCTCGCAGGCACAACCATCCAAAGGAAATCTGAGCAATAAAAACTTACATTAAACCTCAATTATGGTAACCTATAGCTGTTTTAACAGTTCCTTTCATGGCTTTCGAAACTTCATCAGTCTTCTTTTCCCTTCCTCCCATTCACTCCACCCTTCTCTCTCCACCTGTTCCTCATGGGCTTTGCCTCCCTTTTCTTCCACCTTCATCCCTGTACCTCAGGTTACGGATTCTACAATCTGCGAGGACCCAGGCATCTTTGCAAGTCTTGAGGCAGCAAAAAGTATGATTAGTCCCACTTTAGACAACGGGGCCAGCGAGTTACTTGCTGAGAGGTCACACAGGAAACTGGTGGCACAGAGGAACATGCATTCAGAGCCCTGGTCCAAGCCCGCTACAAAAGCAGCAGCCTCCTCTCACCTGCCAGCCATTCCCCCCTCACCATTTATTCCTCCCAATGTATTGCTTAAGATCATCTCTCTCATTTCCCACACCTTTTCTGCTTCCTTGCTCGCACCTGTCCTGCAATCTGAGCTCATTGTTTCAGCTTGGACTGCAGAATCAGGACTTTAAAGTGTCTCTGCTGGGCCAAACTGCAATCTTGCAATCTCAGGCTGCCCGGAAAGGCTCGGTGAGGAGAGGAAACTATGGGCGTGACATCTCTTCCAAGAAAAAACAATTGAAAATGTCTGTGTTCATACAAGCATGCACCCCTGCTCTGCATCTGAAAAGCAAACACTGCAGCACAAAGGATTTTAAAAGGGAAAATGAAGCAACTGCACTGACTTCCACTACCAAAGCTCAGAAAATGCTGACAGCTGGGCACCAACAACAGCACAAGAAAATAATTTTACTTTTAATAGTACACAACAGTGAAATCTGGAGTCAGATGTTTGTCAAGCAAGTGCAAGCCCTCGTTCTTTAACCTGTTATCCAAAGGCAGAAAGTCAGCAAGAATCAAGTCCCCTTCTTTTAGGCAGCTTTATCCACTTGAGTAAGACCCAACAGGCAGTCAGTGTGTTGGGATGAACCTTTCACACACTTCACTCCTCCATATTGAGTTGCTATTCATAATTAACCATACATGCATATGTTGTTGTGGCATAAGGACTGCACAAAAGTTGACCAGACAGTCCTTAAGGTCACTTTCCTGAGAAGCTGTGTTTAAGGGGGGAAAAAGAAAAAAGAAGAGGGAAGATTAGCTCAGAATTTCTCCAACCTTTATAGCCTGAGGGCTCCGAATCAAAAGTCTGGCATTAAGTATGCTGCTGTAAGAAAACGTTGAGACTGAGATCCCAAGTGACCCCATCATCACCCTGGGACATCATGGAGGCAGGATCTTGCCCTTCCTTCCCTGAGGCACCACAGCAGAGCCAAATGGCCTTTCACAAAACCTTTTCTCTTCCCCTCCCAGGATTTTAACGGGACACGGCCTGCATGTCAGACACCCTCGCAGCATCTGAGGAAGGCAAGACCTGTCCCACCCCACAGCCTCAACCCAGGTGAGTTTCTCCACGTACTCCTCAACAAAGGAGTCCTGACAGCCCGCTGGCAGATGGCCCTGCCGAGCTCTGTCATCATCACACTTCTCAACCACAAAAGGATCCCACAGATGGGCTCATAGGCAAGAGAGATGCTGAAATCATGACCCAGGAGAATCTCTTCTGTAGCCGAGTCCTCAGGCCCTGGGTCAAGCGGCTCTAGCCGTCTCATCTACCCGCTATCTCCCTACGGTAAACCCGCAAGCTCCAGGACAGACAGCAGTGGGATTTCAACCCCTCCCGAGCGCTGCAGCACCTCCGGTGCCCCACGCCGGGCTCAGCCCCTGCTGCCAGCCCCTCGGGGAGAAAGGGAGGGCTCGCCGTCCGCAGCCCCTCGGCGCACCGCGGCAGGCAGCTCGCCTGCTCCCCACGGCGAGGCTTCCCCTCCCCCCCACCTCCTGCCGAGGGCACCCAAACCACGACCAGGGAGAGGGGGCGACTGGGCAGGGGGAGTAACGATTTGCGGGGCAATGCGACAGGACAAGGCGGAAGGTCTCAACGCTCCCAACGGGGGAGGTGTCCTACCTGCGGGCGGCTCCGGCGGTAGCTCTGGCCCCAGCGGCGGCAAGCGGGGGCGGGGCTGGGGGTCGAGTGGGCCGGGCTGGGTCTAGGGAGGTGGCCCGGTATCGGCGTCGCCCCCGCCCCGGACGGGCGGGGACTGGAGCCGCGGCCATGGCGGAGGAGGGTGGTCGTTAGCCGTGGCGGGGCTGCACGGAGCCCGTCGGCAGTGAAGGGCCTGAGCGCCGGTGGTGGGACGCGACCGCAGCAGCTTCCGCAAACCTCAGACCGTCTCTCGGCCCAGTCTCCGCCAGAAACTAAGCCCCGTGCTCAGCCCCAAGGTCGCGCATGGGCGCTCCGGCTGCACGCTGTGCCAGGCATAGCCATGAAACGGGCTCTAAATGAGTTCCTCCTCTGTCCCCTTCCCTGCCCTCCCTCTCCAGTCCTAGCAGCATCTGCCCAACGTGCGGCTTTGGGTACTGCTGCTCCAAAGCTCCCAGAGGTGCTGAAGAGGGCTCACCACCCAAAACCAGTGGTAACACCTTTGCAGTCCTCCTGGGAAGTGGTGCCCTTTTACTATGTATTTTTGAAGACCTGAAAGAACCAGCCACCCCATAGCAAGAGACCCCAGGAACAGCCTGGGCCAGGCTATCCTCCTCTATCCCCTTTCTTACTTGATGGTGGGCTTTGTGGTCTCCATAAAGAACCTGTGGTTGGAATTTTGAGGGGAAACGTTCCCAGCCAAACAGCTTGACAGTAACTGCGAATGTTTCTTGGGGTGGAGAGATCCCTTCGCTGACCAACCTTCATGGCATTAAGACAATGTGAATGCTACTGCTTTTTTTTTTTTTCCTCTCCCTCCACTCACTCTCTGCCATCTGACATTACTTATTCACTGTCTTGATTCTTCTAAAACCCAAATAAGGTGGCATTTACCCAAAGTTTTGCCCGGGTGCTATTAATGGTGCTAAACAACACAAGACAGCCACCTGCCTAATTCCACACCAGCACCTAGAAGTGAGCTGAGTTATGCGTCAGCAGTTAATTGGTATTTTATACAATGTCTTTCTAGCAGCCAAGCAATGCTCCTTCGCTCTGCAGCTTTGGCCCTCATGGCACAAGAAATTCCATCTCTTTGATCTCCAGGGATTATGAACCCCTCAAAGCACAGGTCCTCAAAGCAAATGCAGCAACAGCAGGTCCCTTGAGCCCTTACTGAAGTGGCCTCATCACTGAGATGGCAGCAGTACTGACAAGGGCAAAGACAGCTATTTTTGCAAAAAGGCAACTGCTGTGTATGCTTCTTAGTGTTTTAAAGGCCAAGGGAGCTATTTTTAGAGCTGAAATAACAGTCTTCCTGCTCTGGTATTTCAAATCTTGTGTTATTGTAAGGGACCTCTCCTAATTTCTCCTAAACAAAGCAGGCTGAAGAGACTTTTAATGTCACAAACACTCGAAGAACCAGGCCTTCTTCTCGAGGAACTGATAAGGCTAACACCTACTTAATCTCTTGTGCTATTCCTGGGAGAAACACTAGTGTCTCAAAGAATAACCTTAGAGAAACAGAACGGCTCTGTTTTTTTCTCTCCTGAGGGATAAGCTGCTTCTCTGAAAAAGACACTATGCCCAGTGTTGACCCTTGGCTCATTATCCGTGAACTGCATATTAAAGTTCACACCCCTGCTATTGAAGATTATTGAGATCATGCAAAACATATATGATTATAGTTCTAGTCTCCCCACCCAATTCATGCTGCACACCACCTGGGTGGCAGGTGAAACTTGAGACAAAACTACCCTTAGGAGTTGGGGAATATAAAAGGAGGAAGACTTTCCCCAAAGAGGAGGAATAGAAGAAGAAAGAAGAAGAATATTTATGACCTTGGAAGGTTTTTCCCTGAACCAGGACCAGTGAACTTTGTAACTCTCTCCCTCTTAATCTCTCCTTCTTTACCCCTTTTGCTTCCTTCCTTATTTTCTTTCCTTTCTTCTTTCTTTTCTCTTTTCTTTCAGAGAAGTAATGCAATGCATACCGTACTGTTTGCTATTATTCATTGTGTACCCGTTATTAAGTACTGCTTGCCACAGTTTGTTCTGTACCTGTTGCTTGCTAATTAACACAACGCATACCTTACCACTTGCCATAATCAGTTATATAACTAATTATCATGGACCTAGTTAAGACCTGGTTACTAATCTAATACATGTTTGTATACCTTGAGATTTGTCTCACCTTATTCTGCACTGCTGGGGGTTTACACATCTGAGTCACTTACGCCCCCTCTCCTTTCTGGCTGGGACGTGACAGTTCTCCTGGACTACTAAGTGGCTCCTTGAAGCATTTGCTTTTTGCAGTCCCACGAAATCCAGAGATCTTGGCCAGGTTTTCCCTCTGCGTTCACCTGACACTGCCAGGTGTGGCAGTGCCACACTAAAGACTAAGGAGCTGTGGGCCACAACAAGCAACTGCCTGGTGCAGCTTTCCTCGGGTAAGGAGGTGCTATTGCCCCCACATCGGTGAGACAGGCCCCAGAATCATGTGCCTGGAAAAAAAGCATGCTTGAAGTATCAGCACTAGCCACATCCCTGACTGCAAGGCTACCTACAATAGCAAAAGTCAAGAAAGCTCACTTAAAAAGTAACAGAGGAGAGGTCTTTGAGTTCAGTAACGTCCAGCTTTCAGCAGCCAAGGCTGAAGAAAACCTGCCAAACAGGCAAGAAGTGACAGTGCCCAGCCCCAACGATTTTGGCCAGAAAGGAAAATGCAGCAACTAATCAGAAACTGCCTTAGTCACTTTACCCCTGCCATCAGCCAAAGCAGGAAGGAAAACAATGCAGCATATGGGATTTTAAAGCAATTTCATTTTTGGTAAACTGTCTGAGACATTTTGTTCACAGCTCTTTTTTGAGCAGATGGTGTCCCTTCAAGTGATGGAAAATGCACGATACTGACAGGCTCACCAAAGACCTCTCGCAAAGGATCAAGGTTGAAAAAGGGGCACAGCCTGGGGACAGCAAGTGTGTACTGAAGCCTGCCTGGTGCAGATCACAACAGAGGTGCCAGGAGGCACCAGACGTCAAGGGGTGGTGTTACGTGCACTCATGGGGTTATTTCCTACAATCATGGGACACTAGTCACACGGGAGAAGCAGCCCCTCTCCCATGAACCTTGTCCTGCAGCATCCCCCTGCCAAGGGGTGCGCAGGCGCCAAAGTAGTTAGGGAAGACACATGGGCATGTTGCTTTTTGAACTGCATCCCCCAATAACACATCACCCATCTCCCCTGCAGTAAGACTGCGTGTCCCAAAGCCCACTGTAAACTCACCCTGAGCTGTGGAAAGAGTCTGTCCTCCCACATCTCCACCAATACTACCTTGGCAAAGATCAGTAGCCACAAGTATGTTCCCCCATCTTCTTTGGGGTTACACCTCACTTTCCCAGGGGTGGGTGTGCCAGAGGCTGACACTGATGTCACTCCCTGCTCAGCCCATGTCTTTGAAGACACAATTACAATGATGCTGGTGCACAGATGTGACAACGCTCCTGGGATGCTGCAAGCAGTGCATGAGTTTTCTTACCCTAGTCCGCACTAAGTTTTCCTGCTGGGTCACTGAGAGCCACTGGGGATCTGGCTGGCAATTTGCCTGGCCCAGAAGGGTGACCTGCTTCAACACAAGCAAATGTTAAAATTATGGCTTTGCTGTCTGTAAATTAATATTTCCTCCCCACAATGCCTTTCAGCATGTGCATGTTCCTTGTCCAAATTTCACCACATCACTTCTCTTCCTGGGGACTGAACTGCATGCTGTCTCTGCATCCACTTCCAGTGACAGAGCAGTGACAGCCTTCAGAAGGCTGGTCCTCTGTGTCCTGACATCAGGTAGTAGGATCAGGCACTGGAGATATATTTTATTTTTCATCTAAAGCCGAGGACTACCACAGAGCTAACCCCCGCCCTTTTGCAGACCTCACTCACAGCTCAGGATGAAACAAAGCAACCTTGTTCCCTTCTAGTTGCAGGACTCCTCAGGGTGATATTGCTCCTGAAGACTGGCTGCGGTTTTACTGGGCTGTTTTGTTGGGTTGGTTTTTTTTTTTTGCAGGGGGAAAGGAACACAATGGCAAGGAAAATAGAAAAGGAAATTGCTTTGAGTTTGCTTTCATTGCTGGGAAATAAGTGTCTACTGAGAATAGATTTATGGCCTGTTTTTCCCACCCTGCTCGTTTCTGCTCCAAAGCCGTAGCAAGATCTGGCAAGAAACACTGCCCACCCAGAAACAGGAGCAGCAGGGGGAAGGGGCCAGGGATCACTCACCAGCAGCCATTGGAGCTACTCTGTACCCTGATGCACAGGCTAAAAACGTTGCCTAAGGAACTGTTTCTCAGTTTAACTCTCATTTCATTAGCCAGATCATCTCTCATCAAAGCCATCTGTTCCTTTATCCAGCTTTTTAAATATTGTGATAGATTTCATTTCTCCAAATGCCCTGCCACTAAACAGATGCCATCTGAGCATGTATATCCTTGGCTTGGCGTTAAGAGGTGTGCTCAAGATTTGGTGGAGAGGCAGTCACTTGCAAAGACCTCTCTCACCCTAAAATATATCCCCAGATCCCAGCTCTCCAAGATGAAGTGTTCCTTCTTCCCAGCTTGCCCATGTGATCCCAACTGAGAACAATTCACCTGGATTTGGGATTGGAGCAGCAAATTAGAGCAGCCCACCCCACTGCACTGCAAGAAAGTGACACCATTTAAATGATAGGAAGGGGAGAAAATGGATACACAATTTTTTTTTTTTTTTTGCATAAAAACAGAAGTAAAAAAAAAAATGTGATGATGGGAAACACATGGGATAAAGAGGACTTGCTCATGAAATGACCAGGGTCTGAACTCTGGGGAGGAAACCTTGAAGTGCCAACGTGTGCAGATGAGAGCTGTAGGCTGGCATGCCCTGGCTCCAACAGGCACGTGTTCTGGCCTGGCAGGAGGATAGTCCTATATGAAGCAGAGAAAATGCTGAAAAAGAGAAAAAATGTTTTTTGAATATTGAGATAATAATGACTAGGAATCTGATTAAAATAATGATTAAATAATGACTAAAATACTGAGTAAAATATTGCTTTCCTATTATTATGCTATAGATGTTAACAGAATTATGTCAGCCAGGAAAATTTAGTACCCCAAGTTAGGCATTAGTGTGCAGAGGTGGTAGGTGCTGTTTCATCTGCAGTTCTTACCTCCACTGCTCACTGGGGCTTTTCTCCTGGGCACCTTCCAAGGCCTGCCCCTGTCAGGAGGCTGCAAACCGTTCACCTCCCTGGATGTCACTATGGCTGTACCAAAAACCAGCAGGATGGAATGGGTATGGTTGCAGCTGCGGCTGGGCAGGCCTGCTGGAGTCAGCTGGCTGCAGATTCACAAAACCAGGGTGGGAATTCTGCTATCATTTTCTCAGCAAAAGCCCACATCAGGGTTTAACTCTCCAGGAAGTGAGATAGCAGGAGATGCACTCAGCAAATGCAACGCGCCCGTCATGCGAGGGGTAATTAAAACAGCAAAAGTCTCCAAACCATCCATTGGGCAGCTCTGCCCATGCAGGGTCATTCCTGGCTCCTCCACAAACTCAGCACTATGCCAGGTTTTATGGCTTTTGTTTTTCTTCTCCTATTCCTCCCTGTCCAGCAGGGCTGGCATTGCTGGGTCGATGTCCCTGGGTACCAGCAGTTTCACCTCCTGGGCTGGACACCACTCCAGAGCCATTGTGGGAGCTGGGACACATGGGCATGCGTTAGCAAGTGCCTCCTCTACCACTGGGCTCTGCTTTTGGTTGGTTTTTTGTTTTTTTTTTTTCATTCTTCTTTTAAAAGAAAATCGTAAGGTGCAGCACCTGACCCAAAAGGAATGCCACCAACTTTCCCAAGGGTGGCACTGGGGGGCTGGGAAGGAGATGTTTGCTCCACTTGGCTGCTTTTCAGGACTGCA
The DNA here is from genome assembly GCA_013400055.1 of Nycticryphes semicollaris. Classification (NCBI taxonomy): domain Eukaryota; kingdom Metazoa; phylum Chordata; class Aves; order Charadriiformes; family Rostratulidae; genus Nycticryphes; species Nycticryphes semicollaris. Next base: position 23,604 of record VXBJ01003841.1, read on the forward strand.
AGCCCTGAAGCATTTCTTCAGTGCCAGCACTCATGCTCTCGCCACAGCCCCTTTCTTGAGGTGTAACTCCAGTGCCAGCAGGTTTTGCCTCTCACTCTGGGGAATTACATGAATGCAGCCCAGTTCGTGCACCCAGGTGCAGCAGAGATGGGGTTAGATGGAGCCAGGAAGCTCCTCTGTAGTCAGCTATCACAACCTTGGCCTCACACCACACCCTGATGATTGTATTCACATAAAGCCCTGATGGGGTTTCACCAATATTTGCAGAGCTGAGCACATGCTGTAAGTTATAGCTGAATTCCTCCTTTAGTGATTGTGTCAAGTCCCAGGGCCAGCATAGAATTTCCTCAAGCTGCTCCACAACAGAAAGGAGGTGATCTGCTTGGGTGTTTCTGCTGTGGATAGAGCACACTACTCCCGAGCCAATACTGCATTTCCTAAGGGCCCCACCAATTCTGAGAAAAAATATAAAAAAGGTCTGGTCCCTGCTGCATGCCAAAGCCGAGCACCTGGAAACAGTGCAACAATGTCCAGGACAGCATACAAATACCTCTTGTTCTCAGTCCTACATGGTGTTACTCCAGATGGTTCAATATGGCGAGAACAAAGTTAGAAATAAGAGATTAGGCACTGCCAGACCACCAGCTCTTAGAAAAGTTTGCAGTCACTGCATCCTTAGTTTATCATGGAATGGTTTGGGTGGGAAGGGACCTTAAAGACCATCAAATTCCAACACCCCTTCCAGAGGCAGAGACACTTTCCACTAGATCAGGTTGCTCAAAGCCTGGCCTTAAACACTTCCAGGGAAGCAGCATCCACAACCTCTCTGTGCAACCCATTTCAGTGCCTCAACAGGCAGAGACACTTTCCACTAGATCAGGTTGCTCAAAGCCTGGCCTTAAACACTTCCAGGGAAGCAGCATCCACAACCTCTCTGTGCAACCCATTTCAGTGCCTCAACATATCACAGTAAAGAATTTCTTCCTACTATCTAATCTAAATCTCCCCTCTTCCAGTTTGAAGCCATTACTCCTAGTCCTATCACTACATGCCCTTGTAAAAAACCCTTCTCCATCTGTCATGTAGGCCCCCTTCAAGTACTGTAAGGCGGCTACAAGGTCTCCCCAGAGCCTTCTCTTCTCCATCCTGAACAACCACAACCCTCTCAGCCTGTCTTCATAGGAGGGCTTCCTAGACGGCTCCAGCCTTCTGATCATTTTTGTGGCCCTCTGCTGGACTCACTCCAACAGGTTCATGGCCTTTTTGTGCTGAGGACTCCAGAGCTACACATGGTACTGCAGGGATCCCATGAAAGCAGAGTAGAGTGGCAGGATCACCTCCCTCAACCTGCTGGCTACATTTCTTTTGATGCAGCCCAGGATGCGGTTGGTTTTCTGGGCTGGCAGCACACATTGCCAGCTCATATTGAGCTTCTCATCCACCATCACCCTCTCCAAGTTCTTCTCCTCAGGGCTGCTCTCCATCCATTCTCTGCCCAGCCTGTATTTGTGCATGGGATTACCATGACCCAGGTGCAGAACCTTGACCTTGGCCTTGTTGAACTTCATGAGATTTGCAATGGGCCCACCTCTCAAGCCTGTCCAGGTCCCTCTGGATGCCATCCCTCCTCTACAGCGTGTTGACCATGCCACACAGCTTGGTGTTGTCAGCAAACTTGCTGAGGGTGCACTCAAACCCACTGTTTAGCCCAGTCTACAGCCCACCACCCATTGATCAGCACTCCCTCGGTGCTTTCATGCTGCTCAGAAAGTGCTAGTAGAGTCTTTGACTACCAGATCTGCTGGAGAGGCGCTGAGGTCCACAGAATCAAGTGCAGTTCACGTGCTGGTACCCACCTTACCAAGGCTCCATGACTTCCCCATGTAACTGCACACAGCTGTGGGTGGTTCCAGCAGCTGCCCTGGGAGGCAGCAGGGGCCCTTCCTGCCTCCCAGAGACCTGCATCTTCCTGAGGAAGGGGAGCCCGCATTAGAGAACATGGTCAAAATTATTTCCAAACCAAACCAAAATCAAAACAAAACAAACCAAAAATTCAAAAGAAGCATGCAAACAAATCAAAACAAATAAGCAAAAAAGGGAACGCATGGAAGCAATTCCTTGTTATACCAAAATTCAAGTCATTCTCTTAAAAAAAATATTTAGTTTTCCTGCAAAGGCTGACATTTTTCAACTCCACCACATGGAGAAGCTGATCAACAGGAATTCAGGTGGTACAAACTCCAAGATACAACATTTGATGGAGGAGCTTTTCCTTTTCTTACTGATGTTTCTTTACTCTCAGTTTTTCAAAACCACAATGTCATGATGTAGGCTGTGCTGGACAATGAATGAATGACAGATGTTTCCTATTAACTCCTCTCCCTTCCCAGAAGGGAGAGGGATTCATGGATTTGGAAAAACCCTAAATCTGCTTTAATGAAATATTAACAATAAAAAGAAAAGATACTGGTATTAATAAGAAAATAATGAAATATATACAAAACCATCATGTCACTGGCCAGCACTGGGGAAATCCCAGCAGCAGAGAGGAACTGGATTCAGGAACACATAGATTGGGATGAAAGACAGAAGAACGGACAGAGTGGTCCTCGGATGCCTGCCATTGAAGAAAATCGAACTTGACCCATTGACCCCTCAGCTTTATACTAAGCATGATGCAGATGGGGTGGAATACCTGCGCTGTCCGCTCCTCCCTTTACACTCTTCCACTCCTGACCCTTCAACTTGGTACATAACAAAGTTAGCTGACGTTGGCTGTTACAGCGATGTGTAGGCAGGAGTCTCTCTGCATACCATTGCTTGGTATTAACTATAAACATCAGACTTTATCACTGCTAGAAACAGACACCGTCTCAAAACTACACCATTAATTTCAGAGAGTGCAATCAATTGGGAGAGACTTAAGTGAAAATTATTGAAAAGACAATTGGTTTTGCTCTATCTCAAACCAGGACACATGGGTAACTTGTCAATGGTTTCAAAATCCCAAGTCCCTGGAACCCACTGGAGCTGCTGAAGTCATACTCACAGGAGGAAAAAGCATAAAGAAAATTACCTTGTTGTAATTTCAAGTTAGTCAGAAAGGGTCAGAACAGCATGTACTGTACAGCATGGCAGGGCCAATTATTCTTATACCACATACTTGACAGGAATCAGCTTAAGGAAGTCCATGTAATAGCAGTACAAAAGAAGAAAAAAGGGATCTAAAGAATGATAAAGATCAACAGGAAGATGTGTATTTATGATGGGAGCACCAGTATGATTAGGCATTTGTGCATGTTCCCGGCTTCACTCCTACATTTAAACATCAAATTCAAACCCATTACCTGCATCATTTTGAAGAAAGGTTCTCAATGGTTTTTGTCACTCTCCAACTGTTGACTGTGCTAAGGAAGCAATAGCACTATCTTTCTAACCAGCACGTCAGAAACCTCCCAGCCTGGGAGCCCGTTTCCACCCCTTCCTGCAGGTACTGTAAGGGGTAGTAGGGAGACACGTCCTACTCGTTTGTGTCTGTCAAACGATCCTGACTTGAGATGAATGCACATCAAGGCAAGACTTCTGATACACTCAGGTCTTCAGGCACATCTCAGGAGAAAACAAAGAGAACTTACAGCAAAATCCACACAAGATATTTAATATTTTGGTCAAAGCATTGACCTGCAGTCACATTGGGCTGACACTTTGTTATTAAAGTGGTATTTTCACACGCAAGAACTTGCTACGGTCTCCTTTCAAGGTTACATCAGCTTGAATTTTCTTTTCCCCTCCTCTATCAGCTTGGTCATGAAGCCTGAAGTAGTCAAATCTTTTGATGCCTTTCTGTTTGACAACACTCCTCCTCCACTGATGAGGAAACCAGAAATGCTGAGGGAGTAGGTATTTTGGAAGTGCTGCACCAAATGAATAGCTGGAAACGCCAAGCAAAACAGTGTTGTATTCTGATGTGTGACGCACAAAGCCCTTTGCTTTGGCTGACATTTCAAAATAAAACACAAGAGGCCAGTCTAACTTGTAACTCTTTATTGTAAATCACTCAAGAGTTTACACATCATTAATGGCAAAGTAACACTGTTAAAACACCTGCTGGATGAAATACAGAATAAAGACAACTCTCTTATAATGTATGTCATACTTTAAAAAAACAAACCAAAAAACAGAACAAAAAAGAAACAATTTATTTTTTTTTTTCCAGTTCTGCATCTTTCCTGAAAATATCCGGGCCTAAGCCTCAGTTATCTTGAGATCTCTGCCTTGCCCAGGGCATGGGGCCACACAGCTGGGAAATGGGCATTCCTTCTCTGAGGGGCAAGGCAGTGACCTCCTTTATAAATTAAAATCATGCCCTCTGTCTTCAAAAGTGCTCCAGTGCTGACAGTACAAAGCCTTTCTCCTGCACTGGCTAACATCTAAATCAAAGGGCTATATGTCCCATTAATTCCACATGCCGTTCTTTTTTTTTTTATTTTATTCTTTTTTTCTTTTCTTTTTTTTTTAAACAAGGCACCTTAAAATTCAGAAGCTACATACTGTCTTTATATTTTGCTCAGAAATCAATGGATGTTGCATGCAGCTGAAATATTAGTAGAGACTCTGACTTAGATAAATGTCAGTTTTCTAAGACCCACTAGCCAAAGGCAAAAACAGAAATTAAGAGGCCTCTTGTGCAAAAGGAGTTAAAATATGCATGCATCAATGGCTGTGACCAATCAGAATATAACTTAGGTCTCCAAACACTGAAACTGAAGCTTTATTTGGCTTAAGACATGGTTGAGCTCTATACCTTTATAAATTACAGTGTATATGCAACAATAAAGGAATCATCTCAACACAGCATCAGTTGGTATTCTGGCCTGTATAGAGACTAATCTTCCAACACAAAAGCCTGCTCAGCAATAAACAAAGACAGCAGTACGCTGGGCTGGCTACCAGGGCTTACAAAAAGAAGAAAGCAGGTTTTCAAACTAACATCTAACTAACTTTAGGCTGGTTTTTTCCCCTTGGACGTGCTGTTTTCCCATTGGTGCTATTACTGTCCTTTCCACTAATCTGTACTGAAACAGCACATTGGGCCCTGCCCCATCCCCTCCGAGAGATGTGTCTCAAAAGCGTATTTGATTAATAGTAGAAACAAAAAATCTCCCCTAACTGCACTTGAATAGGGTAGTTAGTTCCTCCAACCTGACAACATTTACCATGAACAAGCAAATTAAAATGTATTTCAGACATGAACTACAGGGACCAAAATAAAATCTCTCTCCTGTTTAACTATAATATTAAATAATATGTAACATTTGCACTCTTAATAGTCTGAAGTTTGGACGTAAGACAGCTAGTAAGGAAAAAAAGCTGAGGCCAAATCTGTTCCTGTGGAATGCGTTTGGCCCAGCTGATCTGAAAAAACTAAGTTTACCAAGAGGAAAAGAAATCCACCACAGCCATGAGGGTGCACACACTGGAAAAGTCCCAGACTGGACTCAGCGATGGATGCACCCACTCACCCACCCATGGGTATGACAGCGCTGGCACAGCAAAGCATTACTTTTCAAGCACTGCCATCTCCAGTCCTTTCCTTGCGAGCCTGGATCATCTCCTTCGGAGCCTGCTTGCGGTCAGTGACCAACCCCAACCAAAACATGAAGTCAATGAACCAGGTGGTGGGGTTGAACTTCAGGCCCAACTCACTGGCTGAGTAGTCGAATGGGAAGGTGTGGTGGTAATTGTGGAAACCCTCACCTGAAAAACAGAGAGTTTAAAGATCACATGGACGTCACCTTTATGAATTTTGGAACGTTCTCAGGTGGGACATCCCAATGCCTGTTTCCCAAGTCCTGAATCTAGTGCAGGTTACGCTCCACCCCTGGCTGTGGAAGACCTCCGGGGCAAACGCACAATTTGATTGCTTTGGGCTTTCTTCCCCAGCAGGAAAGGGCACGTCCCACCCTTACACTCGGGAAAGAAAACCGTAAGAGAGGAGATGCACAACCAAGTAAGAAGCAGAGTCACTTAGTTCTGCTGTGCTGTCCCCAGCTGACTGCTGAGAAGAAAGGATTGCTAGTGAGAATGTGTCTCTGCCCAGAGAATACATCGCATTATTTCAATGTGGGCACCATGAGTAGAACAGGGGAGCCTTCCTCTAGGACATGGAAGCTCCAGGCTCTGTCAAGTCCTGGCTCCAAGTGGTGTCCAGCTGTAGGTGCCTAAACCCCTGACCAGCACGCAACAGGATGGGATTTCACTCTGAGCTTTACCCAGGGCTGCAGCACTTACCAATAGCTCCCAAAGTGACAAAGGTGTTCTGCCTGGGGTTGATGTACTTGTCATAAGGGCGATTGCCATACATGTGAGCAGCGCTGTTGACCAGCCAGGTGACATTGAGGGAAATGGTATACCGGAGGATAGAGGCAAGGAAGTAGGCGTTCCACAGACTCTCACCCCAGAGGTACCACGGCACAAAAGTAGGGATCACAAAGCACATCAGCACAACTGAACTCTTGTAATACCTATGGGGAAAGAAAAGGACACCATTACTGTGGTGGAAATGATAGCTGGGGTGAAGTGGGGTTGGTCCTCCAGAGACACGGCTCTGTTAGAAAGCCCTGGCATAACCCGGGCAACAGGGAAGATTCCAGTCACTCACAATCACGACATAATTTTTCCAAGTGCAATTCAAAATGCAAAGATTACCTAAAACCCCAAAGCAGCAGGTAATACTGGAGCTGAACAGCTGAGACCCAGTCCCAAAGCAAACCTCCAAGGTGATCACCTTCAAGCCTGAGAAAGCTCAGAGTTGGCTGCACACAGTGTGCCTTGGGTCTGGCTCTGGGACTAGAAAAGCCTGGGGCTTGGTGTGGCCTTAGTGGAGCTGTGTGTCAGAAACACGATCGATGCTACGAGTTGGCAAAGACTTCCCCCACGCTCAGATCAGAAGGGAACCTGCAGCACAGGGCAGGTGCAGCTCCCTTCTGTACCACTGCTGCTGCATGAGCTCCAACAGCGGTGGCAAATGCAGAACAGTTGCTGAGCTGCTGTGTAGCTAACACAAAAGATAGTTTTGATCATCTTGTGTATGAAATAAATTAATGTCTTGCCCTGCAAGTTCTTAATTTGATAGAATTTTTGTTGCTTGGAGGTTGTGCCTCACATGCTGGGCTCCAGAAGGAGATCTGCAGCTCTCCAGCACCAACCGTGGTGAAAAGAGAGTATCTCCTCAGCTCTGTCACAGAATTCTATCTTCAAATACCTGACCCAAGGCCCTCCAAAGGAAACAGTCCCCATTCTTTGCTCCAACAAAGAGAACAAGTAATTTCCCACTGATCTGACTGGCTTCTGAACCAGGCTGTGGATAAGGTTTGCAAACCTCATCAATTAAAGGCCAGGATTACGTAGAGCTGGAGAAGAAAAGTATTTTCCTGTCCAGAAAACTGCTCCAAAGTTCAAAGCCTCCCCTGCTCCAATAAAATAAAATAAAATAAAATATTATCAGGCACCAACTAAAACCTTTCTGAGAGATGCAAGAAACCCAGAATAAAGTCTTTTGTGATGATGTAAGATCTCACATATGAACAAACACCCGACTGCATTGCCTCTGTCTCCATTTGACCGAAACATCCACCCTGGAATGGGAAACCTCCTTACCTGGAGTTTAGGTGAACCAATGCCTCAACAGATGCTTGGGGAACAACACTGTTTTCACCACGTGAAAACTTTATTGTGAAGACACTTCACCTGCAAGCCCCTCTTTCACATCGCATGCAGGATTATTGCTCCGTTATTTGGAGAGGGTAAATTTTGCTGTCAGTAATGCCTGGGGCAGTACTGTAATAGGGTTTTATACTGATTGAGTGCTACCACATCCACAGCTCACCAGCAACCACTGAATTCAGCAAAGCTAACAATTTGTCCTTAAAACAAACAAACAAACAAAAAACCAACTAAAAGTGTTATGATTCTTACTGACTGCTGTCAAAAAACCCTAATACTTCAACCTTATAGAAAAGACAAACCCAAATTTTTCTTCCCAGATATGGGAAGAAACCTCCCAAATTCTAAATTCAAATCCAGAGCTCAGACATTTGCTAAGACATAACCTCCTTGCAGAAGATGTACTTCTTTGCTACTAAGTATTTTCAGCATAACCCAAGCAGCAGAGCCTGCTCCTGTGGGATGCTGTTGTCTTGGAAAAGGTAGTAAGACAACCACGAGGAGCTGCAGCGAACTGCAAGGGAGCCTTTGCAAACAGGCACTGCCGACTGAGGAACTAGGAAAAGCAGCAATACATGGAAGGCAGTGAATTCCTAACTCTTGGAGCTCTTCCAACACAGAGGTGTCCTGGTTAGAGGTAGAACAGAACCAATTATCTGTTCAGTAACTTTACTTTTCAGTTAAGCCTCTTCTAACTAACTGAACTCTCTCAAAATTAACAGCGTATTATGGAGACACTGTTTATTCCCAGAGTGGTAAGACCTGATTATTTGTAATTTACGTCATGCTCTTGCTTATACTTATTGTTATAACAACCAAGGTCAGCTAACTTTGTTATATACACAGTTGGAGGGTCAGAAGTGGAAAAGCGTAGATGGGTTGCACCTGCAGGCAGGAGGGGACACGGTAAGTGACCCAAACCAGGCTATTCCATCCCGTCCGCATCATGCTCAGTATAAAAGCTGAGGGATCAAAGGGTCATGTCTCTTTCTTCAATGGCCCATGTCTGAGAAGGACTCTGTCAGGTCGTCTGCCTTTGGTCCTGATTCGTGTGTTCCTGACTCTAGAGCTGGAATCCCGTTCCCGTCCATTGCTGAGTCCAGTCTGGGACTTCCCCAGTGCCTGCTGGCAGTGTGACTGTCATCCTGGGAGCTGGGTACTGGTTCTGCACATATTCTATATATTTAATTACTTTTAAAATTGGTATTATTATATTTCTCTTATTATTAATATTTCATTACAGCAGTTCAGTTTCTTTTTAACTCCTAAGTCTCTCTCTCACTTTCTCTCCTTGACTCTGAAGGGAGATCTCTCTCTTCTCTGAAGGGGAGAGAGATCAAAGAGAGCAAACATGTCATTTGTTTCAGTGGCCAGCCCAGCCCAAACCACANTGGCAGTGTGACTGTCATCCTGGGAGCTGGGTACTGGTTCTGCACATATTCTATATATTTAATTACTTTTAAAATTGGTATTATTATATTTCTCTTATTATTAATATTTCATTACAGCAGTTCAGTTTCTTTTTAACTCCTAAGTCTCTCTCTCACTTTCTCTCCTTGACTCTGAAGGGAGATCTCTCTCTTCTCTGAAGGGGAGAGAGATCAAAGAGAGCAAACATGTCATTTGTTTCAGTGGCCAGCCCAGCCCAAACCACAACTATGGGCAATTCTGCTAGTGCACGGGTTTCTCCAATGCATGAGAAAACATAAGTTTGCAGTGAAATGTGCACTTCTGTATTAAGGCAGTTAGTGATTACATTTGCTCTAACGATCAAAGGAGAAGGCCGAAATCCCAGCAACTTCTGCCATGGCTGTTTTCACAGCCAGCCCTGGCTTTTTGGAGAAGCAGAAGGACAAGGACAGGGCTCACTGCTTGTGCAGCAGAGCCTGCAATGACAATCAGCAAGCGTCAGCCACATGGTAATAAGCAGGGGCCAGAGGTACAGCAGTCCTAATGCCTGCAATCAAGGTAGCAGGGATATCTTGGGGGAGAAAAGGGAAAGATAAAAATAAAGAATGAGCCACAACAACCAGGTGGAGGGACCTCTCCAGCCCACCTTGCACAAGAGCCCCGCATTCCCACTTACTTTCTTTGGAACCTGACAACAGGGTCATCCAGCAGGTCACTGAAATCCAGTTTCCTCCCCTTCTCTATGACGTCCTGGTGCTTGCGCACAAACAGCCAGCCAATATGGGAGAAGAAGAAGCCACGGCGGGCATTGTGCGGGTCCGCATCTGTCTCCGAGTACTTGTGGTGCACACGGTGGTCTCGACTCCACTCGTAGATGTCATTCTGCACGGAAAGCACGGCAGGGTGAGAGGAAGTGCTTCTCCAGCAGCACCACCTCCATCTCTTTCCCCGCACAGTAACAGCAACAAACCCCTTTCTGATGCTCCCCAAAAAAGGTTATTGACTGAAGACATACTGAGGGACCCCAGCTTTGCAGACAGCCAGCTCATCACACTGCTCCTGTGAGTGTCCACACAGAATAGGGACATGCTCTGGGAACCTGTGACAAACACTGCACGTCTCCGGGATGGAGACAGCTGAAGACAACAGCCTCTTCAGAGTTTCAAACATCAGCATGCCCTGGTCCTGTGTCCTCCCTGGGTGTTCACTGTCCGAGGATGGACACAGGTTTGGATGGAGAAGGTACATACATACTTACATTGTCATTTTATGACCCTGACACAGGGGAGCTTGCATATTTATTTTCAGGGTGCTACTGTGGAGAGGCACTCAGTTCTGGCATCTTTTTCCTAAGCTTGTTGTGGCTAGTTACCACTGGTGCCCTGCAGGCACAAACACAGCACTGAAAATGGGACAGAGCGTGTGGAACACCACACCTGCCTTTTCCTGACTTGAAGAGGAGCTGAACTTGTTTTGCCTTTTGGAGGGATGTGTCCTCCACAGTAAAACCAGCACCTCCATTTAAATTACTGCTCTGTCTGCAGGGATGTGTACAAGAGCACAGCCTTCCAATACTTAAAGGGGGCTGACAGCAAAGATGGGGAGGAATTCTTTATCAGGGAATGTAGTGATAGGACGAGGGGCAGTAGTTTTAAACTCAAAAAGGGAAGATTTAAATTAGGTATTGGGAAGAAATTCCTTATTATGAGGATGGTGAGACACTTGCCCAGGTTGTCCAGAGAAGCTGTGGTGTTGATGGGGATTTGAGCAACCTGGTCTGGTAGGAAGTGCCCCTGCCCCTGGCAGGGTGGTTGGAACTAGATAGTTTTTAAGGTCCCTTCCAACCCAAAACATTCTATGATTAAAGTATTAAAGGAAATGTGTCGAATTTATGGCAAATAATTTGCAGCCAGGCTGGAATAAAAGTTTCAGACCCATAACATCAGCTAAGTATTGGATCCAGATCTGATGCAAAGCATGTTCAGTCCTGTCTCCGCTCAAGCTGTCAGCAGGTATGGGTCACTGAAATGCCTTATAGCTGTAAATGGGATTAGGTGGGTTGCAGGGAGGAAGGGATGGACTGCATTCTCATACTTAGATCCATAAAGTGAGACTTTCTGAGTTTACTCAGCCAAAGGGATTTCAGCCTCCCAGTTTGCTCTGCAGGATGCACTGGCTATTAGACTAAACTGGTGGATTTTGCAGTGGTGCCGAGCTATTAGGGCAGAGCACTCTAAGCATGTATAACATCTACAAAACTCAGGCCACGCACTCATCTGTGAATTGAATTGCCCCAAACCAGCACCAAAATGTGGACATGTTAGCTAATGCCCAGATCCACAACAGTGTGAACTTTAATCAGAGAATGCTTAGCGGAGTGTGCTTTCCTCTCCTATTTCTACCTTTGCACAGCCAGAGAGGTGCCCAAGCAGTAATACCCAAAAGAAGGAAAGATTGGGTTATTTTTAGGAACAGCAGTAGCACCCACAACCACGAACCACAACAGCTTTGCTCCCAGCAGAAGCACAGCAGCCATCACGGTGCTGAACACCCTAAGAACGCAGTAAGCCCAGGCTAATGACAACTGTGTATATCTATATTTTGTGAGACAAAACCCCTATGCTGAAATCGTTGCTCTTTCAGCTGCCAACATTTGAGAGAAAGCACTGAGGTGCTGCTGAGGGGACTCCAGGAACAACTGCAAAGAGCAGCAAAAGCATCCAGCTCAAGTGACTCCATGTCTGATTTCAGCCTTGCAAGACGCTTTCTGTCTGCAAGAGCCCTCAAGGGACCAGCGAAGAACAAAAGCCCCAGAAAGATCTCAGCTCCACTGCACTCAGTTGTGCTCAGCCCTGTACTGTTGTCACACCATGGCTGCAGTGACGCTGTGAGTGGGTGGGCTGGGGGATGAAGGGAACATTTTTCTGCAGCACTCACTCATCTAAGCTATTGAGAGGAAGCTGTAAAGACCAGCCCCTCACCAGCGCTCCAGTATGCTGCACCCTAACTATCCCATTGCACAAGTTAACAACGTAAACTGAGTGAAGCAAAGGAAGTCACAAAACTCCTCACTGAGAACAAGGGGAGATCTTTACCCTGCTGCCATCTTATTTTTTCCTGCAGAGAAATCAAAAGGAATGAAAGCCTCTATACTGCTTCAACTGGCTTCAGCAGGAATATCCAGAAGACTGCAAAATGCCAAGATAAGTAAATTAAAAATAATCAGGGTTATGCAAGAAGCACACCTAGGAAAGGTCCTCTTTCTTTATCAGAAATAATTTTTGAAGTGAGACTTTTGATCAGTTTGTCACAAGAGCACTTGATAAAATTATTTGGGGGGCAGCAGATAACCAGGTCACAGCAATGATACCATGAGAAACTAACTTGGTTTTTTATACCATAGCAAACACCCACCGGACTAGCAAAAACCATGACTGCCCAGATGAAAGGGTTAGGAAGCTGTGAAAAAACTGAATTGCATCTAACTAAAAGCCACAAAGGCTAAGAGGAAATAAAGGCCAGAGGCCAGAACTGTTGGCAATAAATACACCAAGAACTGAAGCACAGCATGTGTAGATGAGCTACACGCATATTAATAGCAAACATTTTTCAAAAAGACATCACTCTTGATCAAGTTTCAGGTAAAGTGAAATCCCTTCTGAACCAGAGAGCAACAGCATCATGCTGGGTGGGTGATGCACACATGAGGTTCCATTAGCGGGTTCCTGAATAAACCTGCAGACCAAAACAAATTGGGCTGTGTAACAACCTCAGTGTGCTGACACAAATTTCCACACAGTCACTGCTGTCAGATGAACAATGATGTCAGATGAACAATGTAGCTTGTTTCACGGAGATGGACAGCAGCCACAGTACATTGCAGTTAGTAGAGGAGACACCAGCAGGTCCCAACCAAGATGCTGAAACTAAAAACACCAGAAGACCAAGCAGACATAAGCCAGGTATTACCTATTTCTGAAAGACATGTGACATATTTCTGAAACAGACATGTGACAGCAAGAAGTACAGTCTTCAAAATTGTGAGTGCTTCACTCTAGATGGAGAGAAGAAACACAGCTCAGCATGCTCCAATCACAAAAAATGCACCAGGCAACAGAGCAAAAATGGCCGCATCTGATGGTAGTTCAGCATGTCACAGCCTATGCAGCATCCAGTTAAAACTTGTCAGCAGACTTTCCCCTGCTCATCAAGCTGTCTGAATATTTTCTCAATATTCAGCATTCATGGATGCTGTAAGTATTTCCAATCCTACTTGTCCTCCCAAAGCCAACATGAAGGAGATGAACATGAAAACTCATTTACTGTCTGCTTGTGGTGGTGAAAACAGCCTGTAGCAGGCAACGGATGTCATGGTAATTAGTAGCAAGCTTCAAACTACTTAAAACTTAGAATGGGTGGTTTGGCCTTTTGGTTTTTTTCTGATATAAAGGGCACAAAGGTATCTTGAAGCTACTTTGAATTACTTCCTGCCTCAGAATCACACTGAGTCCTCAGCCAAAAGCAGTGATGAGGCCAATGCAGCTGAGAGCAAAATCCATAGCAACAGGGGAGCAGAATGCAATGAAATCTCAACACGCAGGCTCACTGCAACCAGCTCGACGCATTCATTTAAATTACTCATGGAAGATAAGATCAGCTGTAAAACAGCAGGACAGTACCAGGGGGTTCTCAAAACAGTTTTAACATGCTGAGCAAAGGGCTTGCAAAGCTCTGCAAGGAACCGAGCAGCACAAAGTAGCTGGAATATGGCTCAGAATAAAGGGAAGCTATGGCTAAAATGGGAACTTTCTCATATTCAAAGAAAAGCACTGCACTCTTTGTAATGTCTAGAGGTATTAAGAAGATTAATTCTTTCCATCCTAAAAAAACCCAATAAATTTAAGATGATAGATGAAGAGCACATAAGTGGATAAAGGGACTCTTTTCATCCTCTGTCAAGGTACTTGAATGAGAAGTCAACCAAACAGACTGAAGGGAAACAGCTGAAAACTCAAGGCACAACACACTTGTGGTACTTGGTGCCACAAGGTGTTACAGCAGCCAGGTTCAACCCCTGTCCCAGCCAGGGCTGGTGATAACATTACTGGCCTCTTCTCCAAGAAACAGTCTCAGAGACTGGAACGGACAAAATCAAAATGTATTGGATGTGGCTGAATCTAGAAATCCCTTTATATCAGTGCAGTGTGCACTAGTGCTTTCCATAGGGTGAAGGAAATACTGCCCTTCTCTTTAAGAAGGGGAATACAACCAGTCTTTGCTTCCTCAATAGCACAAAGGGGCAGGCAGAAAGTGGAAAAGACCAGCATGCAAAAGCCTGGTATTTGCCAATGGTAATTTTCAGTACAGGTATCAGTCCCTTGATTTTAATTGGTAAAAATTGCTGCATAAAATCAAGATCCTGAAAGGATGCCTGCACTTCTTTCTGGGTACGGCAAAGCCTCCAACTGCCTGGAAAGACAAAGAGACTTGATTACACAGGCGTATTTGCATCAAGTTTGCCCTTACAAAAGTTTCAACGTTGTCCTGTGAAGTGTGGGGCCTGACATGTACCACAGATAAGCTGCTGGGCTTCTGAGTTCCTTATGTTTGCACTTTTAAAATGGTCTTTAAGTAATTATTACTCCTAGACTGTCTAATGTATACTGTTATGTGGGTGGTGAGAGGGCATCAGCATCCCCTGAGCCAAAAAGCATGTTATCAGCAAATGTCTTTCTGCCAATATTTTTTTTCTTTTTCTATTTTCTTTTGCTATCTCTAAGCTGAAGAGCACAGGAGAGAAAGCTGCCTGGAGGCCAGGAATGTGAATGGGCAACTACAACCCCACCTGAAAAGCCATGGAATTAGCTGCAGCCAGAAAGATCCGCAAAGGCAGCTTGGCTTTGTAGGAACGGTGGCTCCACAGGCGATGTGCACCAGCTGTCACGCCCAGGGCTGTCATCAGGAAACAGAAATATGCTGAAAGACACAAAAACAAAAACATAGGAAGTGCCAGGAACCAACTGCCATCAGTTTTGCTTTCTTTGATGCAGAGATGATCCTTGCCCCTGCCTGCCAACACCTGCACGGTCACTCAGAAGATGAGGCTAGGCAGACAGGAGGTGAGGTTCTCAGCCCAGCCCACCTCTGCCCCATGGTCCCAGGGACATGTCATTCCACTTCCTACCCCTCCCCATTTAGCCAGTGTGTTGTTTAGGAGAGTTTGGCAGCACTGAAGCACCATGCTGTGACACATTTACGCAGGGTGCCTTTGCCAAGTACAGCAGAGTGAAAATTCATCACTCATGTCAGAAGAGTAACCAACAGCTCTTCTAACGGGACACTGCCAGACTCCTCCAGACAAATCTTTGCTCAGGTCTGATCTGCCAGCTAGATTAAAAGCATCACACCTCACCCATAAAGATACAAGCTGTGTCAGAGTTGCCACAATAAAAACTTCTTTTATCACCGGAAAGTCATGATTCAGTAACAAAAATGCACCAGGAAGCAGAACATTCACCAGAACTCCCTCAGTTCACAAATTGTTTTTCCTTCCCTTAGTGAAAGAATTGTCCAAGTAAACTTGTTCTGAGCATTTTTTCAGATTGCCAGCACAGCATGGAAGCAGGTCTGTTCCTTACTTACCACACTGGCTGCAGGCTAGATACATAGCCCAAGCACATCCGTCCTGCAGTGTTCCACCATGCTTAAACCACACCAACCACTACTGCACCGTTGGTACATCTCTGGTTCTCCTTTCAGTGGGGGCCATGCTCACACGTGTTCCAGCCAGTTAACCTTACATTTCCAGGGGCAAGGGAAATAGCCAGCTTGGGCAGCAAAATGAGAGAGTGGACTTTGGCCTGCCTGCTCAAGCTGTGCATCTGTGCATTGCGTCTCCTTTGACAGGCTTGCTGTTTTTCCTCTAGTGTCTCTGATTTCCTGCATGATGGATGATCCACAGCTTGAGTTGTTTTGATTTGCAACAAAAGAGGAGACTATGGGTTGGAAGAACATAGCATTAGAGCTGCTCCTCCTTTTGGAGAGAGTCCAGAGGAAAATTTGGAACAGCTAGGATGAAAGTATTATATAAGTCCCAAATAAACAGGACCACTTAAGACTATATAGTATGACAGCTTGAATGTGAATAGTCTCTTATGTCTCCCTCCCATATGTGTCGATTTCTGATATTGTGCCTGCAAAATTAAAACAAGAGTTGATTCAAACAGTAAGATTACAGGACAACCTCAAATGAGTGTGCACCGTCTGAAGTGATGTGCTGTTTAGCCAGGGCTCCCTGCCACCCTTACAGATGTGGGCATGTTTTGGTTAAAACATCCCATTTCAAATAGGCTAGAGTTACTGGAACCAAAAGGGAAAACCCTATCCCCAAAAGGGTTTTTTCTACTTTTGTCTGTATACAAACTGCATAACACTGTCCAGCAGGGAACACTGTTAGACATGCAGTGACTAGAAAGGAATTCACAATCAGCTTTTGCCAGCACATAATGTAAAGCATCTA
The DNA here is from genome assembly GCA_013400055.1 of Nycticryphes semicollaris. NCBI lineage: Eukaryota > Metazoa > Chordata > Aves > Charadriiformes > Rostratulidae > Nycticryphes > Nycticryphes semicollaris. Next base: position 40,258 of record VXBJ01003841.1, read on the forward strand.
TCTTTGCAAAAAGAAAGCAAAATTATGCATATGTAGGTGGCTGTCTACTGTGTCCCTCTCTCAACTCACAGTGCTTGAAATTACAGCATCTAAAAGAAAACATAATGGAAAGATATTTGGTAAAATAACAGCAACTGTATTTCATGTTTTGACCCCTGTGGACTGAAGGAGCAAATGGACCTTATCCACTCCACTGGTGGTAGATACATCAGAAACAGATTTATCCAAACTGTATCACATAATGTACATGGCACAAATTCCTGTCATTTCCTGCACAGCAAACCAAAGCCTTTCTCACCAAATGTGAAAATGGTCCTAGTAAAGATGTTGCATCTCTAAAACCTTCTTTGGACACCATTACTGAAGAGACAATTCTTTTCAGCAGGCTGCAGTGTTCAAGTTACTCCCAGAAAAGGCTCATCGGTACCTTTATGTCCAGTGCACTGAATTGTGTTGCCAAATTCAGACTTCTGCCTGCTTCCTCAAGGGAGGTACAGAAGGTACAGAAATAAACTGGAAAGCATGCATTCTGCACATTATTTACAGGTTTTGATGAATTCAGAGATTACTCTCACATCAACAGAAGCGTCAACACCACAACAATTCACACTCCAGTCTCCAGTGCAGTCTTCCATTCCTTGTCAGTGCAAGTACTCAGACTTCTGTGAAATTAGGGAAAACCTATTACATCTTTTTCTATACATCATGTTGAGCTGTGCAGAAATGTCACTAAATAAGGCCTTCCAAATTGCTCAAGTGACTGTAATTGTGGGAACAGATCCATGACACACAATACTGACATTATCCAGCTAACAAAAATATTAAGGTCCTGAATCATTACAAGAACATACTGTCTGTGGGCTGACTGGTTAACCTCACGCTAGTCAGAGGGGCTGAAATCTCCCAACTTCAGCAGTCTCTTTGCTTCCTTAATGCACAAAGAGGAACTTTTCTCCCACTTCAAAATCAAGAGCTTCTCAAGGCATCCATCCATCTTAATCACGGTCGATTGCTTAAAACCAGAATTAAAGACAAGTGGGGAGAATGAGACATATGCAACATGAAGGTTGATTTCACTTTCCTTCTTTGTCCAGTGCAAGAAACAGACTGACTGGTAGGTAACATACAGATCACGTGAAATAGCTGCACTGAATACAAGGGATTTGTGCCACTTGATGATTCAGCTCTTACAGAACTCAGCTTAACAGAGCTGAGCCCACTCCACACCACCAGCATTGCATCAGAATGGACCAGTATTTTGGGAGTCTGGGGACTGCCCTTGGGTCTATGTGCTAGCCTGTGTCCATACCTGTGAACAGCACCTCCCAGCCCATGCCCCCAGCATCATTCCCAATTCACGCTTCCCAGGAAGGCTTGGGCTAAAAATGAGAGGAAGACTTCATGGAATCGCAGAATTGTCAGAATTGGAAGTGACCTCTAGAGATCATCTGGTCCAACTCCCCTGCTCGAGCAGGATTGCCCAGAGCACATCACTCAGGACTGCATCCAGGCAGGTCTTGAAGGTCTCCAGAGAAGGGGACTCCACAACCTGCCTGGGCAGCCTGTGCCAGTGCTCCGTCACCCTCACCAGAAAGAAGTTTTTCCTCATATTTGAATGGAACTTCCTATGTTCCTGCTTGTGCCCGCTGCCCCTCATCCTGTCACTGGCAATCACTGAAAAGAGCCTGGCTCCATCCTCCTTCAACACACCGTTCAGATACTTGTAAACATAGATAAGGTCTCCCCTCAGCGTTCTCTTCTCCAGGCTAAAGAGCCCCAGCTCTCAGCCTTTCCTCATAAGGGAGATGCTCCAATCCCTTAATCATCTTTGTTGCCCTGCTCTGGACTATCTCCAGTAGTTCCCAGTCTCTCTTGAACTGGGAAGCCCAGAACTGGACGCAATATTCCATTTGTGGCCTCACCAGTGCAGAGAATTACCTCCTTCACCCTACTGGCCACACTCTTTCCTATGCAGCCCAGGATTCCATTGACCCTCTTGGCAACAAGGGCATGTTGCTGGCTCATGCACTATCTACCAGGAGCCCCAGATCCTTCTCCTCAGAAGTGCTTTCCAGCTGGTCTGCCCCTAAGCTATATTGGTGCCTGGAATTCCTCCTCCCCAGGTGCAGGACCCTACACTTGCTCTTGTTGAACCTGATTGGTTCTTCTCTGCCCAGCTCTCCAGCCTGTCCAGGTCACACTGGATGGTGGCAGAGCCTTCTGGAGTGTCAGCCAGTCCTGCCAGTTTGGTATCATCAGCAAACTTGCTGAGGATACGTCCGCCAGTTCTCTCAGCACTCACGGGTTCACCCCATCAGGGACCATGGACTTAGGGATGTCCAGTTTGGCCAAGTGGTCTCTAACCCAGTCCTCCTCTCCAGAGAGAAAAATCTTCCTCTGAAACATTTCTGCCGCTGCACAGGCAGCCTTGCAGCCATCAGCCATGAGCAGATGAGCTCAACTGTACTTCAGGATAGGGACTGAATGGTGTTGTGCCGCAGCAAAAGGGGATCTGTTTCACGAGGAGCAGCTGGCACACTGGGCTCTCCCGATGGCCGTGGCCAGGAACAAGCTGGCTCTTGCCTGCGTGCCTTGGCAAGCAGAGAGGCAGAAAGGCCCACCAAGAACTAGCACCAGATTGAGGAAATACCTCAGAGCCTCCCAGAAACACGCTGCCCTGATCAGATGGAGCTTTCCCAATGCTTCCATGGGACGTGACCACAAGCTCCATCCTCTTGCCCTCTCTAGCCCTCCAGGACCTTGCCAGCCCCGGCCACTACTGCAGCGATCAAACTGAAATGGCTGGGTCTTATACCCACACAACATGCCTATCTTTGGCTTTGCAGAGGAGGAATCATAACAGCGGGAAATTTCCTAATATAAATTCTGTGGGCTGAAACATCCTCAGAAACAAATACAATTACTCAGGAATTTGGTGACCAGAGCAGAAACAAATCCTGTCAGACAAATGCAGTGCACAGCATCATCAGATTTCTGTGGTTCTTACAGAAATTATGGTGCCTGAAAAACATTACTTGGCTACTAATTCCCAAAGTATAAATAGCCAAAATAACAAATATTTGCCACGTAAAGAGAGGTCTCAAGCTTTCCTTTGCAGAATGAACTATGAACTCCAACCAAAAATCTTTTAACATTAATTATGCACAGCTACAGTAATTACAAGAGAAGAGAGCCATTACTTACTACCCTGGCTGATTTTTAGGGGGTGGAGAGTGAACATCTCCATGAAACGCACAAGTATTACACCGTGGAGCAAAACAGCTCAGTTAATAGCTATTTCCCTTTAAACTGAAAACTCTCTCTTAGACCGTAACTACAGAGGTCTCCTAAGTAATAAAGAGTAAAAACCACAGATTGCAGAAAAAGGGCAAAAAAAAAAGAAAACCAAACAACCTGGAATCCAAACAGTTCTTTTTAATTTAATGAGGTACTTAATGTACAAAGAGGAAGCTGCTAAAATAACCAGATTAGTCTTCTGCATGTTTTAATGAGCTAATTCTGCAACCGGGTTGACTTACCAAAGCAAAATCACACTCACAAGGAAACCGCAATGTTTCTAACTTAACCTATAGACTGAAGACTGAGCTGTGCTATCTGTACATCTTGGCTTCACACACGACCACAGGCCACCACAAGCACCAGAGACTCTGAATTCAGAGCACAAGTGACCATCTTGTTGATGAGGAGTAATATACTGCTTTTCCTCCCCTCAACCAGTGCTGCAGTGCTGACAGAAGAGCGTGGCGGAGGAGGCTGTCAGCAGCCATTGATGATGGATGTGAAGGAGGAACAGCAAGCTGGCAGCAACCCCACCTCCCCAAGATGCCCAGCTACAAGGCCAGAGGCATTTCCATGGGGCTGTCATCTCCAGGAGGAAAAGACAGCCCCAGCACTAAGCGCACAGAGAGGGCTGCTTGCAAAACAAGAGGTGCTTGAGGGATAAGGAAGATGGAACTAGAAAAAGGGCTGAGCGAGGACTCACTAGCCACAACCTGGGGATGGAGTACACAGAATTGCCAGGCAGGCAGGGCCAGCGTCTAAGAGAGCCAGGGCATGGGAGTTCCACCAACAGTACAACGGCCTGAGCAGGAGCTCTGAAGCCACCTGACAAAAGGTTGTGTCGTACTAATACCAAAGCATGAGGAAGGGGAAAAAAAATAGAAAAAAAAAAAAAAAAAAAGAAAATAGTGGAATGAAGACTTCAAGAGGGGAAAAAAAATGAAAGAGCAAAATCTAATATAGCAGAAAAAGCTGTCTGGAGAGACCTGGCATGAGAGAGGAAACAGAGCAGCCAGTGAGCGGATCTGTGAAAGTCAGCAGGTTTAAGCCTGGTTATTTCTAGTGTTGTGAAAAGCAAGCTAGAGCTGTGCAGCTCTATATTAAAGCCAGAGGGAGAGGAGGAAGATCCTTGCAAGGCCCTTATTCAGTTTTGCTCCTGTTGTGGACTGAAGACAGCATGGAGTGCTGAGTGAGTCACTGGCAGGGAGTCATCTGCCTGGCATGAAGCTGAAGTGTGCCACTCGGCTGGGAACACCATAGCTCTGAGGTCTGCAGTAGTGTTCTTCTGCCACAAGCAGACCCTAAAGCAGCTCCTTCTTAGCATCAGCTCCCAATTACCATGTTCAGTGTGGGAATTCAGATCTACTCTAAATGCAAAAACCTGTGTTATTAAACATGTGTCATCTGCACATACCTCTGTGCCTTCTACATGCTGTGGCACTGCATGGCAAGGGGCTCCACAGTTCCGCAGGGCCCTCTTGGACCTTTACTCCTGCTTCTGCTACTATAAAAACATTTTTTTTTTTTTAGTGAATTTACTCAGAAAAAAAAAAAAAAGCTGAATTATCTGTCCCAGTCCCTAGGATGGTGTGGGAGTGCTACATGCCATTCCTACTGCTCTCCCAAGGAATAACTAGCTTGGCCTGGACAGGTGTTAGAGCCCCAAGTTTACATAGTTTTTAGAGTATTTCAACTGGCTATGGTTTGCTTTGAATGACTGTCTTCTCAAAGCAATGATTACAGGAGCTTTAAGTCACAGTTAACCCCACTTTTCTCCCATTTATCTGACCATGCTGGCTTCAGGACAATTCCCTAGAAACATAGCCTCTGGATCTCCTTTTACAGTAATGGTCACAGACATGCCTACAGCCTTCCTCAGCTATGCCCATCACAGCTGGAAGGGTGTCACAGCTGTGCAGAAAGGCTCAGGAGTTAGTTCTGGTCTCATTGCCCCAAGAGCTGGACCTTTTAGCACAGACAGGCAGGCTGCAGCACTGGCCAAAGCCCTCTGCCATGGCCAGAGCTCTACCCCCAACACATACTAATGTCCCCAGCCAACAACTTTAACTGCCATCCCAATTAAAACCTAAATCTCAGCAGCAAGGTTTATGGTTTGCTGCAGGTCTGGGAGAAGTCCAAGACCTGGGTGCAAGTACCTAAAACAGCAGAACCTATGCAAAGAGTTTTGAGCTCCACAAAACTCAACCACCAAGCCCCAGGCTGCCTCTGACTGGACAGTAAACCAGGATCTGTTTCAAAGAAGGATTATTTAATCCAGCAGATTAGAGGTTTTAAGTGGGTTCCTCCTTGTTTCTCCCTACCCTTTGTCAAGGCCTCAAGTCAGAATTACTCTCAAATGTAGGAATTTTACTTCCTTCTTCCATTATCTCCCACAAGCTCTGCAATACACAAACCACATGTTAATGGAGTAAACTGGTGTGAAATGCCTCCATGGTGAGCGGAGCCCCAACATATCACTCCCCTGGGCAGGTAGCAGGCTCTCCCTTCTGGAGCCCCGCAAGAAGCATTTCCAACTGTGAGCTCACTCAGTAGAGCACGGCATAAAGAAAATGCTTCTGAACTGGAGCAGTGGAAGAAACACCTAAAAGAGGGGAAATAAAGAGGAAGAGGGGGAAGAGAAAACAAGTAAGCCTGTACAAAAGGACAAAAGAGAAAACCAGTGCACAGGGACAGGGAAAGGATGCAAGAGAGACAAATAGATGAGGTTAAACTACTGTGCAAAGGGGGAGCCGGCGGGTTGCTAGGCTTCCAAGTACACCGTGCCTGCGCACAGATGCTATTTATGGGAACATGCCAGAATCAATAGGCAGAAGAATTTTATTCAATGTCCTTATTAATGACCTGAAACAAAGGCAAACAGCATATTAATTACAACTGCAGATGACGCTAAATTTGGAGCGGCAGCGAGAAAGCTAAGAAACACAAAAGGATCCATGCAGAAACAGGGAAAGTAAGGCACAAAATAAGGATCTGTCTGGATAGAAAAAGTAAAGTGCAGCAATGTAGTTCAAGGGATGGGAAATGCAGACATGGATCTGCAACAGGGATGAGTTGCTTGGGGAAGCAAGAGCCTGCAGGGAGGATCACCAATAGCTCACAAAATATTCTCAGCATGCAATATGATAAAGCATCAAGACATTAGTGTGATTTTGAAGGGCAAGCACAGAGGTATCATCTCATTGTCGGAGAGAAGCAATGAATACTATCCTAGGCAAATCATTTAAAATGGGTGGGGTGGGAGATCAGCAGTGAGCTTGAGCTGTCTTTTGCAGAACAGCTCATTATCCCCATGGCTCGATTTCCAAAAAACATTTACTATGCCCAGTGCCAAACTGTGCTGAAAACCTGAGTGTCCAGGGGACTGACCTGTTATGAAAATATAGGGAGATACTGACCAAGTCTGTAGCTACTTCACAGGCATCAGGAAATCATCCCCTGCTGTATGTGATTGCTTAAATTGGAGCAGATCTCTCCCCACCAAAATTTCAACTCTGTGTATGCCGAATATCAAAATTAGAACGTCTTTGGTTTCTGAAACTTGAGATCACATTAGAAACATGATATATATTTACTGTTTGTACAGCAGATTCCAGATTGCTTTTGACTTTATATGATTTAAAAAAAAAAAACAACCACAAACCAACCAAACCAAGAAGCTCAACGGGCTCAACAGTTCACTTGGCACATCTGAACAAACAATGCTGGCTCCTGAGAGAGATGAGATGACTGGAGATTCTTCTTAGGCACAGATTGTGTCAGACAGCAACTATCTACACATTACCAATGTCAAACATAACCTAGTTACATGGAGCAAATCACAATTACCTCTGAGGGACAAAACATCAGGCATAAAAATTGCAGTGGTGAAGCAAAACCAACTGCACATTCACAGTGGTGCTACTGTCCATATACAAAACACCTTTAAAATACAGAATAGTGTCACACGACTGTTCCCGTGGGGCAGCGACATGCAGAGCCTGGCACCAATTCACAACCAGTGCTTGCAATCCCTGCCTGCACTCGGGTGGAGAGGAGAGCAGGGATAGCAGGGGCAGGAACAGGGAAGGGAATCAGCCATCGCCAGTCCCACTGCTGGCTTCTCTCTCATTCGTGGCCAAAAACTTCACAGTTCCTCGCAGAAGCAAGGGACTTGGATACTACATTCAACCCCAGCAAGGCAACCACTTTGAACCTGATGCAAGCCTGGAGAGCCAGCACACTCATTGGTTGGTCTAGGTGAGTTGTACCAAACACAGACCCCAAACTCTGCCCCATTTTCCAAAAAGATTTTGTGACTTGGCAAGTTTTGTCAACAATTGAGCTTTTCTGCATGCTACAAAATGCAACAAATGTTTTCCTGGTCCTGATGCTGCAAATCACTGACTCGGTTTTAAGTCAAGTGATTACAAATCTTAGGTCAGCCAGCATGGGAACATACTGCAGGAAGTAGGGCAGGAACTCCCAGACCACTTGTGTCTTGCCAGTATCAATGATGGGGAAAAACATTGTGCATTGGTGGACTTCAAGACGTGGCATTTTGCACAGAGTATGTGGAAAGTAATTACCAAGGCTGAAGGCTGTCCCACAATTGTTACTGCATTTGCTCTTACCAGAAGGGTGACAGATCTTAGATCAAGCCAGCCACCAAGGGTAAGGACCTTGGTTTTATGTCTTGTTCTGAGGATGTCAGCCCCATTTACTCCTGCACTGGTGCAAAGCCCAATGCAGAGAACTCGGAACAAGGTGCATCACTGTCTTCTAGGACTAGCTACTACCACTGACAGCTATGGCCCTAACAGATTTTGGCAGCTGCTATTCCCATGACAGCAGGTAGAAGGCCCCTACTTGGGGCTGCCAGAGTCCTCTTCAGCCTGGTGAGTGTTTCCTGTCTCTCCCCCAGCATCCCACTCAGCAGGGGGTCTGGCAGACAGAAAGATCACAAGCCACAAAGAAAATGAGAAGCACCACCACCAAAAAACAAACCGGAAAAACATCCAGTGCGCTCACTGTGGGGGGGAATAGGGTAGAAGAAATCTGTATACTGCAGCCACAAAACCATACCCTGCTTTGAACCTCTTGTTGGAGTCCATCTGATTTCTGGTTGTGGTTGTCTTCCTCCAAAGCTCTATGCCTCTGCCAGTGGCTGCTTCCTGCCAGTCCCCTGATGCATTGCCCCGCTCACAACCAACCTGCAGTGTTATTTTTCATATGTTCAGGAAGCTGTTCCTTGAGCAATGTCTTCAACTTTCAGTTGCTATTATGGAAAAACCTCCGCTCTCCTACTACCACCATTCTGAGGACAGCTTCAGAAGCATACAGCATCCTGGTTCTGCTAGAGATCTCACTGCTGGGCACCGACACGCCTGACACTGCTTGACCTACAAGATCTGACATGTTCTCAGCACCAGGTGGGAGTGCCTGAAGTTACTTTCAGCAAAGGCTTATACATTTCTGCACATACACACACGCTGTGTTTCTAGCAGTTCCAAGGACCAGAAGCCAAGACCATGGATAAAGGAAGGAGTAATTTCTTCAGAAGATGTGAATTCTAGTGACACTAATGGCTCAGAAAGCACATCCTTTGGGGAAGAAAAATTAACAGGCACAAGGACTATGCTTCACCTGGAGACATCTACTACCTCTTCAAAAATAGAGTAGCTGAAAACAACTGTTGCATGGTAAAGACATCTTGTGACATAACACTGTTTGATGGAAATATTCTCTCTGCTGCTGGAGTAGCCAGCAAAGTCTCAGGCAAACATCTGTGTAAAAGCCTGGCAAGAAATTTTCATCTCAGCACATGCCTTTTTTTTTAATCCCTCTATATAAGGGGATATGACAATTTGACTTATTTTTATAAATAACTATTTGAGAATTAAAAATAACAGGGATGGATATACAACATTCATCTGTTTCTACACCAGCATTTTACCTTTGCTTATTTGGCCAAATCAAAATTGCTTGCTAGGGAATTTTAATAACTGAACACATAAAACACAGGGTTTTCCATTGGGCTACAAGAATTGCATGAGAAATACAAACAGCAAGGTGCTCAAGCACCCAGTGAGCATCACAAAGCTGACTGATTGCCAAAAATATGTAACACATATCTTACGGTTAGGATTTTTTCCTTTCTAAGAATAAAGTTACATATGCATATCCTACATCCGCTATCTCTTGTGGGTTTTTGCTGCTATTAAAGTAGCAGATTTAGGACTAATGAACCACATCATCTAATCTAACCAAACCAGGGAAAGCATTTCCAGTAGTGTTGAGTGGTTCTTAACTCCATTCACACTGAAATTCAGGGCAGCAATGCCATCCATTTCAGTAGCTGCACCATGCTTGGCCTCTTCTGAACACCTCAGAGATCTTCCACTACACACACACAGAGCTGTAGAAGATTCTTCTCCTAATTCAACATCAGGGTTCAGACCAGAAATGCACCCAATAATTTCATAGTACCTGGTACCACAACACTTCTTTGTGCTATCATTTGATAACATCAAGTTTTGGGATGCATTTTCTTAAAATGTGGTGTCTGCCCTCAGAAAGGAAAGTTTTCCTATGCCAAATCAGAACAATACTTAGTCTATCCAAACAACTCATTTAAAAACACTGTTTGATGTCACACACTGCATTAGTGGGAGGGCCAGGGTCAACATGTAGCATTATTACATCTAGATTAGATATCAAGTCTCCAGTACACATCTCTACTTCTGCGATCCTCCAAGGCAACCTCTTCTTCTACAGCAGAGAGGCATGTGAAGCGGTGACACTGCTTAGCACTTAATCCACATCATCCTACCAAAAAGCTCTCATTTCCTCACCTGGAACTGCATTTACTACGGAGGGAGAAATTTTCCACCTTAGCCCCTAAATTGCTGCCGAGAAGAAATGTTGAATTAGTGCTCCAGCCCTGGGGTATCTGGGAAGAAAACACTGCTCTGCTGGAAGATGGAGTCAATTGGCCAACCCACTGTTCACTGAGTCCTGCTAACTCTCAAAGGCTGGCAGCAAGAGCACCTTGGGCTGGATTCAAACTAGCAATTGAGAACTAAAAAGCAGTGTACAGCAGCACCAATTCTCTGAGCTCCCACCATACAGTGCACAACATCTCTCATGGGCAGTCATGCATTCCTGTGAAAATCAAACATCTGAAATTTCAGGCCAGAAGCAGGTTCATCTAAAATTAGATCTACACATTCTCTAAGACACCCTAAATTAAACCAAGAGAGAAAAAGATAAGAGGAAGCACATCGAAGGCAAAGGGGAAGCAGAGTTTTAGAGCTGCAGAGAAGATGAGTTCAGACGAGTCTCTCTTCCTGCTCCTTTGTACCACAGTGGAGGAGCTCCATGAGTAGTCATCTGTCACATCATCTTGGCCCTGCCATCACCAGCTCATGAAATCCAGGCTGTCTCTCCCTGAATGCACATACCTGCATATGCATTTTCAGGAACATTCCCTAGAGCCAGCCCTTTTGGCTGAGTATACAAAAGACTTTATTCCAGTTGGAATAGCAGAAATGTTCACATTGACAACTGCTGCCAATCTGACATAAAGAAAGCCAACAGAGCAATGGAAATTGCAGCTGACAGCAAGTATTCCACTGCATGCTAAAATTCCCCTAGGAAGCAAATACAGATTCCCTGAACTCACCAGCAACTGAAGATTGCCTTAAGATGCCAAATAGTTTGTATATATTTTTAGATCAAAAGAGAAGGCTGGAAGATGCTCTGATTTCTCTGAATTTTTTTATGCTTATGCATAACCTCTCTCAGCTCAGCTACACCCTGTGTCATCACAAAGGCATGGGCAGACTTCACTTCTCTCCCAGTGACCTCACTGCTGTCCTCAATCCGCCTGCTGGCTAGGACTCTGGTGGTGTTTAAGTGTTCTATAAACGCCAAGAAAGAATTAATGCCAATCTTGTCTCTTTTTTTCAAGGACAAAGCAAAGAAAAAGTGTGGTTAAGCATCGCGCCCCGGAGCCCTGCATCAGCAGGCAGCTCTGCCTTCAGGAAGAAGGATTAGTTACTTAGCATCCCTGCTCACCACCGGCCAAAGCTTGTCCTGTATGTAGCTGGGTACCTGGTGGTGGAACAGCTTCATCCTGCTGCTCATGTTGTGCGTGTTGGTAAGACCTGCACAGAGCCAGGGAACAGCAGCTATGAGAAACAAAGACCATACTTGTGATCTGGGCAAACTGAAAGCTCCCACCTTTTACGATCTCTAGGCACGTGGCACGGAAAGGAGCAGGGCTCAGCAGGGAACAATCCCCTTCTGAACTGCTGCACCACCAAACATGATCCCCTAAGGAGGCAGCAGCACCTTTGTTCCTGTTCCCCTCTGAACAGGACCCATTGCACAGGACAGACCCTGCTCCAACCTGACGGCCTCCCAGGCCAGCCAGCTGGTGCCAAAGCAAAGCTCTAATGGTTTTGATTTCACAGGACCTCAGACTCTAGATGATGTTGCCATCCCTCCATAACACTGCATCTTGCCCTGATGCTTTGTGTCTGCTTCACTTGTACGCTGTCAGCTCCTGCGCCTTTTCCTCCCCTTTCCAAAACCAAACAGAAAGCAAAGAAAAACCTATTGCAAAAAATGGCCTCTCCCAGTTTTCTCCTTATGGTAGTTTGAGCCTCAGAGTTGGGCTGTAAGTGCTACACCTTATTAGGCAATTAGAAGGCACAAGCCTCTTGCATCCAGCCAAACATGCAGCAGGCAGACTAGCTACCTAGAGTGTCAGGTTAGAGCACAGTGCCAGGGGAGAAGACGACACTTTTTATTGTTTTGTCAGTGTTAGCTTGATGGTTGGACTCGATAATCCCTTCCAGGGGACTGAAGGTCCCTTCCAACCTAGACAATTCTATGATTCTCTGACACCTTTGTCTCAAAGCACAATGGGCAGGATGATGCTGTCTGCTCTCCTGGGGCGCTCACCTGAGGATTGCTCATCATGCTCCCTGAATGGCTACTCACTGCAACCTTCCAGCCCAAACAGTCCTAACCCAGCCCAGCTCTGCTCCTCCAGTGAGCTCTGGCACAGGGAGAAGGCCCACACACCACGTCTCTGCCTCCACCCACCCAGCAAAGATGTTTTTCATATCTTCCCCCACTCTCTTCCCCACCAGCACATGCATATACACATAAGGAGACTGGCTTTCATCTGCCTGCTGAATAGTGGCCAGAGAGTTTTCAGCCAGTTCAAGCACACAAGTCTATCCCTCTGCATCAAAGGTCAACAGAAAACAAGGAGAGCCTTGCTATGGCTCCTATGAAGAGGTCTGGCCACATCTTTCTGCCTGCCACACTGCAGCTGAGTCCAACCAACTGCAGCCAAGCAACACAGGGCAGGCTGGATGGGGTTTTGAGCAATCTGGTCTACTGGGAGGTGTCCTGCCCCTGGCAGGGGGTTTGGAACTCCATGATCCATGGAAACTCCTCAGAGCCTCTATACTGCCATCCCCACCTCCACATGTAACCAAAGACAAAAAGCTTGAGCCACAAATCTCTGTTGCCTCCTCAGAGCCTGCCTGCACCAGCTCAGGAGCTGGGGGGCGCCAGAGCTGGAGAAGGCAGCTCATGCTTCCACAGCCCTTAGCTGGGCTTCTGTGTGTTTGACACAGCCAGATATGGGGATGCCAACAAGCCTTCCCTGCTTTTTCCTTCATGGGGCTGCTTCAGAGGGATGCTTCTCCCAGTCCCCTGATGTGGGGGGCAGGGGGGAGCCTGGAAGCCAACAAATTGTTGGCTGTCAAATTCCCTGTTCCCTGTCAAATTCAGTGAGAAGCGAGACACGGATTTCTACCTTTGCTGGCTCCAGCTCTCATCTCTGTCCTCATTGCATAGATCAAAGGGAAAGAGTATTTGAGGTTCTTCTGATCTACCTGGAGTATGGCTCAGAGTAGCCAAAGGGCTGGCAGTGCTTTGTGCCAGCTGAACATCCCGGTGTCTAAACAAGAACAGCTTCACTACTCACTCACCCATTCATCCTGCCCAACTGCTAGAACTGGTTGTGAGTGCCTTGAATGTGTCTCCTGAGAACAACAGGACCAAAGGGCAATCACATGCATCCAGGAGCACACATACACTCTGTGCCCACATGGACATAATACTTTTTCCACCACTGCTTTATCACAGTTCATGTGACGTAACAGAGCATTGCCAATGCACTGGGATGGAATCAAGACAGGGAACAAAAATATGTACTTGGAGCTGAACATCATGAAGTCCACAGACAAGACCTTAAAGAATCATCTTCAGCAACAGTTAAAACAACCGAGGAGTGAATGCTGGTGAAGAGAAAACATCTGACAGGCAGGAGTGTCCTCTACAGTAGAGCATCTCAGAGTGGGATCTGTAACAGGCCCAGGACCACTCACTTCTGTGCACTGCAAGGTGGAGGGTGTGTTTCCCAGCTCTATAGGGGACACAGAGCTCAGACAGTTCCCAGATGCAAAAGGCCAGGGAACAGCACGTTACAGCCACCCTCAGCTCCATGGCACTCTCATTTTTGAGAAAAGACTCTGTTCCCATCAGAGGTGATGGGAGTTCTGTTCTTGATACTAGGGAGGAATGAACAAGCCAAGAACTGGACTTTTAAGAGAAGCAGCTGTAAAACAATCACGCTTTCATATGGGGCAGGGGAGGAAAAGTCAGTCTAAATCTGCTCTGGAGATAAGGCAGGGCTACTCCCTGGTGTTGATGTGTACTTCGGAGTTGCAATTTCAGTTCAGAAGGTCCACCTCTTCTGTGCTCATCTAGTGGAGTAGCAGCTATCTCGAACTGCTGAAAGCATGGCACAGAAACCTCTCAGAGCTGCTCACAGCCAAGACTCTTCTGTGAGCTGGCAGATAGAAGATTTCTCCTAGGAGTAAGGCAAAATAAGGTCTTTCTGTTCATTAAGCCGTTCCCACCAAAGTGGCTGCAGACACCTCTGGAGAGGTATCTAAGAGGAAAGCATTTGCTACCTGTTTCCTGACCAGAAACCTCACCTACAGAAATCACTTGAGAATAACCACTGTACAGGACCCAGAGGGTTCCCCTGCCAGAGCAGCAGCAGGAGTGACAGTAAGGGAAGCTTTTATCAAATGTCTTCATTTAGTATCTGTGAAACAGAGACAGTATTTCCACTCTCCTTCATTTGCAGAGGTCTCAGAGGTACTGAGCGTAACTTCCTTGGAGCTGGGATTTTTTTATTTTCAGCTGACTGTGCAGAGTTTCTAACACTGTGTGTAGGAATGGTTAATGACTAATAACCAGTAAGCCAGTAGATGGCACTCAAGAACACGCAAGATTTCTGAAACGGGCAAGACCAATAAAACTTGCATCTGCAGTGCACAACAGCAACATGTGCCTCGCTATGTACACACGCTACCAGACGGGCTGAGAAAGAGGTGATGATCTTGGTGGTGCCTGTCAGGCACCACAGTAACTCAAAGTGCTAAGACAACAATTGCTTTAATCTCTCTTAACAAAGGGATCCACACAGCAGGATTTGGATCCAGACCTTTATCTGGGAGCAGCCTGCATTTTGACGGGGATGCAGCTGGGCAGCACCACCGCTCCATCTGTGCTTTCAGCCAGCCAGTGCTTGAGCGCAGGGGAAAGCTGTGGGGAAGCATGGCACAGGGCCCATCACGGCTGAACACGATCAATCTGGCATTCTCAAGAGCACCAAAACATCTCCTAAACACTGCTAAAATAACAGCAACAAGCCTCCCCTCCCATCTGAGCATCATTAGAGCAAGGCCATCTACCTCCCAGATCCCAGGTGCTGGCAAGGCATACCAGTGTGTGAACTGACATCCGCTTGGCCATCGGGCAGCTCTGCAAAACACGTTGACACAGGGCTTCTGAGTGGCAATGCCTGTACCAGTTTTTGAAGTTGTTAGTACAACGTAACTCGGCAGCCTGAAAGAAAAGGTTTCAAAGCAGGTAAACAGCTTCACCTCTTGTGAGGTTTTTCTATTTCCTGTAATGCATTTGGCTACTTTAAGTACTTCTTCACAAGCCTCCTGTGAAGCACCTTTATCTGAGACCCTTACACATCATGTGATCTGCCCAAATGGAGTCTTTAACAAAAAGAAGCTACTGTGAGCCCATCAAAAAAACCTGTTAGCAGCAGAAACACTGGGGCCTGCAGTGAAACATGCTGATAGTTTTCCCTGTACAAGGATTTCAGATATTTTGCTTTGCTTTCCCAACCCAAACAGATAACCTTGCTGGGACTGCAATGGGATGGAGTTGTCTGGAGCAAAGAGGTTCCAGGTTAAGAAGCATCATTTAATAGCACGTTACAAACTTGGGGGATGAGCCACGCAGAGTTTCCTACCAAGTGGCCTGTGGATGGAGGTGTAGCATGTCCATCCCAAAAGAGGCCAGCTGGCAAACGACAGCCCATCCACAACCCCAGCTGGCCACAAGGATCCCTTTGCATGAGTTAATTCCTGGGGAACCTGCATACCTGGTCCTGCCAGCAGACACATCACACCACTGGGGGTTTCTGGTCCCACTGACAGCAAGGTGCTCCCACCCTGCTTCGGTTCCCAATGAGAGCCTGCAGAGAATGGTGATCCCTCCCCTTTAAACCTCTCTACTGGGGGTGCTAAGCACCAGGAGCCCAAAGCCCTGCACAAGCAGGTCAACAAAGAAAGACCTGAAGAAGCAGGTCTATGTGCCAGATCCCTAGTGCCTGGGCTGCACTGTGCTTTGGACTTCACAGGATGGCCAGCAAACCCTGCCAAACCTGCCAGCCATGCCCGGTGGGACTGGAGGGAGACAAGACATGTTTTCTCAACAGCTCCTGCCCCTATCCAAGGCTGAAAACCTGGAGTGCATGGATGCCCCAAAGCAGCAGCTGTCAGCTATGAAACAGCATGGACACAGACAGCAAAGCACCGAGAGGATGGAGGGACCATGTATCGCAAGCTGCCTAGCTCTGGGATCAGAAAGCAACAGGGTGCTTCCCAGTGCTGCTCGATGCCTCACACATCTGCCTTTCAGGTCAAGGCAGTTCCCAGCTCACGGAAAAATTTGACAAGAGTAATTTGATTGGTTTTGTTCAGCTTGGCCTGAAATGAAATTCCATGGAGGCACTGGTATGGCCCCAAAAAGCCCATGTTTTAACCAGTTTAGCTGTACACCCAATTCCCAGTGCCCCCTGGGTGAAGTAGCTGCACCACCCAGAATGCTGTTTGGGATCCCTTGCACAAGCCTGGCTCCGTGTGGAGTGCCGAAAGCTGTAACACGGGCCTCAAGTTGTTAGTGCAGGAAGTGATGGGAACAGCGGAGCACAGATAATCCCGAGTAAACAACCAGAGCTGAGCCTTCACTTGGCAGCATTTTTCCATTGTCTATTATGTACAGCTGGATGAATGTCAATAAATTACCAATGGAAATGAGCCCTGCTGAGCAGTCAGTTTGGCTTGAACAGCTGTTTTCTAGGTAGCACAGTGGCATTTCAGCTCTGCTTAGCAAGCAGTGGTGAAGCAGGGATTTACCAACTGCCTTCAGGGGCGAGAAGGAGGAAAGCAAACCCTGCACAGATGGAGGAAAGCACCCGAGTCCTTCCAGGCTGAGAGCCCACTGAGAGGTGGATGTCTCAGGGGAAGAAAGTAAGAAGCCAAGCAAGGCAGTGGTGAATCATGGGAAGCTGCCTGCTTCCTGCCAGGCACCATGGAGGCCACAGCCATCACCAGTGAGCCACTCTCCACACACTTGTTCCTACAACTTACCCATGGGGAGAAGTGTTGGGGAGCACGGGACAGAGCAATGGAAGGGCTTGTATAAGATCACTGGACAGCTTCCCGAGTCTCACACAAGCTTGGGAAGAAAAAGAAAACCATGGATGGATGCAACAAGGGCTGCAGCTCCTGCATCCACACCCTTCAGTGTGCACACATCTCTGCATTACCCTACAGTACAACCTTACCCACCACCCAACTTCTCCACCGTGCCAGCCCTGCTCTGAAGGCTGGCTGGCAGCCACGGCCCACAAAAAGGCAGTTTCACAGCTGATCTGCACAGGGAAGAAGATGTGGAAAACTGGGGAGGGCAATCTGATCAACACTTCTTCCTTTCAGCACAACCCTACAGGTTGGCTCCTTGCAGAGCGAAGTGAGGTGGGTTGGTCAACTCAAGCAACAGCAACCCTGCTTTTGGCTGCCCTGAGTCTCTCAGAGGGACCTACAACACAGGTCTCTAGAATGACAGCAAGCGACTTTTGTCTGACATTCTACAGGAGATCCTGTATTTTCACCACCTCTGAAGGGGGCAGACCCTGCAGCCAGTGGTGAGAGCAGCACAATGTCCAGCAGGCCAGGACAGCTGGAGCCAAGGCACTCACTCCCTGCTGCGAAGCCCCTGGAAAAAACAGCTGGCAAACTCCCATAAAAATTTTGTGGTCTGCTTTAGGGTGGCTGTTAAAAATAACGACGTCAAGAAACGGGAGGCTCTTGCTGTCAGAAAGAAAGGCATTATGTTGCAAAGTTGTTGAGACTTGTTTATTATTTAGCATCTGTTTAATTTCAACTAGGAAAATATACCTTGGAGGATGGAGGGCTGAAATTTGTAATTCAATCCTTCAGCCTCAGCCTTAGGGAGCTTTGTAATTAAGACACAGTGAAATCAGAGAGATGACTTCAACTTGTCTTCTTGGAAAGGCAAGACAGAAAAAAAAAGAAAGCCCACCTACCCACATGCTATAGAACAGAAAAGGGTCGAAAGCAGACCACAGGCTGTGTCTCCTGGCCACACAGCTTCCACAGGCTCTCCTGATCTCCCCAGCCATCAAGCTACGGCCAAAGTAAGCTAAGAAATAAGCCCAAACACAATCAGGAACAGGGAGGGGAAAGGAGCAGCACTCACAGAAGGAAACTAAGCAAAACACAGCCACCCCCTAAACCTTTTCTGGTCGTGAGTGAGCCAGGTAACAGTTTGTGCAAACCAGGCAGCCAGTCAAATGGCCAGGTCTCCACCAGAGACACAGAAAGAGTTTCCCAATTAAGAACTTGTCAGAGGATGATAACTGACTGAAGGGTTCATTTCCCAGCTGCAAACAGCAATGGTGGCCATTTCTCAGGGTTCAAGACAGACTGAATATCAAAAGCTGAACAACAGATTTAGTAATTCTTCAAACAGAAGAAATAAACCTGATCTCTAAAGCATTTGTCTGGGGCTTTTTGAGAGTCACCTCAACACTACTGATGGCAGCCTAACAACCGAAATCCCCCGTCTGTGAGTTCCCTGCAGCAGCAACCCTTCTTTCTTCTATTTCTATAAAAGAGTCCCAGGCTATTCTCCATTCATTCAAAAGCTTCCCAAAGCAGGTCTTTCGCCCAAGAAATTTCATCAGCTGTAAGTAGCATTCAAGTTTTTATCCTCTTGGCCACCCACATTTACACAACTCAATGCACAATTCTGCTTGGTGAAGGATGATCCACCAACTATTAGTCTCATAAACTGTGAGAAACCTTGCACGATACTGCAGCGCTTCTATGTAGCTCTTCTCCAAGCACCATTCTTTCATTCAAAAGCTTCCCAAAGCAGGTCTTTCGCCCAAGAAATTTCATCAGCTGTAAGTAGCATTCAAGTTTTTATCCTCTTGGCCACCCACATTTACACAACTCAATGCACAATTCTGCTTGGTGAAGGATGATCCACCAACTATTAGTCTCATAAACTGTGAGAAACCTTGCACGATACTGCAGCGCTTCTATGTAGCTCTTCTCCAAGCACCATTCTTTTGTGGAAAAAAAAAAAAAAAAAGAGGACCTCACTGTAGGATGGAAGTAAAAACAATATATTTCATATTCTTTTTCGCAAACCAAATCCTCAGCTTTTCATGGCTAGCAAGAAGACAGAAGCCATCCCACCTCGGAAACCAAAGCTCAGCTTATTTTCTCTTTGCCAGCGTCTTACAGGTCTTCCTCGACTTCTAAATATTCCCTAATGAGAAGATGTATTACTTTCCCCAAGAGACAAAGGACAGGGTTATTTTCTACTCCCAGCCAGGGCAGAAAGATGTGGGGGTTCATAAAGCAACAAGAGGAAGCAGCCAAGGGAAGATAACCACATTCTCTATCGGGTTTTTAAACCAAAATATCAGCTGCTTGACTTCTCCGGTTTCCAACTGAAAAAAAATGATAAATGTAACCGGCGGGAGAATACCTCCCGTTTCTACAGCAACCGAGGGCCCGACGCGGCGCTGGCAATGGCATCCCGGCAGCGACCGGCGGGGACACGGGAACAAAAGCGGCGGAGGCTGCCGGGCAGCGCGGAGGGTACCCGCCCCCCGCAGCGCTCCGCGGGGGGCCGCGGCCCACGCCTGCCCGCGACTCGCCACGCCAGACGCAGCCGAGCGACTGCGCGAATAAACAGGGGTTTATAAATACGTCGAAAACAAGCC
>VXBJ01003841.1:66984-134078 GCA_013400055.1 Nycticryphes semicollaris
TTTTTTAAAACCTGGACATTTCCCAAATTGCTAATGGCCAGCAGAAGGATGCTTGCAGTTTCTGAGCACAGCTGCCCTGGAAGTAGTAAGCAGAGGCAGCAATCTCCAGGTTCAAAGGACTGCAAGAAACAATTTGCACCTTGTTTACACACTAAAAATCTGTGCCTCTGCATGGGTGGCTTAGACCATTCTACATGATTTTTGCTCTCAGCTTTTAAAAATACACACAGATGTGTTCAGAACCCTTGGTAAACCTTTCTTTGAAATATCAACTATTCAGTATAAATGTTAAACAGAGCTTTTAGTAATGAGCATGGAGAAAAAAAAAATCTCTTCACACCTAGAATGCAACAGAAAGCTACTCCACTATATAGTCTGGGTTCAAAAATCTAAAATTTGCACTTCATAAAGACACATTTTAATAAATTAACATTTATTGAAAATATCACATTAGCCTTTATTTTGCTTATTTGCCCCAGTGCAAAATCAAGCTATTTAACATGTAAATGGTAATAACAGAACAGCAAGCAGCTTCATAAAATGAAAGACCAAATACACTTATAATACAATCAGACTCTTTAATCTGGTGGATAAGGAACAGTGGGGTGGAAGGGAATGATCTGATTTAGGGTCTGATACACAACCTATCTTGTTGTTTTAACACATATCTGTTATTAAAAGCCACTGTTTAGCAGTATAACATGCATCTAAAACTTGACATTATCAGGCATCATACATTAAATATACTATTTGTAGACAAGAATCATTAGGGATGGGAAAAGGATTAAAATAAAAAGCACCAGGGCTCTATGGCCCTCCTAGAAAGAAGTATTTTGCAGGGAGAGTGTAATGCCATTTGTCAGCGCTCTACTGCGACATGCCGTAAGGACTAGCATTTGGCCCATTTCCTGCATGTTTGCTGTAGAAATGCACTTCTTTGGAAAAGCAACCGTCGAGGCTTTGCAAATGCAAGTTTACTTCAGACACCCAGCTTATTGGCCTGGGTGAGGACAACTTTCAGAACAGGCATGAAAGCAGAGGTCTCGCTGAAGTTGCTGGTGCTGACTATGTGTGTGTGGATATTCAGTCCTTCCTGGTAGTTGCGGGTTTCAATACTCTTCACAATGTTGTGCAAACCGCTAATGATGGTTGGAGACAGCTGAAAGGAAGCCAAGCAAGGTGGGTCAGCAGAAAGTAAAACCAGCACCTACACTAACGCTGGAAAAACACAAGTCTTGCATGTAACATTTGGCACTTAAGAAGGTGCAGCAATTAGTTCCTTTCTTTAAAGATAGCCACTTTCAGAGTTGCACCACACTGGGAACAGTCACTGGGCAGTCTAACAGCAGACTTCAACCAGAACATACCTTCCCTGCAACACTACAAAGCCCTGCAAACCTTCACTGCCAGCCCCTGGATGCAATTCCCTGAGGCAGGAGACCTGCTGTGACAGACTGACATGTGAAAAACCTGTTGAGCTTTTATGCCTTTGGGGTAAATTTAATTGCTCAGCACCGATGTGATTAGACCACTCCTAACCCTAAGGTACTAAGATCTAAGATCTAAGCCCAGTCTTTTTTTTTTGTCACAGACATCTTGGAAGGCTTTGGAAAAGTTACCAGATCTTCAAAAGTACTTAACACATCTGCCTTCCAGTGAAATAAGCAAGCCTCCAACATCTACATCTTCTGGGGTTTTTTGACCTCAAGCTGTGTGTCTCACTTCCTGCTGGGAGTGGGGAAACTAAGTTGGCCCATTCTGTCAGCAGTTGGGGACAGGGACCTTCCTGACACTTTCACCCAGTGCCTAACTGCGAGGAGGTCTGCTCTCTGGCTCAGCACAGTCCCTGCACACTGCCACAAAACCCATCACGTGACCCCAAAGCACTAGGAATTCTGCACAGGCATGTGGGGCCAACCAGTCTACACAGCCATTTCTGGGAAATGCATGGAAACATACAATAAAGGGACCTGAAGCACACTTTTAAAGAAAGGCCTGCTACATAAGGCAGAAAAGTTCATACCACCAATGAAGTTCTTGGCTGTACCTACAATATTTGACAGGGGAGAAGAAAAAACTTACTGTCTGTTCCCTAAGTTTGTCATACAGAAACTCCAGGCGTTTATTTGCATCATCTAGTTTCCTCTTGGTTTGCTGCAAGAGAAATAAATACATTAAAACAGTGATTTTAAGTACACCATACCGATCAGCTATCATGGCAAACAAGTCCACACAGTACATGGAATTCTTTTCTCAACAATGTTTTCCTAACACATCATTGACTTATTTGCTCTGTACTTTCTTTCTGTACTTTTCTCCCCCGATTTTGCTAGGAAAGACCATGTGATGTGACTGTAGTTCTCCACATGTTCTAGTTAGCTCTAGTAAACTGCAGAACTGCATCCCGAAAGCCACTGGTCATTTGCAAAACAAACTGGTATAGCTGATATGGAAAGTGACAGAATACCAAGCTGCAGCACAATTAATTTTTCTATGCTTCACTGGCAAAGTATAATGATAGCTGGATAAAGCTATTACTGGAATCAGCAACGTCAATGAGTTCAAGGGCACATGCACTCCCTGGATGCTAAGTATGTACAACTCAGTCATCCTAATTATATTTTTCATTATGTAATTGGTAAAAACAGAAGTTCATTTGTAAATTTTTACTGTCAACAGAACAACCGCCCTTACAGGTCCCTCTGTACTTCCATGATTTTATATAGAGTAAACCACCCACTGATCTGTGTGGAATTACTGTGCCACCAAAGGCTCTAAAAGTAAGCCCACTATATTCCAACAGCAGCTAATAGAGAAATGCCTTTTTACCTACCTGTTTTTTTTTTTTTAAAGAAACAGCTACAGAAAATGAAGATTTTAATCCACAATATTAAACCAGTAGTAAAATATCAAGGTTTCAGTTTCATAAGCACAAAGGTGGTCAACAGCCATAGAAATGGCATCAGTGCACAAACATAAATGATACTTCCTCCTAAATCACTATGCACATCAATCCATCTTCACTAAGGATAGTGCCATTTTCCCTGGAAACATTTCCTTGGATTAAATAATTGCCCAGAGAGAAAACAACACAGCCTATGTGAATGCTCTAGCTCAGGGGTAAAAACACACTGGTGGCTGCCTGCTGTGCTAGAAATTAGAGAAAGCTGTTTGGTTGGCAAAGGGCATAAAATGAAAACACAGCACGCAGATCTCAGGCCATGTGTGGAAAAGCTCTCAGCAGTAGTTATGTTGTCAAGGAACTGAGACAAGTAAGGAAAAAGTACCCAGGAGGACTAGATAAAAAAATGGCCAATTCTTTTAGACTGGCTAATTCTCTCAGACACATAACTTCAGAACATTCGTTTCAAAACCTGTCAAAAAGCATAAATGCTATTTTCATTTTACAGATGAAAATAAAAGAGCAAAAGAGGAATAAATTGTGTTTAGTAAACAGCAAGACATTTCTCCAACCAAAAGAAATTAGGTAGAAGTGCAAACTGGTTGTTCTCCTCTCTCTTTGCCTCCTGTTACCATTTTCACTTTCAGAATAGAGTATCCGAGTAGTGTCTGCATTTGTTCTGACAGTAACTGATAAACACCGTCAGGGTGGGGTGTCTCAGTGCTGTGTACCAGAAACACTTGCTCCAATTAAGAAAATCAAAGAGACTGTATAAGAAGCAAGCAAGATACGTTGACAGAGCAGAAAAGCAATTCCTGGGTGCAGATGGAACTGAATCACAGAATAACAGAATGAAATGCGTTTGGAAGGGACCTCTGGAGATCATCTAGTCCAATGCCCCTGTCAAAGCAGGCCCACCTAGAGCAGGTTGCACAGGAAAGTGTCCAGGCAGGTTTTGAATGTCTCCGGAGACAGAGACTCCACCACCTCTCTGGGCAGCCTGTTCCAGTGCTCTGCCACCCTCAAAGTGAAGAAGTTCCTCCTCATGTTTAGATGGAACTTCCTGTGTTCAATTCATGCCTGTTATCTCTGTCCTTTCACTGGGCACCACTGAAAAAAGACTGGCCCCACCCTCCTGATACCCACTCTTTAACTAGTTTTAAACATTGATCAGGTCCCCCCCTCAGTCTTCTCCAGACTAAAGAGACCCAAGTCCCTCGGCCTTTCCTCCTAAGAGAGATGTTCTAGATAATCTTTGTAGCCTTCTGGTGGACTCTCTCCCTGCCTTTCCCAAACTGGGGGAGGAGGAGGGGGCCAGAACCAGACACAGTACTTCAGATGGGGCCTCACCAGGGCGGAATAGAGNCATGCCTGTTATCTCTGTCCTTTCACTGGGCACCACTGAAAAAAGACTGGCCCCACCCTCCTGATAGCCACTCTTTAACTAGTTTTAAACATTGATCAGGTCCCCCCCTCAGTCTTCTCCAGACTAAAGAGACCCAAGTCCCTCGGCCTTTCCTCCTAAGAGAGATGTTCTAGATAATCTTTGTAGCCTTCTGGTGGACTCTCTCCCTGCCTTTCCCAAACTGGGGAAGGAGGAGGGGGCCAGAACCAGACACAGTACTTCAGATGGGGCCTCACCAGGGCAGAATAGAGAGGGAGGATAACCTCCTTCGACCTGCTGGGAATAGTCTTCTTGATGCATCCCAGGATGCCACTGGCCTCCTTGGCCAAAGAAGGCATGTTGCTGGCTCATGGTCATCCTGTTGTCCACCAGGACTCCCAGGTCTTTTTCCACAGAGCTGCTCTCCAGCAGGTGAGACCCTAGCCTGTACTGGTGGCATGAGGTTATTCCTCCTGAGGTGCAGCACCAGTACAGCTCGGAAAAAGACCCACAGCCATAGAGCACTCAGACAGCTCAGCTCCCAATCACTGTAACAGGAGTGTGAGTCTGTGCCACTGACCAAGCACATCAGTGCACAAAGCCCTCTGCACATCACCAGCCTGTCTTTCATCAACCACCTTTTCATCATGCAGCAGCCACAAGCTGAACAGTCAGCATTCAGGCTTTAGGGTGGCATGCTATTTACCAACCACTGGAAATAAGTGAGAAGCTTTGAAACGGATGGCTCATTTGCAAACTACTGACTTGCTACAGAAAACGCGTTTCCTGCCCAACTCCACTGGTCCTGGGTAAAGGTTAAGAAGGTTAAAGAACCTTCCAGTTCTCTGCTACCCATTATTTCCTTTTAAAATGAGTATGTTATCAGAAATCACAAACCACAGATCAAAATCTGAGGCACATACTGACACATCTGAGCCTCGGCTCAGACCTGGCATAATACCAACTACTTCCTGCCCTGAATTGTAAGAAGCAATTAAGCAAATGTGAAGGGCATGCCTCCAAAGCAATCAATCACCTGACAGAAGGAAGGACAGCACTTCCTGAAGGATTTAGAAATTTTAATTTTATTTTCTTTCTTAACCATCAACATTAAAACCTCAACTCCAACCTTCCTTAGGAGAGAGCATCAAAGGAGGGTGGAACAGGTTAACCCCCTGCCCATAAACAGCACCATCATGCTCTGACCATGCTGAGGGCTGTAAGGACCAGAGTCAAAGTGCTAGGGCAGCTGGGCTGGGCTGTGCTCTGGCCCTGCATTGCTACATCCCATGTGCATATGGCTTTTCTATGCATTGCTTGTGGCTGCTCAAAGCAGCCTTAAAAGGAAAAAGCTATCTCAGCAGAGGCTGTGATGACTAGCTGTGCTGCAGGTACCAACACATTCAACCAAACAAAAGGGTACTCTGGGAACACCACAGAGACCTACCGGATCAGAAGCAGACAGCAGGCACCTCTGGATAAGAGCTTCAAATGTAGTCTTCAAAATAAGGTGCTCCTCAGGGATGGGCTTCTTGGTAATCTTCTCTGTTGGCAGTGCCTGGACATGCTGAGAAACAAAGAGCAGGTGAGGGTTTTTGAGGTCACTGTGACCACACGTTGTTTTCAATTAAACAAAGTGGCACTATTAGCCAGCTTGGCACAACTCAAATTTCTTCCCTGTGAGTGTCTGGAAGTGACATTATCAGCATCTGCTGTTGCTCCCTCTGGAGAGCTATGAAGTTGCAGAAGGAAGTAGCATGTCAGCATACTGACTGGAGTATTAACTGCAAAGAGGTAGCATCTGGGTGGAGATTTCAGTAGCGTAATACCAGTGTGGTGCAAAGCTAGTGACTAAAAACTCTGCAGTACACCGTGCAACGCTGGAGCTACATTACCTGGATGGCATTGCCGATTGGGGCCCCTGGAGCCCCCTCCGTGCTGGGTTTGGAAACAGCAGGCGGCATGATGCACGGTCCCAGGGACTGGGGTGCAGGCGGGTAGCCACCCTGTAGCACTGGCTGCCCTGCAGGGAGGTGTGGAGGCTGGAAGCTGGGTGCACTCATGGGCGCTGCTGGAGCCGGAGGCTGCTGCATCTGAGATTGTGGATCTGCCAGTGGATTCATGATGGGGGAGGTGATGGGAATTGGGGGCAGGAAGTTATCAGGAACCTGGGGAAAAAAGCCAACAGTGAATTTACGCTCTCATGGCTGCTGCAGGCAGAGCACAACACACATCTCTTACAGACTTTCCAAACTGCACCAAGTGAGAGCTCTGCCAGAGTGCTGAGCCCCCAGGTTACAGAAATAACAAGAACAGGCATTGCAGGATTTCACTCTGGCTAAACAAAACCATTTCTCTGGCTATAGCTGCACAGTAAGAAGTGCCCTGGGGCAGTAATATCCTCCAGCATTTCCAGCCCTGTGCGCTCTGCCTGTCCTCAAGAGCTGAGTACAGCTGCCTCAAATCAGAGCCACTGTCCCTTTCCTAAAAGTACAAAATAGAGGTCTGGCGGACCATCACTTACAGAAGAGTGGCACTAATGAAACCCATACCCACACCCACATCTATTCTCACTATTGGATCATTATATTTACATTTTTGTGTCTCACTTTCAAGGGTACATTTTTGTCCATTCAGTACATAGATCACAGCTAGCAACATGCACCAATAAAGCTTCTGAAAGCCTTTCAACATCTGACAAACAGGTTTGCACTAAGTCAGATTATGAGCACATTTCTGATCCATCACTAGGCATCTGCCAGTCTTTACACAGGGGCATTTCAGAAACATTTGGTAGAGGGAAGAAACAAAGTGACTCACTTGCCTCTGCTACATATCATACACGAACCCAAACAAAAGAAAGAGCTCCCACAGGAACACGTGCATTTTGTTGGGTGTACATGGAAAAAAGGAAAGATTACAGAACCCTGAATGATGCCAATTAAGCTAGTGGTTTGGGACAGCAAAAAATAATATTCCAAATCCAGCACCAAAGTCAGTTATAAAACCAATGAATCGCAGCAATAAACTTTCAAGTAGTGGGTAAGTTATTAGTTCGGTAGAAAACAGTTGTAAACTGTGCTCTGGCTTGAAATGCCAGACAGTTCTTTTATTTTGCAATCCTCCACATGCGAGTCATTTTTTAGTAACCTAAACTACTGCCTCATAAAGTGCACATAAGGGAAATCAATATAGAAACATTTCTTACAGAGATTTGTTAAATACTCAACAGGGGATTCAACAAACATGACTCCTCACTTAGAAGGGAGCCAACCCTTGAGCCCTGGCTATGACAGAAATTCTGGCCGACACCCCTACACAGCAGTTGCAAAAAACTGTTGGCAGAAGGCTGCTTCTTGAGCTCTTGGGTCCAGCAGTTATTCTGACAACTTATCTGCTACTTAAGAGCCTGAAGCCCTGAAAGGCAGCATGCCAGCTGCTGTGCCATGAATCACCCAGCACTGGGACAGTCAGGAGCACACAAAGCATCCCCTATCAATCCTCCAATAGTTTCTTAGATCTTGTAACTGCAGAGACCAAAACCCAAAGGGTAAGGTAGACTTCTGTCTTTACCTTTTTGCAGCCATTACCTTGCCTGCTCCAACTTTTTTTTCCCCTCCTCACACTTTACACACTCCAAACTGACTCCTGCTTCCCAAATACGCTAGAGCAGCAGATGACACTCTGTGGAGATATGCAAGACTACAGCAGCATCAGGGGATGAAAAGACTTAACTGCTCTGTGTCAAGTGTCCTCAGCTATTCCAACCTGCTGCAATCTAAATCTGTTTTACAAAACTACATGATCTCCATCACAAAAATAGTCTTTCCTTCAGCAGATCTCTCAGGATTGGACCCTAGATCACAATAAACTGCTTTTAGTTCTAGCAAAGTCTGTAATTGTAAGAATTTGCATAGCCTTGTTATTTTGCCTAAGTATAATTTCCTGCAAAATTCATCTGCTTTACTGCAGATGAAAACAATTCAAGGTGTTTTCTTTCCTCAAACCAGGATCAATGTTGGTATTACCAACCACAACTTTAGCAAAAAGCCACCATCTCTTTGGAGGCTTAAATATTTTGAGAGAGATCATGCATACTGGAGAGGCATAAAGGCCATTTCTGCTCATGAGATGCAGCTTTGGTTCGCTGCTAACCCTTCCTTTTGCTTTTCCTGTCAACAAGTTTCCCAGGAGCAGCTTAAGTTACTGCTTTACAAGTGGTCAGCACTCAATTGTGTCAAGACAAGATTTCATGAAGTACCTTCTTCTTCTTGGCAGCTCTGTTTAGGGCGGGAGGGTCATTCCAGCCGTTCTGAGGCCCTGGGACAGAAAGAAAACAGAGATTCTAAGTACCTTAGAGGAGGGCAGTTATGCCTTCTTGAGCTTAGCTGGGTCAGCTCCCTGCCATGGCTCTCCTGGTAGGGGCTCAGCAGAGCCTGGCCTCACCTGCCTGCTCCTCTGCCCTTAAATGGGTGCCAGAACAGCTCCTAAGACAGCCAGAGCCTCCCAGCACCCCATCCATCAGACCCTTTTCGGCTCTGCACCCACTGCACAGGTTTGGCATCTTGACTAACTGTTGCCAAATCTGATAGAAGTTGATTTTTTTTTTTTCATTTATAAATAACTTTTTCTCTTGCAGGAATAAAAATTGAGCAGACATGCCCTTTGAGAAGGCAGGCAATTGCTCAAAACATGCCTCTGCTACATACACTGAATATGTGAAGACAGCTTTAGTTACTGGTGCAAGTTTCTCCCACCTGTGTCATGTAAAAAGAAATGAGAAGTAGTTGAGAACTACTTTTCTCCTTGATCACCATAACATCATTATAAACATTAATCAGCAGCAGAGATGTGAGAAACCATGGATGAATAAGAACACCATTAAGCTGCGTCTCTTTCTTAAGAGCTGCTGCTGTGATTGTGTACTGCGATGGGTTTACACATGACAGTTAGGTTCTCCAGCAAAACAACACAGAAAGAAGAGTCATAAGAGGCAACAGCAGCCTTAAATGTGTCAGGCCACATTCAGCCAGCCACCCTGGAAGTGCGGCATAAAAATCAAGTTTTGCCCTGCCAGCTACGGCATGTTTATGGTGTTTTATGTCCCACAGGCAGAGCAAAGCTGCTGGAGTACAGTGGCAAAACCTAGTGCTTTGCATCAAGGGCAATTTGTTTGAAACTGGAAGAGGCACAGAGGATGTCTGAGCAAATTCACTCTGCATCCAGAGTGTTGTTCTGTACCAAACTTTCTGCTCTTCCAGGAAAGTGCACTTGATGTAAAACTTGTACAAAGCTCACATTAGTGCACTAGAAATATTTCCCTATCTCATCATGGAGTACAGGCAGTCGGAACCATAGCATTATATCTCAGCATTACCATGGCCTCACTGAGTAATCAGGATTTATTGCACAAAGCCACTAAACCAAATCTCTGCTCAATGGACTTTTTCACCACAGTGTTTCTTCACATAGCAGATGATGAATTCACCTTAGACAGCAGAGCTTAGCATCACTGCAGAATTCCCTCAGTTTATCTAAAATTTCTTTTGATTTTTTTTTTTTAAAAAGTTCCACATCCAAACCATGTTAAAGAGAGAAATACAAAACAATTTAAAATCCCTTTCACATCTGCTTTCTCTTTAACCAAAGGCAGTGCCATCTCCTGACAGCCATGTGCCCCCCCCTGGGGCTCCTCTGTTCCTCCCTATGTAGAAAATACCAGAGTGTCCTTCCTGTATCGGAAGGCTAACCTCTGCAATGCTGATAGTGGTAACATGTTAAGGAAGTCACCCAGACTGTTAGTGCCATTAACTTCCTGCAATAATTTGCTTTAAAAAAACAGGAAAACCAGCATTTGTTACTGTGGTTAAAAACTCCAGATATGTTGTTATTGGTTTAAATTAAGGAATTAAAAATTGATTTGATTAAAATCTGATTGGCAAACAGCATGACACTTCATGTTATTCAAGAAAGTATGCATTGTTGGCATTTGTTCAATTAATTTCATATAGTGGCTGTAATTATTTTCAGCTTAGGTGGTACCTAGTTGGCCCGTGAAGGGAGAGGCCTGGTCTTGAGTTGGTAGGCTTTCTGCAGATAAAATGCAAAGAGAACCAAAAAAAAATTTTCTTCAAAAACAATAAAATAAATGGTCTGTAATTTTGAATTAATTTAAATTCAATAATCATGAGAAGTCAGAATAAAAAAAGAACTAATTACAATGCCAGTTGAGAGACAAATCATTTGTCCAAACCACCCTGTGGAATTCTTTTTTTTTATGCCTTCCCTGAAAACAAGTCTTGCTTTTTCCATGCAATATATCAGTGTTTTTAGTTGTTTCTAACAAATGTTGCAGAATCCCATCCCACTTTATCTCTTCCAGTGTTCCCATTTTCTATTTCTTCCAGCCAGTACAGCTGACAGACCATTACTCTCAGCAACGGTCTTCTCAACATCATTTTACCATTCCAGAAAACTTTTTCAGGAGATTCTTAAAAGTATTTGACTTCAAGCTGGACATCAAGTATTTTCTCAAATCAAGGTGCACTCTCAACTGCATCCAGCCCAGTGAAAAAAAAATAAAAAAGCATGTTCACACAGCAGCTTTACACTCATCTGAAAAGACATGTTGCCTGCTCAGACTGCACAACAAATCCAAATGGCAAAACGCAGTCTATAAAGCCTTTGCCATTTCAAAGATCAGACAAATGTCAGTGTGAGTTAACTCCTGTTCCTGGGGTTGATCTGATGTGCTTATAGCTCTGGTGAAAACCCTTCCTTTGGCTCAGAATTGCTCTATCACAATTTCAAACAGGATTCAAGACTGAAAATTAAAACTCCCTTGAAAGCAGGTTCAAAGACCTATCACAAAAAAAAAAAAAGGGAGATAGATTGAAAATTAAATTATAGGTGGGCTTTTCTTGCTTAATGGAGCTCCAAGCACAGCCTAACATACTAATGTTATATGCATTTGCAAAAACCAGAAAATATTTATAAAATGGTTTCTTTAAGTGCATCTTTATATCCAAGCCAGTTCAAAGGTCAGGTGCCTTTCAAGACTTCAGGTTTGAGATCTTTTTTCCTTCCTCCCTTACCCTGTCCTTTAAATGAATCACATTTGCAAAGTGAAACATGATTTGCCTAGATTATATCACCACTAGACACAAAAGCATGCCACTTCAAAGCCAAAAATCAGCATCACTATATGCTTTGCACTGGTACATTCAGAGTTACAGATGGATGCAGATCTTGGATCTGCATCTGGATCTGATGGATCCAGAGCTACTTCTGGATGAAGATTTCTGTGGTTCTTTGGGAACTCATGCCAAAACATCCTTCACTAAGTAATGCAGCTACTCTAGAAAATATGTTGGTGGTTAAGCATACTAAGCATGTACACTGTCATTTCTACATTTACAAAGCAAGGGTGTTTTCCTTCTTGTTCATATGTTTTTTGAAAGGCATAATCTAAAAATTGGAAGAGGACACAGTGTACTCTTTAGATACCTCTTTTTTTTTTCCATCGTTCTCCAGCTGCAGGCAGCAGTTGTGTGCCAGTAGCCCACACACGAGCCACCTGGCTTTGACAGCTCACCATGCCCTCAAGTCCACCTCTGCGCAGGTAACATCAGCAAGATGTGTTATGACTGTCTACATTGATTACTCAAGTTTACAAATTGACTGGTGTTGTCGTTGATGTTCCTAATTCCTATTGTCCAGAGTACAGAGCTTCACCCACTCATAGCATGTCACAATGGCTATGTCACTTCACTATTAATGCAAAAAATTTAGCGAGTGACAGATCTGAAGTACCTGCCAGCGATACAAGTAGTACTTGGAGGTGCAGAAGCTCTACATTATAAAGTGCTGCTTCACATCCCAGGCCTAGAATTCTTCCTAACACCCCTTCCTCTGCCTAATCCAGTAATTCCTCTGTTTTATAGATACAAATCTGAAACAGCCTGTAACATGGGGTCAGGAGACATCACAGTACAACATCTCAAAGGAGGACACTGAATCCAGCTGCAGGACGGAGGGAAAGGCTTCTCCCCTGCATCCCTAGCAGCTGGCCTATACCGGTCCTATTATTTGATAGAGCAAAAGACCATTTCTCCCCAAAATAAGAGTGAGTGTGAAGGCAAGGTGTGGGCTCCCAGCCTCACAGATGCCAGGAGCACCTACTTATAAGCAATATGCCTTTTCTGCACTGTATCACCCCTAACTTCTAAAAGTCATAGTAGAGTCCTTAGGGCCTGTCAACAGAGTCAGTATCCCTGGAACTTCACTCATAGCCTAACTTCCAAGTTCTGGTCCTTGACTCTCCAGATGGACCACCTGGATGAGAAGTATGTTTATGGCCAGATTTAGAAAAGGACCGGTCAATACTTTCTGCAGTCTGATGTATGCAAAGCCGTTGTTTCACAGGCTGCTAAGTGAAGAGACAGGTTTATCACAACTGAGGTCACTGTCCTGCAGGAAACAGTTACATCCAGGCAGTCACAAGAAGACATTGCGCCTCACCTCAGCGCATGCTCTCTCAACATGCAGGCTCAACCATGCTCTTTTGTGTCAGCCAAACACACACACATGCTTTGGATTAGCATTCAAGAAAGAGACATATAAAAGCATTTCTAAATAATTTCTGATTATCTTTTAAGGCAGTCACAGTTACAAGTAAATCTCATCACATTAAGTGGTTAGGAAAAAGTAATGGAAGTGAGCCACAGGAAAAGCTGTTTGAATATGCTGCCAATCCTGGGCTTGAAATGCCACTCAAAACAGGGACACGGAGGCAAATTACATTTGCAAAATTGTTCTGTGAGGAGAATTGGGACTGTCTTCTCTGCAGTGATTAGGAAAATTTTCTCAGTTTTTTATTTTGCTCTCCAGTCACATAGCAGGTTTTCATGCCAGCATCACAAGGTTAACTGTGCCACCATCCATCCATGGTATACAACAGCCTTGTAACAAGACAATGCTGAAGCACCTTGCCTTGGGCAAGACGAGAGCTCTGAGTTTGTGGCAAAGTCTGACTTGCAAAAGAGACTGCTCACACTGCTCAGCAAGTGCTCACTGCAGCAATATAGCTGTATCACTGCCAGATGCACAAGGAAGATGTGCTTTAGAAATGCTTTGAACTGACCTCTAAGCACCAGCAAACTTTGTACAGAGCATTCTCAAGAACAGGTGCACATTTAACTGAATGAGTAATAAAGCAAACCATGTCCCACCCCCCTCCCCAGCCTGCTCCTCCATCCAAGCGCAGACCTGTTCTCTGGGATGCAGGAAGGTCACTGGTTGCAGGCAGAGTACCTGTTGGTCCAGTAGGTAATGCATAAGCCACAGAAGTTGCTGGATGTCCTGGCCTGCCATGCTGAAAAGATGTGCCAGAAGGAGGAAGAGGAACGGAAGAGATGGGATTCAGGCTCGTTGGGGAGGGCTGAGGCTGCCCAGGGTACAGTGGGGAGGGCAAGGAGTGGGCAGAGGCAGAGGGCAGGTAGGGAGGAGTAGTGTTAGGGGCAGGGTTTGGGTAAGAAGCTGAAGCAGGAACAGCAATTGGCTGCTGAGGCTGATAGAGAGCTGGTCCCCCTGTTCCACAGGAGTACTGCTGTGTGGCCTGATATGCTACAAACAGGGAAAAAAGACATTCAGTCAGTGAGTTTATAACAGAAGTTTCATCTACCTCTGTTTTCTTCTCTACCTCCTCTTTCTGCCGTTTTCCCCTCAAACCACTTACCTGTCTAGCCAAATCCTGGCTCCCACAGTTCTGCCTGCACTTGCAGGACTGCTCAAACCCTCAGCCTGCCACTAGGAGCAGGGAGACAGAGAAAGGACTGCCTTGGCTGTAAGGACTCCTATTGTCCCCCAGACTCTCCTGCCCAGAGCCACCATGCCTCTTGGGGTAGGGCTACAGCATAATGACAGTGCTGCTGTGGCTGTTTTCTGGATCACTGCAATCCTCACAGCGCCTCTCATGGAAGAGAAAACACTGCCCCAGGTTTGCACAAATGGAAAGTCTAGGCTGAAGAAGTGAACAGCCTCTTGGAAGTGAATGCAAGCTCACAGCCTTTCACAGAGGACTCTGCAGCTTAACTTCACTGCCTCTTCTCAGATCTGTGCTCATTTTCCTCCCTTGTGCCTGTACTTTCAGTCCCCTGCTTTGAGTGTGTCAGTGTTCTGCCCTCTTCCTCACTCACCTCTACTACTGCCCTTGACTCCTCATCCCCATTCCCATCTTCATGGAGCCTCAATGAGAACTGGATGGCCTAGATGCACACAGTCTCTTTGCCAGACCTGTGCTACCTCTACAGGACTCATACAGGGGTTTCTGACCCCTTGGGAAGGGACAACTGAGCAGTGAGTTTAAGAGATGTGGGCAGACACTTCTCAGCAGAGGAGACAGTGTCTGACAGAAGGTGTGTGATGTCTGGACCCCAACAAGAAACCATAATCCTCAGAAGCCATCCCCAGGAGCTCCACACCTCTCCCCCTCTGCCNTGGACTTGCTTGGTCTGAACCCTCCCAATCCCAAGAAGGGGACTGACTATGCCAAAGTAAATGTGGTCTCATCACTTGGCTGGCCCACCTGGGTGGAAGGAAGAGAGTGAAGCTGCAGCTACTCACTCTGCAGGTATGTTGGCCGGGCCCCTGCTTGCGAGTACATGCTGCAATTGGAAGACGTGGTTTGTTGTGATGACATGTTGGGGTTAACAGCACCTGGCATGTTGAAGCCTGGAAGAGGTAGGTTGTCTCCCTGTAAAAAGGTTGCAGGAAAAAGAGAAGAGGTAGATAGGATTTAGTCAGCAATGGTAATACAGGGCTGAAGCAGAACTGTAACAAGTGATCAGTTCACATTTCAAGGCCTGAAACCACATTCCCTGGAAGAGCCACCAGCACAGGGGCAAATGCCTCCAACCACCCCAGTGCCTTAGGGTGCCCAGTGTAACACTGAAAGCACAACCTGTACATGCAGTACTGCACAAGGAAGAGGTCCTTGCCAGAGCTGCCTGTTATTCAAGCAGTCCAAGAGCACCCTGCCATAAACAGCTTTCAACTAACAACCTGAATGTTAAGTCTGAAGCTTCCAATTTCCATGCGAAGGGAAAAGGAAAAAAGAAAATCATTGCTCTTCAAATATCCCCAAGTGGGGCAAGGGCTGGGGGGGTTCAAATCCCCAGGTTCTTGAGCTCCCACTCAAGGCTTTCCAGAGCCATTCATCTGAGCACTAGTTCAAAAAAAAGTAACAAGACACAGAGGAGCAAAACAGGAGCACACATGAAAGCTGCACCTTTTGCCTATCCATACCAGTCTATACCAGGGGACGTACTAAGGTGGAGCAGGGGCTCAGATAGGAATAATGAAGGTTATACCTGTGTGTCAGAGGGACAGCCTGCAGGAGGATGGCTGGGAAGGGCAGTAGGAGTTTTGTTACTCCAGGTAGTGACAGTAGGGGCAATTCTAACCTGAATTGAACAAAGAAATACCAATCATGGAAAACAATAAAAAAAGTCTAAAGGGTTTCACAAAACGAGATGCAAAGAAGTGAACACAAGAAGTTTGCATGCTGGCACTTTTAACACAGCCATAAAAATTTCAGAGGAAGAACGAAAAGTGCATTGGAGATAGGCAAAAATCACTGTGCACTGGAGCCGAAGTGAATTGCAGAGTGAAGACAAAGCACAGCAGAGATGCAGCTACAACAGGCTGTGGAGCAAGTGCAGTGTTACATGTGCCAGTGAGCCAGGTCTGCCTCTTTCATCACATTTTCCTATTGCAGAAGCTCCCCCCAAGGCTAATGCATCACTAACCACAGCTGAACATCTCAAGTTCCACATTAAATTCAAACATACTGCCTCACACAAAAGTAGTCTGTTTAAATCAAGTTTAAGAGGAATTTTAAAAGGTTAAAATCTGATATTCAGCTCTTGCACATGCACAAACATACATCTTAACTCTAAGCCAGTCTCCCACAGCTACTTTCCTTTATCTTCCTTCTTCACTTTCTGACAGTACAGAAACCAAGAACCTCCTATGCTTGCAAGATCCCTGAGCAAGGAGAGGGTGTGCCGTCCAGGAATGGGATGCACTGCCAGGGCCAGGAGCTCGACACTACACCCAAGCACAGGCAGAGGGAAAGCTGCAGCCCTGAAGTTCTGGCTGGCTCGGCTAGCCCCAGCCTGTCTCTAACCCCATGCAGCACTGGGCTAATGGTGCAGTCAGCTGTACAACTACTCCTGTTAGTATCTGCATAACTCATCACTGGAGTTATCTAAAAGACCCTTCCATCCCCTTTCATGCCTTTTTTTTTTTTCCTCTTTTTTTCCAGATGAAAAGAGGGTTCAAAAACTTACACTGAAAGGAAACCAAGTTTTCCGTACATGTTCCTATTTGGGATAGCAATCAAACCACGTCTGCATCAAGCTTGTACAAGTGCTGTTGTCATGGTTTCAGATGGGACAGAGCTGACTTCCTTACTAACAGCTGGTGTAGTGCTATGTTCTGGATTTGCAATGAGAATGGTGTTGATAGCACACTGGTGTTTTTTGGCTGTTGCTAACAGTCATGGCCTTTTCTGTTCCTTACACCACTCAGTCACCAAGTAGGTCTAGAGTGCACAAGAAGTTGGGAGAAGACAGACAGGACAGCTGACCCCAACTGACCAAAGGAATATTCTTTGCCATATGACATTACACTCAGCATGTAAATCTTAGGGAAGTAGTAAGTAGATGTTAAGAGTGATGGTGCTTTATCTTCCCAAGTAGCCATTGCACACGATGAAGTCCTGCTCTTCTGGAGATGGCTGAACACCTGCTTGCCAGTGGGAAGCAGAGAATAAATTCCTTGTTTTGTTTTGCTTGTATGCACAGCTTTTGCTTTACCTATTCAACTGTATTTATCTCAGCCCATCAGTTTTCTCACATTTACTTTTGTGATTCTCTCCCACATCCCACCGGGGTGATTGTGGGCAAGCAGCTTCGTGGCACTTAGTTGCTGGCTAGGGTTAAAGCACAACACATATGTACACAGTTTCTTAAAATGAAGTCAAACAAAACAAGTATCCTAAGACTCAAATATGTATTCCCTTCTGGTTCATCAGCATACTGTTGGGCACCTTTCTGACATGGCACCTGTTCTCTTCAAGCCCTTCCTGCTGAGCATGGAAAGCCAAGAACATAGCAGGTAACTCACTCGCAGTACGTTTCTGTGCTTGTGAGACACCCAACCTTGTACTAATGAGCAGAGATTGCTTAAATAATAGCTTGAGACATTCCTGAAACCATAAGAGAAAGAGTGAACTTTGGATTAAAAAGCATTGCTAAGGTCATGCCATCTAGACAACAGCTGCTATTTTCCACAGCCAAACAGGAAATATGCAGCATTACTTCTCAAGTCAACTCATTAGTTACAAGAAGGAAGGTCCAATACACAGGAAAGAAGAGTAGAGTTAATTACTGACAGCGATGCATTTAAAATCATATACTGTGGCTTTAGCATGGTAATCTTGTACAAACAGGATGAAGGCTTTTTGGTGTTAACAAGGTAGATTTCAGAGGGTGAAGACACACAGTTGTTGACATCAAGAGGGACTGAACAAAGCCCAACTCCCCCCTAGTTTTCAGCCCTTCTTCCTGCCCGTATTTTTCTGGCAGAAAGTGCTTGAAGAGCAGCACTGCCAGCACTGACAGAGACATGGCTCTGCTTGTGCTAATCTCCTCTGTGTAAGAAGAACATCTGGAGCACTAACACAGATCCACTCTCAGAAAAGCCGCAGCCCAGAGCCCCTGTGTAGAGCAGGGCCAGATGAACTTCAGCACAGGGCTCTGTGGATTAGAGCCTTGGAAACACTCTTTAAGCATGCACACAACCAGACCTGCCCACCACACCACACTGGTGATGGCAAACAGTCTGATGTAGTCAGTGTTGTCTTCAGGCTAGACATAAAACCAGGACATTTGTGTCTGCCATTTCTGCTCTTCCTCCCTGCACAGCCCCAGTTCCCTTATTAGTCCCATACTCACTGTGTCTTTCTTCTTGCACAGCTCACTCTTGGCTCAGACCTGCCACCCTGCCCCTGTCTCACTCCCCGCTCCTTCTGCCTACACCCCCTTACGCTTGGGCTGGGAAGGTGTCTTCATAGTTGGCTGTACCCTCAACTGCCAAAGCATGCCCTTAGTTTGCTATAGTCACTGCTTAAACTTCTGCAGCCAACATCAGAGCCAAAGTCTCTCTCTCTGTGTGTGTGTGTGTGTTGGGTGGGAATAATCAGGCCCAGGAGAGGCTGGTGAGCAGCATGAGCAAGACCCAAGGCCTGCTGGAATGGCACATGCAGTGCTCTCCCACACAGTTATTCTTGGCACTGAAGCACATTTTCAAAGAGGGAAAACATCTAATCTTCAGAAGCGGGCTACTTGACAAGGTGCCTAATGGATGTTTCTGGACAAGGCATAAAGGAGGCATCTGCACTGATTGGAAAGCAGCACCAATGCCTTTTACTACAAGACTCTTGGTAGAGATGTCATACAGCCCCAGCTTAGATCAAGAGAAAGGAAAAAAATATCCTCCACCCATCACCCTCCAGAACTCAAGCACCATCTCCCTCCCTGACTGCCAAAACAATTTACCTGTTGGTAATACTGCTGGGCTGGAGCCTGGGGCCCTTGCAACTGTCCAGCCACAGGGCCAGCTCGTCCCTTGGGCATGGGCTGTCTCTCATATGGTGTCTTGAAGGCCTCCTGTCCCACTGGGACCTCCCCTTGGGCTCTGCAAAGCCTGTCACGTAACAGCATGATGTTTGGCTGCAATCAGAAAAGGACAGTGAAGAAGGTTACCTGCACTGCCTGTCGCCCAGCGCATCACATCAAGAGGTTGACTGGCAACACACTGGTTAGCACCCTCTCAGAAGCCTGTTCTGCTTTAAGTCTTTTTAGCACAAGACATGGGGTGAATGGAACTCTGTTTTACGTGTGCATGCCTCTTGTCTTCCACTGCAACATTCCCAAGCCAGCCTGTCTAAAAACTACCAGATGATGGAAGGATGAGAAATCACAAGAAAATAACCAACCAAAGTATAAAGATACTTATTTCATTGTGACTGGCTTCCAGGAGGGACAGTTGCCCCTTTTACCACAAGGATGATGGTTTCAAGTGAAGAGGGAAGAGAACAAGGCCGTGTACTTCTGGCCAGCTCAGTGAAGCCAACACAGGGAGAGGGGAATCTTGAGCTGCATTTCAAACAGCAGCCCTGCTGACTAACTACACCATGCAGAGACCTTTACCTGAAGTACACCTGTTCACAGAGATAGGGAGTAAAAAAACATGAAGGTCCCTTACCTGGTTTGTGTTTGCAGGGAGGAAGGTCAAAGCTGCCGCAATACTGCCCTGGGCAGCCAGGAGGTTGGCATATTGGCTCATCTTCTCAGCCAAAAGGGCCCCCACAGCATTAGGGTCCACAGCCTGGGTGAGCTGCACGGCTTTGCGCAGGATTACAACTTTCTCTATTAAATCCTGGAAGATCAGGAAAAAAAAATAACCACAACTGAGAACAGCAGGTTGAAGTTAGCAACCCCTCTGACCCAATGGAAAGCCCAAGGGGCAAGAGAAAGTTTCCTGAACAGTGACAGCTGCACCAAAGGCACTTTTCTAGCATTTGAGACAATAAAAGAGCAACCAGCAATTGTACACCAACCGGCTTCTAACAGCAAATCCAGCAGTGCGCTGGGCAGAGTTCAAAGCCAAAAGAACTGCTTTTATTAAACAGGATTTCAAAGCCCTATCAGCACTGAGCATGCCCACTGAAAGAGTATGCTTTCATAGAAATATCTGGCAAGAGCCATGTGAGCGCTGGGTGCCCCACATTTGTTTGTGGCATTTTAGCAAATCAGTGATTAACCATCTTTATCAAAGGCATCTAACTTGGGATAATTGTCCATAGCTTGCTGGTTGTTACTGCAAAGAGTTTTACTGATATTCACCAGGAATATTCCTTATCTTGCCTTCCTTGCACATCCCCAGATATCAGAACTGGTCTTGGTTGGGTTTCATCCTAGTGGAAGTCACAGGAACATTTTCTGGTCACTTTTCTCATGTTTTTTTCTTACTCTCACTGTATTATACTGAAAGATACTACAAATACTTGTTTGACAATATTAACATGCAATCCTCTTTAAAAGTCTTGTAACAGATATAATGAGAACATACCACACAAGATTTCAAACATACATCACTAATAAGGACTGTTTACTGACTGTTCAATAATAGATTTGTTCTTCCCAACAAGTCAGCACTTCAAAAAAGGCAATTAAAAAAAAAGATAACCAACAGCTTCTATGACTTTCTATGATTTCCCATCATAGTAAACAAGCAGACTAATTATGGCTCCAAAAATGTCAGTCTCAGCAAAGCCATGAAAAAGCAAATTCAACCTGAAGGTAAATCTGTAAACAAAGCTCTCACAATCAAGACACTGGAAAGTAATTTTGATAATTCAAAACTCAGGGAGTTAATAATGCAAAACAAAACTCCCATATACTCCAGTTCCTTCAATTAACTAATCAGAGACTCATAGCACTATCAGGTAACATTCAAGTTCTTTCTAAAACTAGTCTTTCAAAGGCCCTGAACAGATGGAAGAAACTAAGATTATACTATAAACTGAATTATTTCATAATTGCTTCATCTCGCTGTCATCAATCCTATGCCCTCGAGATATTTGCTATATGCCATATATTTCACTGCTGGAAACCACACCCTGTATGTGCAGCCCCCTACAGAAAACTCTTATGAGAACCTTCCCTACAGTTTCCAGATTTAATTCTGATTTATTAAATTTCTTCCCCTGAACATCCAAACCATCTCTTCCAGAAACAAACCCATCTTAAGTATTCTCCTAATGTAAAAGATGCAAGCACTCAAAGCCTATTCCTTACCAAAACACCCTAAATCCCTACAACTACCTTTTTACACATGAAGCACATTAGGACGACTACCTGAAGAACAAGAGCAGACACAAGGGCTTCTGTGCTTCACAACACATTTTCCCAATATCATATTTATATGTTATTTCTACAAAAGCCACCCATTCCAGAAGGAAAAAGCTTGCATCCTGAGATACATGCAGGTATCAGACAGCAGCAAAGCTTTATGCTGATAATTTGATTTAAGAACCAAATAATCGCAGTGTGCTACATCCAATATTTTTCTTAACAGAATTACCAACCTGAAGGGACAAGGGGTTATTTCCATCCTGAGCCTTGGTCCAACAAGCAACGAGTTTTTCCACATTGCCAGCACAAATGTAACAGAGACAAGCCTGTGTCTGCAGAAGGCTGTCCCCCTCACTTTCCAGCCTGTTACCCAGGAGATCTAGGAAAAATACCAACAAAGATGCTGGTGAATCACTTAGACGATCCCTCCACCGCTGCTGATGCTGGGGAAGCCTGCAACATCTGTTCAACTCAGTGAGAAGGGATATCGCCTCTGGGCTCCATTAGTAAAGACACACGCCAGTGTCCAGCACAGATTATTTCTTGGGAGCCCAGGGCACTTCAGAGGCAGTTAATATCATGGTAGCAAGGACTTGTTAGATGTCTGCAAATCTGAGACACAGGTCATAGTCCATCTGCTGACATGACAAAGGACAAGAGGCCAGGGTTCGATTTGCTGTTCTACCATCCAACTTTTTGCAGTCCTTCATTGCAGGAGTGTGATCTGAGTATGCAACCAGCCTAGGGACTGTGAGCACTAAAGCTGTGATACTGTTCTGGGCCAATGTGTGCTGAAGTGAGTCATACAGCTCCCTAGACATCACAGCTAGCATCTGAAGGGCACAGGGGTGTCAGGCACACAGCTGTTGGCAATTCATCTTCCCTAAGGGTTAAACCCAGGCAGCTGTCTGCCATGCAGCATGCACGAGGGCAGGCATGCTCACTTCCCTTGAAAGGGGACTCCTTCAAAGAAGTCAAAATTGCTGTTGGGTAAAAGAGTGAAAGTGCTTCTCTGAAACATTTCCACCTGTGTCCCATGCACAAACACTTCAAGACACTGGTCCTTTGGCTGAGACACTTGTCACATCAGCATCACCCATCTGGAAGTGGCAAGAGACCAGCAGCTGTGCACTAAACAGGCAAATGTAATGCTACAACACAGCTGCTCACGAGGGTGTGGGGTTCTGCACCCAGAAAAAAAAAATAAATCAGGGAACGTACTGGGAATGCACACCCAGAGGCTTCTTTCTTCCTCTGCAACAAGACTGAAGAACTGTATCATCCACTAGAGAAGCTAGTGAGGCATTACAGTAATTTACTGGAAGGAAAATAAACATGGGCAAAGTACAGTTTTGCTACAAGTGAAATAAATGACATCCATCCTGTAAAGTATCCTTACCACAAAGGGCTGCAAATTCATCTGGCCTGGCGTAAGTGAGCACAGCAGCCAAAGCCTCTCTCCAATTTTGCAGATCACAAGACTGCACAATCTCTTTCCAGTTCTTTGTTACAACTGCAGTGATAAGCTAGATCAGGAGAGAGACCACAGTTAAGATCTTGGTAGGATTTCTTTTGGGTTTTTAGGATACAGTATAATTTAAATCTATTCAAGTGCACTCATACCCCTTTCCCCCGCCCCGCCCGGTACCCAGGGTCACAGCAGATACTGCATTGCAGTTCAGCAGCTGCACAAGAGTACATTTTACTTCCAAAGAAGTTCAGTGAAAAATCACAAAAGCTCAGATAACACAGACTAACAAATTCTTTTTGCTACAAAATGTGAAAAATGCACAGAACTCTGCAAGCTGGGATTGCTGCAGATGGTTTTAGACTGTTTTTGCAGACAATAACATACCAAGTATTTAGCTATAAATCTTCTACACAATGCCTGGCAAGGGGTATGAATTTTGTTTGTCAAACTGTTTCATTTAACTTTAATCTCTTGGCCTCAGGGTGACCAGTGAGGGACAGCTGAAAAGGCTTCCTGAAGGAGGAAGCTGGCAGCAGTATCAACCTGAGCCAGCTACAGTATCCGTACCCTGCACCCACACACACAGGCTGCCTGTCCATAAGCCCTCAGAAGAAACCGGAATTTTGCTCTCAAACTCTGCTGCCAGTTATTTTGCTTTAGACAGACTTGGCAGCTGTGCCACTATTTAGTGAACAAAGACCTTGTAATGCCAAGACTTCAAGCTCAGAAACAACTGAACAAGCAGGAAGTGTGCAGTTTGGGACAACTAAGGAAAAAACCCACACCTGAACAATATATACAAGGCCGTAACTACAAGGTCAAGACTCACTTGTTAGCATAGGCACAGATAAATGGTCAGCTCTCCATAAGAGTACCTTATCCCAAAGGATGAATTACAGTGAAGAAGTTTCTCCTTCAGGTCTGAGGACTAGGTCAGAGGCAGGAAAGGAGCTAACGGCGGAGGAAGAAACCCTGCAGTCTTAAT
This sequence comes from Nycticryphes semicollaris, assembly GCA_013400055.1. Taxonomy (NCBI): domain Eukaryota; kingdom Metazoa; phylum Chordata; class Aves; order Charadriiformes; family Rostratulidae; genus Nycticryphes; species Nycticryphes semicollaris. Next base: position 90,709 of record VXBJ01003841.1, read on the forward strand.
ACTTGAGATTTTTCTCTTTTCACTTGTCCACTACTAGAAATGCAAATTCTTCCTATCTCAAACTGGATTGCAGGCAATGACCAGCAAAATTTCACTTACAGACTGTAGCCTATGGTGTTCTGTGCTCTAACTCCCCAAGCGGCTGTGCTTTGTGGGCTTCAGCCCTGACCCAGGAAAGCATTTAAGCATGTGCCCATTTCATAGGTTGCTTCCCACTTTGGTATAAAACCATTCTTTGACAATGGATTGTTAAGAAGTGACGATTAGCAACTTTCTCCCCTTCTCTAAAAGCAGTAATACTTGCCAAACCAATTGTCCTGTGCTCTATTAAGGAGACTTCTCCTGTTGCTATTTTCTCATGTCAGTAATAAATATTTGAACGAGCAGCATCAGTAACCCCTATGTTGCAAAAGGCTGACAAGAATAAAAACCATCTGGCCAAAACACACTGTCTCCTAGACAAAGGATGATTGATCTACCCTGGGCGTACTTAGCTGTCTTCTGTGCATGCAGTGAAATGAAGCATAGGCAATACCTGATCACAGGCAGAAATCAACATAATGCTGCTGGCACTGAGCATGGGTCATCTACAACTCTTGAAAAAACATGACAAGATAACAGACTGAAATGTGTGCTGCTTAAGATATTTATCAGTGAGAATCTACTAGTGCTACTATATGCAACTCAGAGACTGCAGAGATGGTAAAGAATACTCAAGTATTGATATCCATGTAGTGTGCCTCTTTTCTCTCCTTATCAATGCATTAAAAGAAAAGAACAGAAATCCTTCTGGTCCAAGAACTTTTGGATGACCTGAATATTTATTAGCGTCTCACAGAAATAAGCCTATGAAACAGCAAGAAAACTTTAAAAGCAAAAAACAGAGTTGCCAAAGTCCTACGTGCATGGAGTTTTTTTAACTGGAAAAACATACCCTGGTAATTTTGCTCTGCATCTTAGCAAAGTACTTTTCCTGTGTCCTAGAAAGTAGCTCTTGTCCACCTGCGATGGCCAAGATAATGGCATCAGCCATCCGGTTATCGTGCAAGCAAAGATCTACCGCACTCTCAAAGTTACCAGTCAGCAGAGCCTGGGTAATCAAACCATCCACATCTGCAACAAGAAAGGAGTGCATTTTCAAATGATGGCACAAAAGTCACTTAAATATGCAACAGCAAGTGATTCTGTCCAACTGTACAACACTGCACAAAGCTCTCTGCAAACCAGGAGCTTACAGGGATGCTCAAGTTCATCTCCAGTCTCAAACACTACGGTCACAGCCACATCAGGTGAAGCACTGTCAAGCATCACATGCCTTGCTGCAAAGAAAGGTGCTAGAGGTCCAAATGACCTCTGGCACTATATGCAGAGTAGTTGTTTCAGAAGAAGTCAAACCTAGATAGGAGTCAATGGCTTCTGTGTTATTCAAGATGCCCTGGGAGTTTCACTTTCTGTACAAAGAGCAATGTCAGTACTTCATGCCTGATCAAGTGTGTGTTCTTTTATATCAGAAATCATTCAGAGTAGCTGCATTTCAGTGATGGGGATATGAGTGCTGTGTGCTTCCTTTCATTCCCTAAAAAAAAACCAACTGTGTTTTCAAGTGCCTTGGGACTGCTGTGAAATGGCGTTACAGGCAAGACACAATAATCCTTCACAATCTGTGCAGAAATTGCCTTCTCACTGGAACACCAGTATCCAGAGCAGTATTTATAAATATGAGTACATCCAATGAAATCAATACCAAGGATTTGGATTCTTTACCTCCACTAACAGAGATGTTAAATGTCTTCTTTGCAGATCCCAAATCTTCAGTTTTTTGTTTACGGTCCTTCACACTCTAAGAGAAAAGAAAATTTTTTTTTTTTTTTAGATTATGTAAACACTTGGAATATACACATGCATTTTAAAAAATATGGCTCTTGGATTACAAGTGAAAGACAGACCTTCAGATGACCACTTGGCCCAAGAGATCATTGATTTACAAGGGAAAAGCATCCCTGACCTTTGTTAGAATGCTCTTTCAGCACAGGATAATCAACTTCCCCTGGTGCCCGCACAAAGTCACTTCCTAAGCAAACTGAGAAAGGCTTGGGCTAATCAGAGGACTCCCAGTGCATGTAAACAAACCATTATAGAATCATTGTTTTGATATATCAGAGCAGACCATTTTTAAAAATGGAATCTAAGGGGAACAAGCACTGGAAGACCCAGATTTCTAATCATCATTGAAGTCTTACGCGAGCACAAGTGTGCATACCTAGAGATCACAAGTGCCAGCTACCAAACAGCTAGATCCTGGGTATGACTTACACATGCGCCTCTATGCCTATATAACACAACCCCCTCAAAGCAAAACAACAGCCACAACCACAAAAATCAGAAACCATCTCCCTTCCCCTCCTCTTTCAACTTCATCCTCGACCAAGAACAGTCTCCATAATGCTACCTAGGTTTCACTTCGCTCTGCTTAGATTTTCAGCTCATCCTTGAAACACTCTGCATTAGGCATACACTGTAGTTTAATTACACAAAACACATGAACATGTGCTTAATTTTAAACACAGAAGTCCAGTGTTGTCTATACAGACGCAAGCACTTACACTCAGTACAGGAGTGTTGAGCAGAGAAAAGCTGCTTTTTTTTTATAAAACTTTCCCAGTAATCAAGATAGAGAGCATTTCCTGCAAGTACTTGGGGATTCCAAACAAAACCTTCAATAACAGAAAAAATATTTAATACCAAGAGGGGGAGTCTCTCCACCATTTTTTTTCACAGCATAGCCTACAAAGAGTGCAGAAATTGTCCCACAAATTACCTTCTCTGTCATAAGTCAGTGCACTACTACATGCAGTGGGAGTTCAAGAGTCTGAGAACACTAGCTTATATGCTTATCAGTGAAATTGTACAAGTACACAGTCAACTAAGAACATGCATTTAGGATTGGGAGGCAAGCCAGAAACAAGCTTTATAGATGGCTCATGAAAGGAGGTGGTGTTTGGAAAATTATTTTGCTGTCAGGTAGTGTGTGATGTATGTTTGGTATCAGTTGAGAACAGGTTGCGACTACCACAGGAATAATGTGCCCATCCAGTTACTTTATGTATGTGACAGCGCTGCCTGTTGCACCATTAGCCCAATCTCACAAGCATTTACCACCCATGGTGGTAGGCTAAAGTCATGTTTGGCTGTGAATTCTCTCCTAGAAGAGACATTTGTTATGAGACAGCTAATATCTTCATGACTGCATACAGCAAAATCCTTATATCTGCCCACTACAGTGTCTGATGAATTAACAAGCAATCAAGCACCTAACCTAAGGAGAGCACTCTGTTTTGGTGTCCTTAACAAGCTGTTACATGGGAGTCAACACTTGCACCACTCCAGCATGCATGAGCCATAAACTGCTATCCTCATCTTCACAGACAACTGCAGACAGGCACCAGGTTTCAGCACAGGGAGCAAAGGTAGTTTTGGGCTATAGGAATAGGGGAGAATGAAGCTGGCCTGTTCACACAGTGATACTAGTATTTTCAGTGCTATAACCTCACATGGCATAGGTCAGGTCCTTAGGTCTAATTACAGACCTGTCCCCCATATTTAAAACACAGGGCTGAAAACAATGCTGCTCAGATGGGGAGAAATGAACAAAAGCTAAAGGGTTGCAAAGCCAAACTTGGTAGGGCCTGAAACTGCCTGTGATAAACCTGGCTGAACTGTTGCAGCAGGTGTTCTGAAGTCAGCTAACTACCAAAGCCCTGACACTTGCTGTTCAGGTGCAAAGGAGATGGACAACAAATATTCCCCCTCTCCTCCAGTACCACAGCTGCATCTCTGCAAAGGGTTATACCTAGAAAGAGGTCAGTAATAAGCTGGCGGTTTGGTAATAATCAATCAGAGGGAGGGAAGAAAGCAAAGGGGGGGGTGGGGAAGGAATGGAATGTATTGCAGTTGTGGCAGCAAATCACTTAGTATGTGTTAGGGAAATGTCAGAATGAAAATTATGGCAAAATAAAGTCCTTGAGTCTTGCCAACTGGATTGCTACAGAACGAGCTCATTCTGCATTGCCACCAAAGTCTATTCACATGATGTCTGAGGCTGAGGAGCAAGATCTCAAGCAACTTAATAAAAGGCCAAATTTTACTCATTCTAAATAACTTCCTGCATTTCCATGTTCTTAGCACTAGTAAAATACAGTATAATAAAACATTCTTAACAGTAACAAAGTAAATACACAGGTGGTCAACAGAGTAGTCTAGAGGGCAACAGATACCTCTCTCAAGAGCTGCTCCTCTGTAGCCTGGCCTTCATCCCTCTCATTTGGTAGGGATTCATCAAATTCTGCAGGAGCCTTCAGTAGAGAGAAGATGCCATAAAATAAGAGCCAGCAAAAGAAGAAATACTTTGCACTGCAGCCACCTTTCCACCGACAAAAGCCAGAACCAGACTGCAAATCACAGAAGTGCATTGGCAATCTACGCTTGAGTATGACAAGCATGGTAGAGGCCCTCCATTTCCTTGCTCTCTGTCATCACATAGTACCTTGTGCTGTTTTCACCTTAGCTGTCTAAAAACATGCAGTAAAAATTTTCTTCCCCATTAATTAATTACAGTTGTCATTCAAAATGTCTACAGCACAAAAGCAGTGCAATCCCCTCATTGTAGGCTCAGGCCATTGCCATTACAACAGGCAATGTCTGAAGTGTATTTATCACTCTTGCAGGGAATTGTTATAGACCACACTTCTCAGACCTGTTTTTAAAGCCCGGGGAAGGTGCTGCTTTTGAAACCAGCTGCCAGGCAGCAAGGCTTTGCCCTACCTCACAGGCAGCACAAAATATCACAGTGGGCAAAACACAGGGACACCACTGAGATCTTGAACTAGCACATGTGACTGAGAGCCCTTCAATGGGAAAGTAAGGGGGACACTTGAGTGCAAGAAGTGGGTTTTTGTTTTGTTTTTAAAAAAGCACCTTCATCTTACTGAATGCAGGAACTTGTCATATGACGGGGTTATTTGTGACTTACTTTGGGACAGCTACCAAGCAGAAAGAAAAATTGTCCTTACATTGAACATTACCATGGCAATATTTTGTATTTACCATACAAAACTAAGTAGTTGCACACATTTGCTTACCTCTCCCAAGTCATCCTCTGCAGGACCCTCTTTATTCAGAGTGGATGCAATCTAGAAAACAACCAATATTTAAGTCCCTTTTATTTTAGAGAGGCAAGACCTCTCACTGATCTCTTGGACTGCAAAATTGGCACATGTAGCTAATATGTTACTTGCAGACAGTTAACATGAAACTAAAGCCATTTCCTTTTGCACCTTGGCAGTGGACTTACTACTAAGCTTCCTGGAATCTCAAGCTCTGATGAAACAACAGCCGCTCTATTCCTTTAAACCTTTAATTTTTAACTCGAGGGCCTCAAACCTCACCAGAGCTGCTGGAAACTACAGTAATAAAAATAGTACCAGGGCATGCAGGACAAAACCCTCTGTCTGCTCTCCTTAGGGAAAATGAAGTAGCAACAATCCTTGTGGAGAAGGAAGCCTGTTGGGGAGTTGTGGTTTCAAGCACAGCATGCATACGGCCGTGGGCTTGGATTTTCCAAGGTACAGGAGAGTTAAAATGTCCAGCTTTTTTTTTTCTTTGCAAAGCAAATCATGACTCCAGATTTGATTAGGGCCCTTAAAAATGCCAATTTAATGTACAGAGTTTAGAATACATGCAGAAAATATCTTAGCTCAGCACCTGGGAGCCCGAGTTCCCAGATGCTGCTAATGTTAGATACTGCTTTTAGTATTGCAGATTTTTTTTTTACCCCTGTAGACTGGTTTTCACAAATAGCTGAGCTCGAATTGCTGGAGGCTGTTTTCTCTTTCATTTTTAATCATTAGTTCACAATAGAAAGGAGAAATCCAGGACTGGACTGGCATATGAGTCATAGGTTTTAAGATGACAAAAAACCCCAAACACCGTGTTCTTAACAGATTATTCCAAGAAGCTGAAATATGTGACTTTTTTTATTTTCCTTATTTTACCAGTAACATGACAGGTAAGTTTTGGTTTAGTAAGTTTATCACCTGGATATTGCAGATTTTCAGATGAGCTGTCCTGTATTCAACTTCAACATAGAATGCTTTGTTGAGAAACAGCTACATGAAAGCATGGCTTTCCAACTCCCTTCATCCATTCTTCAAATACTGAAATTATGAGGTAGGCCCAGCATTTCAGGTCATTCAATTCAGCTATGTCCATTTTCCCAGCTTCTCCCCATGCACAGGGGGTACACCATGCACCCAGAGCACCAGCAGCAGTGGGCTCTATTCTGGATGAGGCTGCTCCACAGGAGCCCTTCTGAATTTCAACTGGATTTTCTAATAGATATGTTTTTCAAAAAGAGGATTTCCCTTGCTGTGTTTGCCTTTGACTTATACAACGACAATTTAGAAGCTGAGGACACTGCTGGCAAACCCGTTATTTTTTCTGTAATCGTAAGTTTGCCCTGGAGGCCATTTATTTTCTAATCACATTCTTATGGAGCCACTCCTTGAAAATAAAACATTAGTTTGATACAATGAAAATGAGTCAAACATTCAAATCCACTGCATCAGAAATACTAGACAGTTCCTAGGAACAGCACTGAAAGCAACGAAGAACCAAAATGCACAGCAGGAATCTGCTACAACAGCAAAACAGAATTTTCTTCCAACTTGGAAAATACCACTATACTCACAATGTGCAAAATTGCTTCCTGGTAATCACAATTTTGCCTTCCCACACACAGCCAAGTTTGATCTTTGCTTTTGCAGGGATGGAAAGGGAGGTTGAGGTTTGCATTGTTAGTTTTTTTTTTTTTGTAAAAACGGTGTTACACACACAAAAAAAACAGGACTGTTCCAGGTTTTCCAAGGTAGTTAATGAAACTCTGAAAACTGCTTACATATTCTTCAACCAGAAAGCCTAAAACCAGTTCAGATTCTAGGATGCTAAAGTAAAAGGATTTCACATAACAATTACATTAATAGCTTGAACCAATGAATTTCAAAGCTTCTTGATGACTGAGAATTTCAGATCAACATGGGACACTCAGATGCCTCTGAAGTCTGTTGCCTGCTTTGAAATTGTCATTGAACATGAATGTTGCGAGAAGGTGACATAGCTAAAAAAATGCAAAGCAAACTGCTTGCTGTAAGAATTCTGAAGTTACTCATGAGAATTTTAGCTAGATAAAATTGGAAAAGATGGAACAAAGGAATTCCTTAAATACAACTGTTTGAGTCAGCCATATATGAAGAGAGGCTCTGGCACCATGGCTAAGAGCAGTATTATAGTTATTAGGAGAGCTGTAGTACTAATACTAGTGTCTTCTGGGAAACGCACCTAAAATAACATTGTATAAAAATGTTTATTGTATTGAATAGCCTGTGATACCAGTAATTACTTTTCCAGTCCTACAGGTAAATCAGTCCTTCAACCATTCATGGTATCAACATCTTAGGCTGTACTCTGCAGATACATCCATCAGTAAAGCATTTAACACAAGCACTGCTTCCAGGCACATTTACCTTATTCCTTAGATCATCTTTCCTGTATCCCAAGAGCTCAAGGTATTTAACACGTGAATCTTCTTCAAAGTTCACCTTTAAAAAAACAAAAGTTAAAGAATATATTGCAATTCACAATTTTTCATTTTCTCCCTCACTGGCTTTTTATGTGACTGGCATAAATGACCCAGTGGGAGCTAGTGGCTGTGTAATAAAGAGAAGTGGAAAGGTCTTCAGTGACTTGGGCACCTGAGCAGGTAGGCTGCTTATTGTAGATGAATAATCTACTTACCTGCTTCACTTGGAAACCTTTAAGTGTTCATAGTGAGCAGTGAAATGCACATCTAAAGCTGTCCCAAAGCTTTAACTCTTCTCACCAGCAATGTACTGATGGGGATGTCAAAAAACACAAGATGCCTTCCCCTGAGCATTGGCTTCTACCATGATTTCTCACGAACCCCGCAAACACCCCTAAACCTCATGATGCTCTCTCTTCTGATTTACCACCTCTGACAACAGGTCTTAAGGGCACTATTACTACAGCTTATGCTTTTGGTTCCTGGCATCTCTTCTGCTATAACACCATAATGAACCACATCTGCACTGGCTGTCCATGTCACTAGGAAGGAAACTCTTGAACTGCTGTAATTGTGTTACCTTTAAGAAGGCCCACACGTTTTTCTCGAAGTCAGCCTGGGCCATGTTGATTTTCTTCTGGCAGTAGCTGATAAAGCCTTCAGATTGCACAGCCTCCTGCAGTTGGTTTGAGCGGGCAAGGAACTCTTTCTCTGTAACAACCTGGCTTACGTAGACATGGTGATGCTGCTGCTGCTGCTCCATGCCTGGCTGCTGCTGAGACTTGGCATTCTCAAATGTAACCAGCTTGCCTCCAAACTGGAATTGAGGCACATATACAGTATGTAAATATACAAGTATACACTGAAGTGTATCTGAAAAAGTATTTGCATACACATGTATGCACATGATTTTATATAGTGTATATACGCTTATTGTCCAGTGGACAAACATTCCTGACATCAGCTCATAGATGTTTCCCACCACTCCACATTTCTTTGCATGGAAGGCGCTTACTGAATAGTAAGCTTTATGAGCACAGCTACTTCTGTGTCTGTTTTTCCTCAGGAAAAAGATTGACTAGAAACTTAGAACTGGAGCTGTTGGCCTGCACAGTGTCCAGCATAAGTGAAGCATCTCATAATATTGCAATGCAATTACCAAAGAATCTTATACATTATTAAATAAATGTTCAAGCATAATGTCTGCCCTGCTTTTGGCCCGCTGTTTACCAGTTAAATGCCTGAGAGATGGAGAGTAAATTGTGTCATCATTTGGAGAGAAGTAAAATCAACAGAAGAAAAAATAATAGCAGGTGCTTATAATATTATTTCATTCTATAGCTGAAAGTTAATTTACACAGGCCAGTCCCATAAATGACAAAGTCAGCATTACAAAGAGCAAAAAGGCCTAGCCAAGAAAAAGACTGACAGGTGGCTCCTGAAAAAACAGGACGAATAATGGAATAAACACCATAATAAAATGACACATCAGTCAGTGGCTAGGCAAAAATAATTTCTCTTTGATGGGAGAAAACTGCATTTAATTTGTGCATCACATCATGAATATACAGACATATGATCCTGAAAACTGAGCAGTATTTTGGCAAAGAAATCCATTTCAAGTGGACAGTCTTTAGGAGACCCTCAAGAAATGGCCTGTTGGTCTAGAAAATAAGCCAAAGGTGGAGCCAAAGAGCAGACCACTTCACTCCCACAAAACACAAACCTATACCACCCTCTCACCCGGCCCCTCCACAAATTAACAAGCCATGAAAGAGCCTAGCCATGTGCCGATACAGAGATTCCATCTACCTTGATCTAGCCTGAGTATTCTCCACTACACTGACTCATGCAATAGCTTCAAACTGCACTTCTCATGCTTACCGAGAACGATGCTCCCACGGGTCGCCGGATCCATTTGGGTGGTTTCTTTAGGGGCAAAATGACACACTGGGGGGTAGTCTGCTGGGGAAGCTGCAGGGGCGGGAGGGGTTGTCCTGTACCAAATGGATCGAGGTTCCCAAAAGATGATGACAGCTTCAATAACGAAGGGGGAAAAAACAAAAGTCATATGTCTCCAATAAACTAAACATAAGCATTTATTTGTACTGGATTGGTACGCCTGCAAGCAGGGCTGCAGACAGCCACTGAGGACTTCCCATGAACCCATGGTTCTTCCCCTGTCTTTCTGTCCATATTCTTAGCTGGACATTTCTCAGTACCTGGTCAACTTGCTTCTGCCTCAAGCCATCCGTGCTGCCTCCCATGATGGAGTAAACGCTGATCCGCCCATCAAATGAAGCTGCAGACAAGACAGCAGGGTTCCTGGGACACCACTGGATATCAAAGCACCACTGTGTGTTCATAGGCATCTCATACAACACCTGGGCAGCAAATCAAGTCCAAAAAAATTAGGGCTTTTAAGAAGCACCAGGTCCAACACCAAACACTTTTCCTGCCCTGAGACTGGTCTGCTCTTCTTGCTCCCCAGTAGCCTGAATGTCACCATAAGCACTAACAGTGGGCAAACTCTGACAATCACCAAACAGGAGATTATCAAACACCACTGCTCAATTTCCTTCTCCTGCCATCAAATCTTCTGCTTAATACACATGGGACAAACTGTGCAGGCAGGGTACATCTGTGCTACCCCAACAGAAGCTGTGAATTGCTGCTGATAATCATACTAGCTCATTCAGAGCTAATCTGGGTATCTCTACACACTACATGGAGACATGCTCAGGCTCCAAAGTAAGTCTGAATTCACAGGAAAATTGGAAAAGTTAAAACTTGTCCTCTGGGTAGACTGTTTCTCCTGCTCTGGAGCAGATAACCCCACCACTGCAGCAGATATTTAACCGTGAACTAGGAGATAGTCAAAGAGCTAACTGCCTCACTGTCTTCCAGGAAATTGGTTTTTATTTCTAATAAAAATATGTAGTATAATTCATTCACATGTAAAGCCTTCTGAACTGCACAGAATACAGCTCAGGTAAGCCATTTACCACCCCACAGCTTTTTCACTTTTGGTCCAATGTCATCTGAATTTTAGAAACGCTTCTCACTGTCCTCCACGATTATGGCCCACTGCAGGCAAAAAGGCCTCCAGTGTGCCTGAGGCCCTTCTCCTGGTCTAGGGACAAACACTCAAGCCATCTGAAAAAAGGATCTGCATTCCTTTAGAAAGGTATCCCCAGGCCCAAAAAAAGCAGGGTGGGAACACATTCAAGTGGTACTCACTGATCTTCCACTAGTGTAGTAACCTACAAAATCCCTCTGGTCTGGATAAAAGTTCTTACAGAAGTAAAAAGGCAAGTGCAACAGTAATCCAGCCATGTTGGGTCCAAACCAAAAGAGTAGGAAGCAAACACTTATATTCTAGTATCAGCAATACTAGGAAGGAATTCTGCACCATGAGCTCAGAAGGCACATGTAACAAATACAAGTACTCAGGACAGGGAGAAACATCCCACAGAAGCATTATTCCCAGGAATGCAAAGCAGGTGTTGAAGTGCTTGCATATGTCACTGTTCCACCTCTGAATGGGCTTTAAATAGTGTGTACAATACCTCGCCTGTGTTAGGGTTGGAGCAGAGAATTTTAGCATCCTTCCCACAGCTAAGTAGTAGCTCCGAATCTGCCATACTCCAAGCAATGGCCAATATACCCCTGCGTGAAAAGTCACAACCAAAAAAAGTTTGTGATAAGCAAAAGCACATTTATAAGTTGAGTTTCTACATTAGCTGAGCATGCCACCTCAAAATGCCCCACTCCTTCCTCTCACAAGAGGGGAAATTTTTCAATGTTATCAGCACTTTATTTATTGAAATAGATGCTTTCTGTTTTCTGCATAAATAGGTACAAAGGTACAGCCATTGTATCTAAAATTTAAACAACAGCCATGCAGGAGAACCTGGACACCAATGTAACAAAATCGTTTGTTTGCCTGCAGTATCAAAACATGCAGCACACAAACTTGTAGGTAAGGTCAGTGACACAAAGTTTGACAGCTTCTTTTTATTACCATTCCTTATTCAATTCAGCAGAACCACTGGCAGCAGTTTTGGTAGAAGCCACAAGACAGACTTAATGCTGCTCTTGGTTGGGGAAATAAGGGAAGTTTTGCTAACAACTAAGGAGGGACAAAAATTTAACAGTCTTTCCTTATATACAAATTTAAAGCATTTAGGGGACCGAGGGGCGGAGACTGTGGATGTCCACATGCGCAGATGTGCTGAGGTACACCTTCAGTCCATTATTCAGGCAAAATCAACTACTGTTAATTCTTTGCACTTCAGCTTCCTCTTCTTGAAAAGCATAAATACAAAGCAGCAACTTCAGTGTTTCAGCAGGATTGTGGGGTTTTTTTTATTTATATGGAGGCCTGTTCCCTTCAAACCAACAGGCCTCCAAAAGGCAACCCATTCAAGACACAGGACTGACTAGTCAGCAAGCCAGCATATAATACTGCCTGCTGCTGGAATCACTGCTTCCAATTGAGTGAGCCTTCACAGGAAACTGTGCAAGAAGCGAGATGTACAAACTGTTACACAGTCACCAACAGAGCAAGCACCATGGAGCAGGAGGCTACACACGACTCATACCTTGTATGGCTTTCTAGAACACGAAGTGGCGAGGAGGCAAATCTTAGGTCCCACATCTGAATCACAGGCAACCTGTCATCCTCTGAGGCCAAAACCATCTGTGTAGCAACATCAGGGTGCCACGCCAGGCCTGAGCAGTGCATCTGAGGGACAACAATATGCCACAGCATAAGATAACTAAGCAGCACTAAAGATTGCGATCTTTTCCTCTGATATTTTTTACTGGGATTTTAATAAAAGCCATCATCAGGTAGAGGTTATTGTCATGTGAACATTGTGTCACCAGACTGCAATCACACGATGAAGGGAGCCTACCCCGCTGCTGTTATGTTGGGCAACAAAACACATCAAGAGCTCAGAGTTACACAGTTTATCAGAGTGAGAGAGCAGTTACCAAGCAGCTACTTCAGAAGCAACCATTTCTAAGTTCCATTTCAAACTGTTGTGACACCTTCAAAGTTTGTTATAGCACTCTTCCATTTAAATACAACATTATACAAACATGCCGCCCTCCACAAATTCAACAGGCTCTGTGTTTACATTTAGACTGCCTGAGGAGCAGGCTATGTGGTTGTAACTATACAAGGCAGCAATCCCTGTAACCTGCTCAATAGCAACACTCCTCTGTTGAACTCTCCACCCCAGACCCTGCCTTTCCCAAGCTCAGCTGCAGCCTGTTCCCATTTCCACATCCAGACCAGCAGAAGCACAGGGCCCAGCTCCATCAGTCATAAGCATCCTGCCCAGGCTCAGCCCTTGCGCTCGTCCCACCTGTGATGCCAAGGAAGAAGCCCTCTCTGCCTCAGCAGTAAGTCATTACATCACTTGCTCTGTGGAACTAAATGTGCTCGCTCAGAGCACATCAGCTGCAACCTCATCTCCACAGCACACAAAACATGTTATTTCTGACTAGTTGAATTAAAAAAAAAACAAACCACAAAACCCCACCTTTCTGTGGCAGCCCCAAACAGATCAGTAATGGCTTTCTCAACACTACCTTATCACTCCAATAGGAAATCTGAATGCCTTGCTTCAATCTGCATCTGCTTATTTTTGTTTAAAATGCTGACAATGCCTCTACATATACACAGCTTTTTAAGAAAAAGCATTAGCTATTTAGCATGTCATATAAACCAGGACCAGGCACCAGTATCCTTAAGTCATGTAAGAAGAGGTGCTGTGACCAGTTCCCACATGCCAAGAGGCACCCCCCCACCTCTCCACAAGCACCTGTGCAAGAGCTAACTCACCCGGTTATTGTGGTCACTGACTTTGATGATGGGTTCATTCTTCCTGAGATCCCACACGGTAGCTCGGCCACTAGGGCTGGCAGATGCCAGGATGTGCTGGACTTGCCTGTTCCATGCGATGCAGCTGATGTCCTCCAGGGGCTGTCACACACACAGAACCTGTCACAACCTTTCCAAATCGAGGACTCATAACCTGCTATTTTCAGAACTTGCTAAATGACAGATCTGCAAGGAGACTCATCCCAAGCACAAATTTCTTAAAGAACAGAAAATTACTCCATGGAAGTATAACCGGATATATGAAGTGTCCTTTTGCCTTGGATTATTAGGCTTTGACTTACAAAAAACCCATATTCTTGCTTGGAGAAATTCTGTGGGATTTTTATTTCCATCCCCCCAAGTGCTTCTTTTTAGCCTGAGAATTAAAAGCAATGGTAACCCCATCCTTGTTGCATTGTTATTTCCAGTTATTATTAAGCACATGGACTAAAAGATCTCCCAGCCTAAAAAAAAAAAACATTATTAGACATAAAAACTCCTACACAGAGATCTTTAATTAGCATGAGCATCCTCCAAAATGCCCACGATAATAAAAAACTCAGACTAAGAGTACCCAAACCCACAGATTATTTCTCATCCCATTTCTCACTTTGTTGTCATCAAATTATCATGCAGTAATAAACCCATTTACCAGTACCTAGAAATTTCTTGTGCAACTTTAACAGCTGCAGAACTGTATTGAAACAACTCCCTCCCAATTCTATCCCCTTCATAAGGCACAAAGTACAAAACACTATTGTTTTTTTCCCCACAGATCTTCTTTAAGAGACACAGGCTAAAACTGGCCCGTAAGTCTAGCAATTAAGCATTCCCTGAAGCCCATGAAGGTAGCTGTCAAACCTACTACTTTATCTTCTGATTTCTCAGTAGTTGCTTTTTATCTTCCTCCTATTTTCCTCAATCTATACCTTCATTTTTCAGATTCACAGATTCAGTGAAACACGCAGAAGACGACTAGAGGACATGTAATGGTTATGGATATTTAAAAAGTGGTGTAACATGACAGCCTCAGTTTGTTATTACTTGTTGCTTGAAAAATACAACATTTTTCAAAGACTGAAGGGATACTTCAGCTTTTCCTGGACAAACACTTTTTTTCCAAATATAAAATGCTCAGGAATCAATTGCTTGTGCAGCCAGCCAAAACTGCAGGTCTGTTGTGCACATCCAGAGTTGCTGCACAAGAAGTAGAGCAAACCACTCACTGCATGGACCTGTGCATACTTGCACTTCCAGGCACAGCCAGGAAACTGCACTCTAGAGGTTAGAAAAGCCACGCTGCATGGCTAGACATAAAGTGTGATGGAACAGTGCTGTCACAACTTACTGACTTCCAAAAGCATTCACTGAAAACTATGTATGCTGCTACTTAGAGAATATCGTCCTGAAGGACATGGGCTCCTGCTGTATGCTTTGAGTCACAGGCATGTCACAAGGAGAAAAATATCTCAAACCCCACAGTCCAATAAGCACATTACAAAAGTTAAGTACCAATACAAGGCCTATTTTTGTTGGCCTTTAGGAAAGCCACTGGAGAACAACTTTTTTTTTTTTTATTTTGATACACAGATCTCTGTTATACCATCCCTTAAGATCTATATCTGACGCTGCCAGAAATGTAACTCATGTTTAACCACAATTAACTGCTACCCAAGTTAGAGTGCAAAAGGCTTTCCACAATCTCAGGATGGTAAGGGTTGGAAGGGACCTCATCTAGTCCAAACCCCTGCCAAAGCAGGTTCATCTAGAGCACGTTGCACAGGATCACATTCAGGCACATCTTGAATATCACTGGAGAAGGAAACTCCACACCCTCTCTAGGCAGCCTGTTCCAGTGCTCTGTCACTCTCAAAGTAAGGAAGTCTTTCCTCACATTCAGATGGAATTTCCTGTGTTCCATTCTGTGCTTGTTGCCCCTTGCTCTATCACTGGGCACCACTGAAAAGAGTCTGGCCCCATCCTCTTGACAAACTGGGCCCAATGGAATGGGAGCAAATGGCAGATCATTGATGTTAATGCATGTGTTGTATGGGAACAACAAGGAATAACACCATCAAAACCCAAGACATTTGTCTTGACACTGAACAAGATGTTTGTAATTTTGAAATATTTCTTGATGAAAATTCTGAAACTGTACTTCTATATATTGGAAGAAGATGTGTTTGACAAACTCTTTGCAATACTATATTCATAGATAAAGTTACTATAGATACAAGTAATCACTCAAATATTTGTAACTTTACTAAAGTTATGGGATGTGACTTCAATCATTCAGCTCCTCCTCTTATCAATTGCTACCATTTAATTATACATTGATTCAACTTTGCTCCCTACCCCCATCAGAATGAATCTTACATTGGTGAAGAAACTACTACAACACATTGACATGAGTCAGCTGCTAGAATGAATCCAAAAGAAAGGACAAAACTCTAATTACTGTTCAGCATGATATAGAATAGATATACCATTCTTTGAAAGAATGAAGATGGAGAACACCACTGATAGGAAATTCTTCTTGGATAGTCACCAGCAGCAATGGGAGGGTTTAAATCATATGCTTCACCCCGGTTGTGATTTTGCTGGTTCTAACTGTAATATGTTTGTTGCTTATAGTTATGTTGCATATAAAGGTTTGGTACACGATCAGACAAATAACCCTACTTCAACCACCCAAAATATACAAATTAATGATAACAAGTAGCAGTGCTTTACTGCCTACTTACTGTGGATCTCTGAGCATACAATCAATATACTTGCACAGAGGCAAGAGGGGCCTGTACCACCACTCTGTGAAGGCAAGATGAACCAACTACAGTCACAGGGTGGAGTGTGGCAGCATGCTCTCCCCCTTGCCACTGCCTTGCCCTGGCTCCTGCTCAAGATGTAGCCATCAGTGGGAGTTGTGATAGGTTGTATGTGGACTTTGGGGGATGGCTGGCAACACAGTCAAACACTGTCTGGAACGGGGTCCAAGATACCATGTTGCTACGCAAACATGACTATAGGTCAATTATCTTACTCTATAAGTAGTGGGCTGCACGCCAGGATCTCCCCCTGACCAGGGACACCTGCTTAAGGTTTACTCCTCAAGGTTTAGAGATTCCTTGTCACAACAGACCTTTGGTAAGTGACTAATAGCATGCTAAACTTTGAAATCTTAGCTAAGTGATATAAAGGACTGATTGTGCACGTATAATCCTTTAGACAAAATGTTGACCAAGTCTGAGACTAGGACTGGATCCAGCCACACCGAGACTCCTCCCTAAGGAGTTCAGAAAGCAAGGGGGTCCTCTCTGAACCTTGTGACTCAGTGGGAGGGTCTCCCTGACAGCTTGTCTGACACTGTCCTCTATGCAGTAAATAGTTAAGTGTACCTTGACATCAAATCTCATAAAATACTGTGACATTCCCTACAAACTTTGTTAAATCACTGTCTTATATTAATATTTCACTACCTCTCTCTTATTAGTGAAGTTAATCACTCCTCCCACAACAGCTGATGACAACCCTCTGAGCTCTGCTATTCAGCCAGTTCTAAATCCACCTCACTGTTCACTCATCTTAACCCACACTTCCTAAGCTTAGGAGCATGTTATGGGAAAGAGTGTCAAAAGCCCCTATCCCCTCACCTTGAGACAGCTTTAAAACTGCAGTTTCAATGAGCTCTCAACTTATGTGGCACACATTTTTCAGTAATCTGATCAGCAGAGTTTAAGAAATAAAAGTCTGGTACCTGTGTTTTCACTCCTGGTGTCATTGGTGTGGCAAAGTTGTTCAAGTCCCAGATATAGATTTCAGATTCATTAGCACCAGAGGCCACCAGATTGGTCTGTAAGACATTAACGATGTTAAGAGTATTTTCAGCATCAGCTTTCACAGTCTTAGCTGCTGGGAATCATCGGATCTGTAGAGCTGTTCCAATTTCTCCCGTAAGCTCAGAATACAGCCTTTGGCTCACACAAAGCAGTTTAGGGGAAAAGGCAAGGTTTTTTGAGATTGCAGGAGTGACTGAGTTAATAAAAAAAAATAATAATCTATACACTGCACTAGACTGGCATGCCAAGACCAACATTCCCATTTTGTGGGGAGCTCCTCCACTGCATGACAAACACCCGTGAGGGGGCTGCAGGAAGCAGATTAGCTGCTGCAGAGCTTTGCTCTGGGCAGACTGCAATGTGCGGGGCTGGCTGCAAGAAGTGCAGCATTCGTGCCTCCAGCAGCGGACAGCATGCTGCCCACAGTGAGTGCAATCATCCAGAGCAATCCTGCGTCTGTGAAGCAAAAGTTCAGGCAGGGCAACACAAGCTGAGGGCACTGAGCACCCTTTGATCACAGCCCACGGCTGGTGACAAGCAAGTCCTGACTTCATAACAGGCAGAAAGGGGAAGTAAGTGATTCAGAGGACACAATGAACACAGGGCAGCCTTGCTGAAAGCATCTGTTTAGGGACAGAAGTACTATTTAGGAAGTAAATTCAACTGAATTCTCACAGAGATGGTGGGGACAAGGGAAAACTAACCCACTGTATCTAGAAGGAAGCAAATGCTCATTTGTGATGGAGGAAAGCTTGTTGGTTTTGAGAGCTCTTCTGCTAAAGAGGCCATGTCACCATGTTTCCTGTTCTGTCTCCTCTTTTCAAGTAACAATACTTACACACAACCCCCAAAGGAGATACCTAAAATCTGATGTCACCAGAAGTATGAATGAGAACATGTGATGAGAACTCCCCATGTGATGAGAACAATATCATCACAGTATGTGGGTGCTAAACCACAGATCC
This sequence comes from Nycticryphes semicollaris, assembly GCA_013400055.1. Lineage (NCBI taxonomy): Eukaryota > Metazoa > Chordata > Aves > Charadriiformes > Rostratulidae > Nycticryphes > Nycticryphes semicollaris. The sequence goes on from VXBJ01003841.1 coordinate 109,036, forward strand.
CCCCCCTACATTACATGTAAGCTGAGCTAGAAGACCCACGAGTACACAGCTGACAAGGGAAAGGAATGAACCCCACACCTTAATGTCTTTCACTCCCTATCCTGAAATGCCAGTAACAGGACAAGTTTTTCCTACTAAACACAGACACTCAAACACCAGGTTTAGTTCATGCTTTTCAGGGGAGAGGAAAGGGACTGAAACATTTAAGGTTACAAGATAAGACATCTATGGCAGTAAGTGATGAAGAACAGCTGAAAACCAACCTGGAACATGTTGACATCAAGTGCTCTTACAGGTCCTGTGTGCTTATCTTTCTGGGCAACTATTACTTCAGCATCTCCAGCTATGATTTTGGCTGGATCATACAGAATGACATTTCCATTTTCACCCCCAGCAATCAGGACTCCAGAGACTTTCTCACCCGAGGTCATGCTGTGCGGCCCCCAGATCAGCTTGTGGTACCTGTAAGACACAGAGGTCTCCAGTCTACAAACATCCATCACCAGCTCCACACACACCGATACACCCCATTTTGCTCACCCCAGCTGAAGCCTCCGGACTGCTACTAACAAACAGAGAGAAAAACACTGCCTACATTTCTTTTTAAGGATGAGTCTCTGTACTTACAGCCCCTTAAGTGTCCCAATTCTGCTTGTTACACCTGCTTTTGCAGGGTCACGACATACAGTAACCTGGTAATCAGTAACATCTCTCATCACTTGGCTGCAAAAATCAGGTTAAGTGCTCCCAACTGCATGTGATTTTGAGCTCATCTTTGCAAAACAACAGGAGTATTAAAGACTGTAAGCCCACCCCAACACAGCCTTGAAGTAAATTTCTGCTATTTGTGAGCAACTCTTCATACAAGAAATGAAAAAGGTGGAAGTAGAAAAATTCCAAGTCCTTTTCCGTATCCGTGCTTCTGGATGAGCATTTTGTTTACTGTACTGGGGGCTCAATGTGTAGTTTATTCATATCACAGACAGGCATTTCTTGGATCACAATCTGTTTCCAGGCTAAATCAAAAGGAATTAAACATACTTCCAGAAATGACATATTTTTCACAGCACTGTGTCCATCTGCAAATACCCAAATTTCCTTCAGCTCAATGAATTTGCTGCATAAGCAAAACAGCATTCCTGTGTATTCAGCCATGCAAAGAATTAATTTCTTCTACATAAAATGACACACTGTCACTTATCAGGTCTTACACAAGTAGAAAGCAAACCCATGTTGACTGAAAGGTGGCAAGTAGCTATTTTAGCATTCAGTGTTACTATAAATCTGTTATCTCTGGACAATATTCAAGTAATTTCTTTGAAACACAGAAACTTCAGCATGATATTGCTGAAATCAAGCCAAAGAACATATGTAACAGCAAAGCACTCAGTTTCCTAGTGCAGTGTTCAGATTATAGCAGGGGTTCAACAGGGTTGTCTGGGCACTAGCAAGATTCACCACAATAGCAGGATTCAATAGGACTTAGGATAACCCAAAATGAAAGCAGAAAAGTGAGGAACAAAACCAGAGTTAACCGTACAATTACTTTTCTCTTGCCCTTTGCTCCCTTCAGGATAAAATATAGCTCTACAGAAGCAGTGCAAAACTTTCATTGGAGAACAATTAACACAGCTTGTTACAGGATTTATCTTTTGTGGGTTTAATCACCTGGTCATTTTCATTTGCTGCAAACCAAAATAAAGCCTGATGCACGCATTGCTATCTAGGGCAATTCTTGTTATCTTCAGTTGGAAAAAAAATAAGTCACCCACATTAGTATTGCATTTTCTTGGTCAAAGTCAAATTCTTGTGTTGCAAACCAAGGGAAGTCCTTTCAGAGGACCACTGCACCCTGGCTTTTATAGAGTATTTTTTGAAATTCAGTAAGCAAAAGTCACATGGGATGCCTTGAAAAATCTCAGTCATAGTTAAAACAGGGTAGAACATGGAAATTTTAAAAGATCAAGTACCTTATCCAGCTCTCAGCAGGTCAGTAGGACATTAACACCAGCTTTACCCACAGTGCAGGATATTAAACAGAGGCTGTGGCTGTTTCTCACAAGCCCCATGTACTAAAATGCAGGCAAGTACAGGGCACAGATTGTGAACTGCCTGCCAGCACGTCCTCTGCCACCTCCCACGAATCATTTACAACCAAACTGACAGGGCAAAAAGTCAGCAGCCCAACACCTTGTGCTTCCTCCGGCAAAAGCTACCACAACTGTTATTTACCCAAATCAGAGGAGCATCCCTAAGCAAGGCCACAATCTTATTGTGTGCAAATGCAATTTCAACCCCTTTCAAGTTGTTTATAGGCAACACAACCTCTAGGAACCAAACAAACCACATTCAGGGACCAGCTGTAGGTCCTTAGGTCTTGAAATTAGAGCTTTAGAACAGATAAAGAAGACTCAAGTCCAAATAATTTCTACGCATGTCAGAGGTGAGGGAGATATCACTTGCTCCTCTAGATGTGTCAAACTTGAACATACGGGCAAAATGCTGTAATTGCCTGTACCTCCAGTCACATCATTTCAGGTCACGAGGGGAAAGACCGGTTACGCTGACACTGTAGCTGGTATGAAAAAGTCATAGATCCAATCCAATGGCAATGAAAAATTGCACCTCCTTCTCTACATAAACATGCTACGCTTCCATCTCTGTTGTTTCAGCTCACGCACAATGAGTGGAAGCCACTGGACCAGCCAGCAGAGTTGTGCCAAGATGGAAATCGGATGCTCTGATGCTAACAATGCTTGTTTGGACAAGCACACAGAAAGGAACTAAGAGCTAAGGGGAGTTGTATAATTGGGAACTGGGCTTCCAAGCTGCAGGGTGAGGTATGACACTACACACGCAACACAGTTTAGTTACGTTACAGGAGTCTCCCCAAAGTACTCAAGGGCAAACAGGGTGGAGAAATGCAAAAAGTTCTGACTGTGTTTTCATAATTTCACATTTTCTTCTGTGCTCTGGAAAATCTCAGAGGCTCTCCAGGATAAAAATGCTGCAAACATATTCAATCCCACCAGCCAATGTCAGATGGTTTTTAGGTTTACATCAGAGCATGAGCTGCTTGCAATTTCTGAGTCCAAGCTCACTGCCTTCGCAATGACACTTCCCTGTCCCACACCACCAATGGCACTCACATGACTTCATCCTCCAGCAGCGAGCTTCTGCTTCTCTCCTTAAAAACTGCAGATAAACATCATGAACTGACTTTTCCACAGCCACCACGTGTAACAGTCCCACAGCCTTTACTTCTCCCTTACAACCCCACTGCTTACCTGTGAGAAGAGGAAAAGGTGGCGCATGACTTCATATCCAGCGAAGGGTCCGATAAGTCCAACTCAAATATTTCTAGAGAAGCACTTGTACTGAAGGTTGCATCCAGCTGCTGAGCTGATGTACCTGCAAAGAAACATGCTTGGCAGTGAGAAAGCTATGATACACAAAAGAGCAACTGCAAAAGCAGCACAAGGAGGGACATAAAATCACTACCCTTCCAGAAAAGGTCCTGAGATGGGGTAGCATATCTGTTTCTGTTATTTAGATGTAGTTCTACGTAACTCTCCTCCCCATGGTTCTCCCTTGGGGGTTTCTTAAACAATAGGAATAAGAAAAGCCCTGGGCAAGTGCCTCTCTCACTCTGACAATACACAGAAAACGAAGTTACAAATGAGCAGCAAGGGACAGTGAACTAGTGGTAAGTGTTGCAGTCTCCTAACCCTGGCAGAAAGAAGATGCTTGCTGCCCCTTGCAGAAAGGAAAGCATGTTTTTATGCACAGCACAACTATTGGAACTCCACTAAAGCCATTGCACCACATACCCTACTTCAGGCTTCAAGACACAGAACTTTCAATTGCGACCATGACCAATCACTTCATGGCAGCCATGATATGTAGCCCGAGGCCTGCTAGCACATGCTTTCCAGAAACTTACCTGTGGCCAGATAAATTGGGTGCTGCTGGGCAGGGCTCCATGCCTGCATGGCAGTACGATCAATCTCTTTCAGCTTCATTTCACTAAAAAACAAAACCAAGAAAGGTAATGCTTAACTGAGCATGGGGAGAGTGCACTGCCATGGGTTCAGCAGCTCCACTAGGACTTGGCAGAAGCAGCCAGGGTAATCGTTTTCCTAAAGATATCCCACAGACAGTGAGACACCTAAGCCATTCTCTCCAGAGGACACCAAGGGGGTAAGGGGAGGAGTAATTCCTCGTTGGAAGACTAGCACTGACACGTAGAGGAAACAGATACTTGCTGAACAGTCCATAACACAGGAAAAAGTGGGCAAAGCTTCAACTGCTCTGAAGAGCCCTCTTCTAGCAGCCTCAAGGCACACACCGGGCACCCTACAACCACTTTCAGCATCAACGCACGAAACAAGCCCACACTCGAGAAAACCCTCGCTAGACCCTTGCCGCAAATCACCCTCAGTAGCCAGCCCAGAACAGAGGACGAGAAGCGGTTTAACATTATGCACCACCTCATTATTTTTTTTTTTTTTGTTTGCGTCCTTTCAACACCCTGGGGCTCCCCCCGCCTCGGAAACACCGTCTACGGTCAGTGGGCACCGGCGAGCTACCAACCGCTCCCAACACACCGGCACTTACGCCCCGTTTCCGACAGGAACTGAAGGGAAAATAAAAAAGAAAAAAAAAAAAGAAAGAAAATAAAAAGGTAAAACCCGAGGGGTTCGCTTCGCTCCAATCCCCTCACCTCGGCGTCCCCGGCGCTCACTCGTTCCCAACCCGCTCCAACGTGGCAGCCGCGGGACCGCCTCCCGGTTTCCGGGCGCGCCCCGCGCCTTCCGGGCAGCAGAGAGCGGGGCTCCACCTTCCCCTACGCGAGAAGCAAGTGCCTACGTGTGTGCGGGGAGGAGGGGAGGGAGAGCAGCCGCCTCCTTCTTCGGGGATCTCCTCCGGGTTTCTCGGGGCAGGAGCGGCGATCCTAGGGAAAAGGGAGACAGGCGTTACGGGCGGCCGCCCTCCCCCCCGGGGTTGAGGGGAACCGGGGAAAAGGGCCTGTAACACGGGGGCTACAGTGACATCTGTCCTCAGCTCAACGGCAGTAATCACGGCGTTGTCATGATGTGAACAGCAGTGAAGCTCATCATCGGACATGGCCCACACCCACGAGCAAGTGGGTTCCTTCGCCCTTCGGGGTGGGGGAATAGCACCAGTGATTTAATGACCCAGCCACCGCAACAGGCGACCCGCCGGTTTTCACAGGCCGGGGAGGCGACGGGACGGGACACGCACGACTCGTGGCTGCGGCACCTGACCCACCTCTCAGGGTAGCTAGAGCACAGCTCCGCTGCCGCCTCCCGCCGCCAGATTCTGCGGCCGCTCAGCGGGCAGACGCTGTTCTCGGTGCGGGCGCTACCCCGGCCCCATGGGGCGGCTGCGGCTCACGCTTCTGCGAAGCTGAGCGCCCGCAGACGGCGGCCCCACCCGCGGGCATCTCTCTGCCGCACACAGCAGCTACACTCCACAACAGCCACCCGCGCGGCGGGAAAGACTGTTGAGTCCCCCGGCCCCGCTATATATAGGGACTGGAAGCGCTAATCCCATTGGCTGCGAGGATCACCGCTTGTCATTGGCTGCTGCTTCCTCTACTGCTGCTACCGGTTGGCTCGATTCCCTTGCCATTTCCATCGTCTTCTTCCCTGCTTACGTCACACGGAGGCGGAACCGCAGCACTGCCACACAGCCGCCGCCGCACCCAATGGAGAAACAGCTTCCGTCGGGGAGGGTGGGGGTCGTGACTCACAAGCCAATGGGAAGGAGAAAGTTGGGAGGGCGGGCGGTGGCAACCAATGGGTAAACGCGTTCTGTGCGGGGTGGGGTGTGGCCCAGCGGAGCGGCGGTCCGCGGCGGTGGCTGTGGGGCGGCCATGACGCGGAGCTGCTCGGCGCTGGGCTGTACAGCCCGCGACAACGGGCGGAGCCGGGAGCGCGGCATATCCTTCCATCAGTAAGTGTGGCCCTGCCCCGCGGCGGCACCGCGGATCCCGCCCGGGCGGGGCGGGCAACCCCCACCCACTGTCGCCTTCCTCTCTCCCTTCGTCTGCCGCAGGTTCCCGGTGGACGCCACGCAGCGTCGCGAATGGATCCGCGCCGTGAACCGCGTGGACCCACGGAGCCGTCACGCCTGGCGGCCCGGCCCCGGGGCCATTCTCTGCTCGCGGCACTTCGCCGAGACTGACTTCGAGCGCTACGGCCTGCGGCGGAAGCTGCGGCGGGGAGCCGTGCCCTCCCGCTTCCCCCACCCGGTGCGTGTGGGTGGTGGCCGCGCTCCCCTCTCCCCCTGAGCCGAGCCACGTCGATGTGCCGTGACCTCCCTTCTTCCTTCTCCGCTAGGAGCCGCTAGGCGCGTGCCGAAGGACCGGGCCCCCCGTTCGAGGTGTGAAGCAGCCTCTACCCAGCCCGCCCACCGGGGTCACCACCGGCGACCACAACTACAGTCTGAAGGGGCAGCAAACGGTGGGCGGAGGGGCACGGCTGCCGCCAGAGACCTCACAACAGCAGCAGCAGCTCTGTGCGGCCGGGAGATGCTCCCCCGTACACCGGCCCAGGGCAGTGGCGAACATCCTCTGGGAGCTGGCGGAGAAGCAGCAGCTTTCTGAGGAAACCGTGAGTTTGCTGCAGGCCCAGTTTTCAGGTACTGCTGGGGGCATTTGCTAAGGCAGAGCGCTTCAGGGTCTGTGCTCCCTCCCCGGTTTTGTGTATTTGTTTGACTTTATGGTATTGGTAAATCCTGATCACCTAGATCCAATGCTGTACTGCAAAGGCTTTGTAGTTTTTAGGTCCAGAATGTGACAACCAATCCTGCAAAGAATTCAAATATTCCTGAAAAATTCAATTACATAAGGGTGGCCACAGTGCTCAGGTCAGACCTGTAACTGAGGCTGTTAAATCAAACCGTGCCAGGTGACAAATGACTCAGTAATAGGGTATTTTTAATTAGAAAAACATTGTTCTTTGTGAGCTCTGTTAAGAGTAATAGCATGACCCAAAGAAGCTGTTTCAAATTGCAGAGTCAGCTGTAAGTTAATGGCTTCTCTGCTGGTAGGTCCATTTTTAAGGAGCATCCACATGTAAGACAGCCTTTACTCAAAACTGTGGAATGACATTACATTGGAAAAGAGGGGAAAGATGTGTGGGGGACGCGTGATAGGGTGATAGGGGACACCCTCCCTGGTCACTGCCCATCCCTAGGAAGTGGTGAGGCATGGTGATCTTATTGCTGAGCTGTACACACCAGACTGAGTGGTGCCAGAGGCTGCCCTGTTGTCTTGTATTCCACAATGTGTTTGTGCTACACAGCCCTCTGTTAAGTTATCAGCTATTTATTTGCTGACCTCTCCTTTGTTTGTTTGTTTATTTTTTTAAAGCAGATTTGCCCTGTGAGTTGCACAGCTGGAGGCAGATGGCAGAATACTCACCGGAAATGAGGCAATTTGCTTGTATTCTCCACCTCTACCATATAAAGGCCTATGATTATCTACGGAAAATTTTTCCTCTCCCTCATCCTTACAGCTTGACAAAGCAAGTTTTCTTTCATTCATTCATTCATTCATTCATTCATTCATTCATTCATAATGTATTTCCAGGTACTCATGTGGAAATAAGTGTAACTGATCTGCCCTGAAAACATTCAGAGGTTATTTGTATTAGTAACAGAAGCAGTGTGTGGGAAGCAAATGTCAAGAAATATCGATACCCCTCATCTCATCTCACACTGACAATTTTAGAGAAAGTGTGCAGTTTACTAAGTATTTCCAGGCAAGTAGGGGTGTGACAAAAAGCTACATTTCAGGGCCTCAGCTGCATAGATTCTATCTATGTTTTACTGTTCACAGGGGAGGAAGGAGGAATATAGAAAAGCAGAGGTATTTTACCACATTGACACATGCTTTTGCCCTATGAAGTGCAGTGTAGACTTGTGAGAGGGGAGAGAGGAGCAAATAGTGGAAGGAAGGGCAAATATGAATAAGATCATGTAAAAAGAAGTAGCAGGAGACATTGTTAAGGCAACACCTGCAGAGTTCTACCAACAGCGAAAGTGGAGTGAGGAGAAATGGGCAGGAATAAGTAGCAACAGAGGAAAACAAAACCAGTAAAACTATACATGGAAAAGGGAGAAGTCAAGAAGAGAACATGAGAAAGCAAAGCATAAAGTAGTTAAGACTAGAGCTTTGGTTTTTTTTTTACCTTGGCCCACAGGGCCTCTGGGAACTGTCTGTTTCAATGTTACAGAAAGGAGGTATTTCAATATCAGGTAACTCAGTTGCATAACCCTTTGCAAGTACTTGTCTGAGCTCAGAATTCACTATCTTAAGTGCTGTCAGACCCATTAACAAGGAGTGAAGTTACAACAGCACACAAAACAAAAGCTGAAGAAACTCCTCTTACAGCTTTTGTCTCAAACTGCTGTAGTGCAGGATGCCTAACAGATACACAGATTGTCCATGCCAGCCTAGGGGAGGGAGTATGTGGGGTTACACTGTTTCCTCCAAAGAACCTGCTCAAAGAGGCACCAGGAGGTAGTGGACAGAGAGCGTAGTGAGCGCAGTAGCTTTGCACGTGGCCTGGCAAGGTTTTCACATCTTCCAGACTTAAGAAGTATAGTGTGGAGAAAACCATTTGGGAAGGAGAGCAACCTGGTGTTGCTGGCCCTGGCCCTCTGCAATAGCTTGATTGGCACCTCTGTGTTTGGTTTAAGTTTTGTCTATTTTTCCCTGTTGTCCTGATCTCCCATATATTGGAGAGGCAGGCAACTGATGTGTTTCCTCCCTCCCTGGTCAGTACTTTTGCTTGGCTTCCCATCCCTAAGGTGTGAGAAAAGAATCTCAGAATATGCATTAAGAAAGGCAGGGCTGCTTCCGTTATACTCTGTGTCTTAGTCTGCTCTACAGCTCCCAACATGGCTGGCCATGTCCCAGGTGGTAAAAGGTGCTGACTAGTGCTTCAGTTTTCTCAGAATCGTATCTGCTAATGGCATCCTCCCTTTTTTTCCAGTTGGCTGTCTAACAGTGAAGCTGCTGCAGGCTTCAGCAACGACATTTTTTTCCGCCTTCAGGAAAAGGTGGAGAGAGGGGAACAGGCCTACAGCTACTGTGCCCTGATGGTACAAGACATGTCTCTGCAGAAGCATCAGGAGTGGGACCTGCAGACACAGCGCTTGACAGGCTTTGTTGACTTGGGAGCCGGCGTCCTTGATGCTGATGAAGCTCCACTGGCCTCAGAAGCAATAATCCTCATGGCAGTTGGCATCTCAAGTCCCTGGTCAGCTCCACTTGGCTACTTCTTTGTGAACAGCACAACTGGCCACTTACTTGCTCAGCTGCTTCGTCAGACCATTAATAAGCTGAACAACATTGGTATCACGGTGCTGGCTGTGACATCAGGCACCACTGCTCGTGGTGCTGAGACTGCCAGAGCTCTGGGAATCAGGATAGATCCTGAAAGGATTCAGTGTACTTTCCAGCATCCGCCCGGCTCTGCTCACAGCATCATGTACTTTTTTGACATTTGCCATGCACTCCAGCTGATAAGGAACGCTCTGCAGTGCTTCCAGAAGATGGAGTGTCTCAGTGACACCGTGCAGTGGCAGCATGTGGTGGAGCTGGCAGCTCTGCAGGAGCAGAGGGTATTAGAGCCATGCAGTCCCAAGTCAGTCCGACATGGGAGTGAGGAGAGTTACCACCTGAAGGTCAACCTTGCTACCCCGTTGTTCAGTGAGGGTGTTGCTGATGCGCTGGAACACCTCCAGAAGCTGGGCCTGGCCTCATTCCAAAACTGCAGCGGTACTGTCAAGTTTGTGCGTTTGATGAGCCTTCTGTGTGATGTATTTCATGGCATAGGTCCCTACAGAAGGGGACTCAAGGGGCCTTTGATAGCTGGAAATTACACCAAAATAAGCCACCTCTTTAATGAGGCCAAGAGCTTCTTCGTCACCTTAACGGACTCAAAGGGGAGACTCATTATTAAGAGCAAACGCAAACTAGGATTTATGAGTTTCTTGCTGAATGCTGAAAGCCTCAAGTGGTTTTACACTAATTACGTGTGTCCAGAAGGTGCTCCTTCCCACCACCTCCCGACCTACGCCTTCAGCCTTGATCCACTGGAGATGTTTCTGAGGGCTCTTCAGCAAGCCTGTGGCAGCAGCGGGAATCCCACTTGCACTGCGTTTCAGGCTGCTTATCACAAACTGCTGGCCAGCTGCAGCCTGGTGCCAGGCTCACCATACAGCACTGGCTCAGGCAACACAAGCACTTTGGACGTTTTCCTGTCTCGTAGGAGAGATCTGACCCTTGGCAGCATTCGTGCTCAGTATAACCCAGCTCATGGGAGGACGCCAACAAAGTACCTCTATTGTGCAGGCCTTCTTTTGCATGGTTCTGCACTGAGTAATGCGCTGACAGACCTATCACTGCATGCAGTGAGCATCACCTGCACCGCAGGCTTCGTTGCTGAGCAATTGGCCTCTGACTTGCAATGTGAGGCTTGTCTTGCTTCTCTCTTTGAGTCAGATGAGAGCAGGCTAAGATGTGGGTCAGTGCTTTACATCAAAAAGTTAGGCGGAGCGAGCCTGCCCTCAGCAAGTGTGCATCATATAACAAACATTTCAGAACAAGTCTTAAACCGGTATGGCAATGTAGGAGATGGCAACAAAAGCACCAAGGTATGGCAATTGTCTCTAGAACAGAAAGTCTTCCAGGAGCTTCTGGGAGGAAGTCCTCTTTTCCCCACCCTCACAGACCATTTATTTGATGGGGAGTTGTGTGTCAACAATCACTACACAGTCTTAGTAAAGCAAATAACACGAAGTTACTTAAACATCAGAACAAACCATGCCAAACACCTGAACTTGAAATACCATTGTGGAAGGCATAACTTGAAGAAACTCAAGGGAAAACATCTGTTTCCATCACCGCTGGGTAGCTGTCAGTCAAGCCAAACCCATGTAGGGTCATGAGCATTCGCTGCTGTTCCAAGGATGGCTGTCACCTACTGAGGCTCAGGGATGACCAGATCTAGGTGAGGAAGTGATATGGTTGGCGTCCTTCCATGATTGTGCTAGCAAAACTGGTATTGACAAGCAAACCATCTGATCAGAGTTTTGCTGAGCGAAGCAGGGAAGTTAACTGAACCCGTGTTCCATCTAGCAGTCCTGCAAAGCAGCCACGTTATTTCCTGAGACACGTGTGGCAGGTCAGGATGAGCAATGGTTGCTCAGGATGTCTGGGAAAGTGGTAGGAGACACTGCAGAGCATCCCCTGAAGATGCTGGGTGCAAGCTTAATGCTGCAAGTGCTCTTGTTAGGGGCAAATGGATGCATCTTCCATCCACGTGGTTGTGGGGTCATGCATGCTGGCAGTTTGATTTCACCAAAGCAGGTCTTTAAAAAAGCTGGAGGCAAGAAAGCTTGCAGAGCATTTATTTAAAAAGGAAAATAAAAACACGAAAGAAAATGGCACTCAAGTTGTACACAAGCTCTAATCTTCACTTCCAAGTGTCTCAAACAGCTAAATGACCTGCTTAAGTCTAGATCCCCTGGAGGGGGACTACAATATCAAACTGTACCCCTAAAGCCCCATGTTTTACAAGTGAATCAGAATAGTTTGAGTTGGAAGAGACCTTTAAAGGCCATCTAGTCAAGCCTCCCTTGGAGCAAGCAGGGCCATTTTCAAGTAGATCAGGTTGCTCAGGGCCCTGTTGAACCTGACTTGGAATGTTTTCCAGGCATCCGGGCATCTCTGGACAACCTGTTCCACTGTTTCCACCATTGTAAAAAAATGTCTTCCTTGTATCAGGTCTGAATCTACCCTTTTCTAGTTCAAAACCATTACCGCTTGTCCTATTGCTACAGGCCTGACTAAAAATTCTGTCCCCATCTTTCTTACAAGCCCCTTTAAGTAAAGGCTGCAATAAGGTCTCCCTGGAGCTGCCTTTTCTCCCAGCTGAACAACCCCAACTCTCAGCCTGTCTTCATGGGAGAGGTGTTCCAGCCCTCTGATTGTTTTTGTGGTCCTCTGGACCTCCTCCAACAAGTCTATGTCTTTCCTCTGCTGAGGGCCCCAGAGATGGACACAGCGCTACGGGTGAGGTCTAACCAAAGCAGAGGAGCAGAATCACCTTCCTTGGCCTGCTCATCATGCTTCTTTTGATGCAGCTCAGGATGCAGTTGGCCTTCAGGGCTGTGAGTGCCCATTGCCGGCTCATGTCCAGCTTTTCATCCACCAGTACCCCCAGTTCCTTCTCAGCAGGGCCGTTCTCAATCCCTTCATCCCCTAGACTATTGATACTGCGGATTGCCCCGACCCACATGGAGGACCTTGTAGTTGGCCTCGTTAAACTTCATGAGGTTCATGCAGGCTCACTTCTTGGCGTTTGCCCAGGTCCCTCTGGATGGCATCCTGTCCCTCAGGCATGTTACCTGCAACACTCTGCTTGGTGTCACCTGCAAATTTGCTGAGGGTGCCCTTGATCCCTCTATGTAATTGATTAACATACTAAACAGTAACCCAATACAGACCCCTGAGGGACACCACATGTCACTGATCTTCATCTGGACATTGAGCCATTGACCACTACTCCCTGGCTGTGACCATCCAACCAATTCCTCATCCACAAAACAGTCCACCTATCAAATCCACCTCTCTTTGGGGACTGTGTCAAAGGCCTTAAAGAAGTCCAGAAAGTTGGCATCTGTAGCTCTTCCTTTGTCCACTGATGTAGTCACTCTATCAGAAGGCCACTAGTTTGGTCAGGCAAGATTTTTGCCCTTGGTGAAGCCATGCTGGCTGTCTTGAATCACCTTCCTGTCCTCCGTGTGCCTTACTATAGCTTCTAGAAGGATCTGTTCCATGATCTTCCCAGACATAGAGGTGAGGGTGATGGGTCAGTAGTTGCCAGGGTCCTCCTTTCTACCCTTTCTAAAAATGGGTGCAGTGTTTCCCTTTTTCACCTGACTGCCACGACTTTTTGAATATCTTGGGGAGTGGGTTGGCAACTACATCAGCCAATTCCCTCAGGACTCTGGGATGCACCTCCTCAGGTCCCATAGGATATCTAGGTTCCTCAGGTGGTCACAAAGAATATCTTGGGGAGTGGGTTGGCAACTACATCAGCCAATTCCCTCAGGACTCTGGGATGCACCTCCTCAGGTCCCATAGGATATCTAGGTTCCTCAGGTGGTCACAAACCTGATCTGTTACAGCAGAAGGAACTTTTCTCCCCCAGTTCCCTGTCTTGCAGTCCACCCACTTAAGAGTTGTGCAGAGAGCAGTTGATAATAAAGACTGAGGGAAAAAGGTTCTTGGGTACCTCAGCTTTCTCTTCATCTGTCGTTACCAGTTTGTCAGTCTTGCTTACTGGGGTGGTGTATGCTTTCTTTGGACCTTTCTCTGGCTGGCATACCTGTAGGAACCCTTCTTATTCTTTGTGTCCCTTGCCAAGTTCAGGTCTAGATGAGCCTTAGCCTTCCTGACCCCATCCCTACACAATCAGGCAGCATCCCTATACTCTTCCCAGGATACTTGTCCCTGCTTCCACTGCCTGTGCAGCTCCTTCTTGCCCTTTAGTTTGACCAACAGGACTTGACTCAGTCATGCTGGTCTCTTGCCTTCCTTTGCTGATCCACACCTGAGGACCAAGAGCTCCTGTGCTCTATGGAAAGCATCTTTAAAGATCTGCCAGCTCTGTTCTGCCCCCTTGTCCCTGAGGGCAGTTTCCGAGGGGGTCCTATTGACTAACTCCTTGAAGAGCTGGAATTTGCTTTCCTAAGTAGTAGGTAGTGGATAAGTGAGGTAACTGGTACTAATATAAGTGAAGTAATGGATACTAAGCATAGAGGTTGTTGTCCATGAAGGTGAGAAGGCAGCGCTGAGGCTGTGACCAGGCTGTTGTGCACTCAGAGGCACTGACAGCCTCCTCTCTGGGCAGGAGCCCCAAATGCCAGCATATGGGTATGCTGCAGCAGGGTGAGCATTTCGTGTCCCATTACGTGGTCCCATCAGGTCACCCACTCAACTGTGCCACGTGGCCCCATTCTCCCAGAGCTAGTCACTGTCTTGCAGCCCAGGGCACGGAGCAGTCTCCTTTTCAGATGTTTCCACTGGTTACTTGAATCAGAGATTTGATGCTACCAAGTAGGATAGGCTTCTTCAGTCAGTTCATTTCTGTGGCAAGGAAGCTGCCTTGGTATGCAGTGCTTTAACTGGAATAAAGACTTTTGGCATAACTGCTGCTAAATGGTTTTCCTTTGCCATGCAGAAGAGCAGTTGCATCTTTAGAGATAGAAGGCAACTATTTCCCACAAAACTCTGGCCATTCAGTTACTTTTGAGCTGCATGTTAGAGAGAGGATGAAAAACAGTGATCCACTGTGTCCCAGAGAAGCCATACTATTCAAGGTGCCATTCCGCCTACCAGTCGCTTGACAAAACTGTCCCTGGTCGGTTTGGATTTTTCCTCTTCCTCTTAGTCCAACTCACTCACGGTGGGAGCAGAGCTGCTACACGCTTTTCCTCAAGCTCTGCTTTGAAAGCAGCACCCCCACTCAACTTCACGTGTTCTCTGCTGGAAGGACAAAAACCTCTGTTGACTTTTTTTCTTTTTCCCCCAGTCCAATTACCTATGCAAAAAGCCATACTCAAGCCACTACTGCCATGGAGCCTTTCCAGCTACAAGAGACTACAGAAAACTATTTCCCTCCCACATACAAGCAATTTTTAGGACAACTGGCGAAATGCTGCTGATATTCCAGTGGTAGATTGATTGCAATTACGTAACGTTGCGACATGCCTATTGCCTAAACTTCCAGCCCCATTTTTTCAGCTGGACACAAACCTGCTGCCAATTCCTGTTTCCATCCGAGCCAGCTTGTCTCGCTTGATTCATACCGAGCTTCCCCCTGAAATGGAAAGCTCTTGCAGGAACACGCGCGTGACCTCCCGGTGGCTGGGGTGAAGGTGTGAACGTAGCAGGTGTGCTGCACGCAGGGCTTCCCCGTCCCCTGAATTTCTGATGGGATTTGTGCAATTGCCGCTGATCAGGGAGCGGAGCTGCTGCCTGCTCTGCACACAGGCTGGTGCTGGGCTTCGTGCATTCCCGTGGCTGACCTGCCCCTACCTCAAGACCACCGCTGTTAGCACATCCTTTTGTGGTTCGCTTAAGTATCGATGACAGGTTTTCAAGAGATACTGAGGAAGTTTTACAGGGCGTGGGAGGATGAAGTTTGAGTAAAAGCACAGTATTAAAAAAAAGTATGACAGTTATCTAATTAACAAGGTTATTCAGTATTACAAGAAAACTTGACAGTTGTTACAGGAACCCTGTACCTATTGCCATTATTTTCCACAAATACAGGCCTGCTGTTGCCCACCACAGATACTTCTGGTTGCACTCATACTGGAAAACCTCAGGTTTCAGTGGAATTTTTCAGCACTCATAAGGCCACAACTGCAACCAAGAGATGTTCTACACAACTCCTTTTCCTATAGTGTCTTTTGCTGCTCTCTCTTCCCAGCAACGTGCTCAGACATTCACCATCTTTCTCTCAAGCAGCCTCACTCTTGCTAGTACCATGGCCTCCACGAGGTCCAAACCCACTGCTAAGTCACTTTGAGCACCTCATTCCTTGTCTAAGTCCTCTACTGCAGCCCAAGGTAATGGAGAACCTTCTCTCTCACAGCAGCTGGTGTGCTAGGGGTGCAAAGCTCAGTCCAGTAACATCTTTAATTCACTCAACACCCTAACAATGCTCCTAAGACTCCCTGAGCACTGATCACATACAGAGCACCTTTACCAAGCTGCTAAAAAACCAGCTGAATCTAGAAATGGGATACACAAAATAAACCCAGGATTTACGTTGCAGAAACAAAAGCACAAGCTCTCTTAACTGGCTTGTATTCCTTAGTGCAACTGAATAATACAGCAAGAGCTGCTCACAAACCTCCTCCCAAGAGACGTTAAAAGACTCAAAAGGCACAAGAAAAACAAAGCACGTTGCATCCTGCTAACAGGCGGTCTGAGGCTCTTGATAAGCTTTGCTTCAAAGTGTTGCCTGGGATTCTCACCGAGCTCCGCGTAGCACCCTCCTGTCTTAACGGGTGTTGCAGAAGGGCCTCGGCACATCTTGCTGCTCCGTCTGAGCCTGACTCTTGTCCAGCCGGTGCACGTGAAAAAACAAAAATGCTTTCTCAGAGTTTAAAAAGAAATCATCATGTGGGCTAAGCTATCTAGTGCTGGCTTGGTTGATGCATTTGGGCCCTTCAGGAACCGTGCCACGGTGTGTCACAAATTGCTGTGCGTAGCAGTACACCAGGAACTGAGGGTTTATCCCTGGTAGGATTCGATCTCGTACCGGAAATCCAAGCTAGTGTTTGCCTCAGAAGCAGGCCTAGTGTTAACAGATCTTTTTTGATATTTCAGTGAAAATTTCCTGTGTATTATTTGCCGGTCCTGAAGGAGTGCAAAAAAAAAAATATAATTGTATTTATGGAATAGTATAAATGTTTATTTTTCTTTGTGATTTATCTGACTGTTTTATTTGTACAATATAGAAAAGTGTATTCTTTGAATAGGTCTAGTAAATATAAATTTATTTTTTCTACTTTTAGATGTAAACAGAACTAGAAAATGAACCCTCGCCCCATTCCCAATTATTTTTATGTAACTGGATGAACTCGACTGTAAATCTTGTCCAGCAGTTTGATGCAAATGGCTAAGGAAGTACAAAAACCACTCACACATTCTACACCAGGGAGAGGGAAGAGAGGAATCCAAGCTTAGCATTTCAGAAAGCTTGTTCAAAACAAAATAGAAGAACTAGGAGCATTTGATTGCACCTTCAAAGTCTTTACAAGCAAAATATTCTCAAGCAATGCCATCATACATAATTACAACTGTAATCTAAATTTCACAAGTGTTTTGCACACTGTATATAAATACACATCACAAAAGGTGCAATTTAGAGTAGGACATGAAATATATACAAAATTAACATGAATTGAAGTCTAAACAGAAGAAGGCATATTGCAATCTGTTTGAAAAATAACGTAAGTAGGTATTACTTTATTCACTTACACTAATTTACATTTATACAAATCTTACTGGACATACTGTATTAGGTCACTAGAAGTAAACTGAATATCTGCACTATCTACATGTAAAGTTACTGCACTGATTTTTTTAGTAAATCCAAGTCCTAATTATGGAAAAAAAGTCATTTATTTACACAAGAGGTGGATTCCCTTTTCAGACATTTGCACAAATGTAATTGCTAGTTATGCTCAGATGTTAATAGCAGTCAGGGCCCTTCAGATGCCATCTGGCAGATCAAAGCTTGTCTGCAATGGCCACACCAGGCCTGCCACCACTGCTGCTGGCCTCCCAGGCCCTTTGTGCCCCCAAGCCCTTTTGAGGAGGCACCAGAGAAGGGTCAAGGAGAAAGGGCCTTCCGCTCATTGGGGTGAAGACAGGAGTGGAAGCATCCTCCCATCTTATTGCCATCACGCGTGTAGGCACTTAGCTGTGCTGCTGGTTTGCCTAGCCCCTACCTATCCCCAGCCTGGCCCTGCTAGAAAACCAAGAGAAAGAGCTCTGCTGCATTTCTCTGTATGTACAGTTTTGCATGAGGAATACAAAATTGTTTTTGGAAAAAGCTAGCTAGCTCAGGCTTCAATGAGACAAGTCATAAAACCAACTGTGATTAAACATAGTTACGGATGTTCATAGTAGGTAAGTAACCTACTGGGTTAATTTTGCAAATTTATTCCACTATCAAAAATGTGATCTGAGATTGCCTGTAACAAATACTGAAAAAATTTCCTGTCCTAGCCTATACACAGATTCCCCCTGCCTCATTGCTTTGTCTAAAGGATCCGTGTGTCTGTTTTGGTAGCAACCCTGATTTTGTGCTAGCATCCTCTCTGCTGATAGTTCTCATAGTCATTCTAAACAATACTAAGAAAACCTTACACAAAGTAAATTGCCAACATACAGGGAAACAACAACATCCTGAAGACCCACAATCAGGCTGAACATGATCTCTACCTGCGTTTGCAAGTCTATCCGGATGCAGATTGTCTCAAGTCCTCATTAAGACAACTGTAGTTCCACCATCTCACGTGACCTCAGCTTCTCAGACTTAAAACTTTTCCAGGGTTATCGCTGGATCTTAGAATGCACAACGGACTGCACAGCCCTACCTCCAGTGAGGAATTAGGCTGCAGCAGACCTCTGAAAAATCAAGCTTCACCTAAGCAACAGCATCCACCTACGGCACACTTAGGTACCATTGTACACTGGGCAGACAATCCGCCATTGCGGTGTGGCTGCTCTTCCTCACTTCTAAGAACAGGCCACTGCCTTAGCCTTCCAGTTCCAGCTGAAGAAACATCTGAGCTCTCAGCCACATTCCTATCAAAAAATTCCCCATTGGCCTCTAAAATCCTTGAGCCCTGTTCCACTGCGATTCTCCACCACTTGCTCAATGCTAAATCTGTAAGAAACCTTCTCTGTATTATTGCCTGTCTATGTCACAGTGCTCCGTGCACTGAAGGAACGTGCTGTGTCAGGTCCTAAACACAAGTACTACCTTCCACTTAGATGATAATTTTTACACAATTTTTTTTCAGAACTATCTTGCATCACTGATACCTCCCTATTATGGGCCTGTCGCAAAAAGTGTCACCTGGCTGTTGACATCACCTGTCTTTTCCTGTATGCACAAAGTGATGCAACTCCATACACTGTAAATATTATATATCATAATAATTTATATATGCCCTTCAGGCAATTATTCTGGGGGAAAAGGAGAACACGTCTAATTTTTAAGAAACCTAAGGTAAAAGCTGTACATCAGGAAGAAGAATTGACCTTTAGACATTGTCTTAAGTATAAGAGGATTTAGCTAAGATTTAAAAGGCTCTACATCTCGTTATAAAAGATCTCCTTGTTTCAATCTTACACAGGTCAATTCACAACAAGCACCAAATTAACAAAAATTATTAAATCCTCTATGCCAAACCAAAGTGTCCCTGTGCTTTAAGTGTTCTGTTCAGTTCGCTTTGTTATGGCTCATGCACACGAGTCAGGAGTTCATGGCACAAGGGTCACACTTGCTCTTCCCTGCAGAGTTAATAACTCTCATCAAACACCGTCCAAACTCCTCCAGGATCATGCGCTCTGCTGCAGCTTTTGACTTGCCCATCTTTTCTGCTTGTTCTGCCTGTGCAAGAAGGCATTCGCAGGTTGCATCGGCTACCTCCTTCGTTACAAACGTAAAGGGCAGCCTGAAACAAAGACAGATCCACTCATTCTCAGCAAAAAAACACACCATACACCTAACTTCAGGGCAGGGCAACTTTTTGGTATGAAGACCGATGAGATTTCATCTGTCTCACTGCTTCCAAGAGCCATGAGACAGCCAACAGGGAGTGAATAAGCCATAGTTATGGTCCAATGAACTGGTGGGCTTTGGTGCCGGCCTCCACATTTTGAAATAGACTTTGAAATGCCCAGGTACATAGAACAATTTTCCAGCTTTTACTGTAAGTGCAGCTCAAGGACTACACCCTCTCAGTAAACAGTATGCTTGTACTTCATGCTTTCTGTGAGCACATGGGAAACTATGAGAAGACAACACTTGGGTTACATGCTTGAGCTAAGCTTGGCATACCCTAGGTTACCCACAAAGCAGAGTTGCATGAACAAAAAGCTCCATTGAGTGCTCCTGCTTCTACAGCTTACACAGATAGCATTCAAAGGTGACGGGGACATACCTGTCACATATATCACAAATAAACACATTAGAAGCAACTGAAACAGGGTGCCGCATTAACTTACTTCCCACCACTGCTGCTGAGCGCTGGTGTTGGCCTTGTCAGCAAATCTGAGATTTGGGAAGATAACTTGGTCTTTGCAGCGGTCTGCTGCTGGACCCTAACTTCAGCAGCATCTGCTAAATGCATCAATGTCTTTCGCTCAGGGCTTTCTTCAAAATTTTTACAGCCAATGCATTTGCATATGGAAGAACACATGATTTTTGCCTGAAAGAGACAAACACAACATGAGAAACCTGTTGCAACCTTGACTCCCGTTGCATCAAGCCACAAAAAAAAGAGTTTGTTTTAATCTCTTATCCATTAGGCACTAGAAGAAACACCCAAGGAGTAGTTTTCTCTTTAAATTCTCACCTCAAACTGAGATACCTTCCCAAAATGTATACTTAAATTATATTCAAATCAACAGTTTCCCACTCATCCCCTTCTTTCCCAACTTGTTTCCAGTGGAGCTTAGGTGGTCGAGCTATGAGAGAGGTCAGCGTGCCACTGTCTCTACAACTTTTGCTTTTGTCTTCCACAGACATGTGGTATCCCAGAGCACATGTGGGATGCTGCTTCAACTCCTCCTAGGGACTTGGTGCAGTAGATTTTTTTTTTTTTTAGGAAATACTGCTTCAGTAAAGGATAAATCCAAGCCTGAGTTCAAAGTTGCTGCATGGTTTAAAATTAAACTTATACAACAGAAGTGATCAATTTACCCATGTACATGGCTTTCTACGTGCAAACTGCTGGAAGAAGAGATAACATTATACCAAGAGAAAGGAAGAGAAAATATTATGGCAATACAGAGAAGAGGCAAAGCAAACCAAAGAAGTCGCAGCACTAAAGGGAAAAAGCCAGTATCTTTAAGATGAGATAACACTTCATACCTCATAACATTCACAGTAGTTTTTGAGACATCCCGAGCGTTTACAATTACACCCTTTGCTGTGTCTCCGATCTGATTCTCCTTCCTTTCCTTTCCCTATTTTGGGCTTGAAGGCTTCAGGGTTTCTGTCAAGGCAGGCCTGTCAACGCAAACCCAAAGGGTCAGTTACTACATGCAGGGAGCAGGATTTAGAGGTGCAATAAAAGAACTTAAGCCTTGCACAGGCGGGAGGAGATCAGGGCATTATGCACCCACTCTGCCCTGCACCATAGCTTTAGAAGACACAAGCTAAATGGCTTTCACCTGGGGGGCAGGGGAAGAGGCCCCTCACCTTTATTGCTTTTTGCCTATCATTTTCATGGTCCAGGTTGTTATAACAATTTGTACAGTTGCAGTTATTGCAGAATTCTCCGTTTGCAAAACAATCACAATACCTGAAACAGAAAACATAGAAGGCATTGGTAAACATGACCATTACATTGGCATTAGTACTAGTGGCAGTAGCAGAAATTCTTGCTCTGGTGATATGCACACACACGAATAAAGGTAAGGGTCACCCTATGCTCAACTCCACATGTGCAAGTAGTATCAGCCTCATTGCAAAGCCTAAATCCTCTAGCACAGGTCTAGTTGCTGTCTAAAGACACAGGTATGTCTGTATGAGGTGATGTTCACATAGCACAGGTCCCCACAGCAGCAAGAGAAGCTAATGAGGCTTTTTTTTTTTTGGTAGGGCAACTCCTGGGTGGCTGAGCAACATATTGAGGGCCATTCTGCTGCAGCCAGTTCCCGACCCACCCAGATCAAGTCAGCCTTCAGGAGCTCTCATACAGCTGAAACAAAAGCCAAGCAATTGAAATGCCAATCAACAGGCTAATTAATACAGCAACAAGCCTTTTTTTTCATTACTTTTGCCCTTAAGCTGTTTGCAGCTGTGAACTGATGCAGAGTTTGCCAAAGCAGGGATAGGAGTAACAAGTGGTAGACCTCATAGACACAGACTTTGAAGCACCAGAAAAAGGATACAAATGAGAGTAAATCTATAGTTATCAGAGACTTTTTTTTTTTTTTTTTAAAAAAAGGGACAAGTATGTGAATAAAAATCAGCAAAACATAGACAGGAAAAGCCAATCACATTGCCATGCCTCCCACCAAAACCAAAATCTCACTATTCCACAGATCTTACACATGGAAGCACCACACTCATCCCCAGCTCACAAATCCCAAGTTTTGAGCCACAACAGACTCTGGCACGTTTCAATGCCTCCAGTACAACCTTCAGCTATAGCTGATGGAAACTGCTGATCCTCTTTAGTTGCTTTTCAAATTTTGCTAGGACTGTATGTTCATTTTTAGGAGCCTAAACCCCTTGCAAAACTGTCTCCCTGCGCTTGCCCAGTGTTATTCTACAAGAACTAGATTATGGTTACCCTGGAGTCCATTACAACCCTTTATCTGATTGGATTGCATTTTGGTGGTTTTTAGCATCCTGAATGGTCCCAGGGACAAAATCCTTCAGAAGCTTTTACAACCTACAATAGCTTTCCTTTCTGCCCTGTATAGAACTTCGTAGTGGAACAGTGCATCAGGGAGCATCAGGGAGCAGATAACTTGTCAGAGTTCTCTTCTTTGTAGAATAGGCTATGTGCCTAGCTTCAACATTTATTTGGGAAAAAGCAATTCCCCTTCCCGATGGGAAAAAGCATCTTTGCCAGAATGATTAGCCATTTGCTCTGTACCAATGCCTAACCACTTAAAGATATAATTACAACAATTTACAAGAAAAATTTGTTTCCAAACAGCATTTGGAAGGTGCAAAGCATCGTCAGTGATGGCATTATTCTCCCATGATTTCTAGAGCTTTCAGGCACCAGGAAGCCCAGGGCACACCTCCCACATAGAGGTGGGGTGCATTACATGACAAGGAAGTCCACCTGAAAAGTTTAAACACACTTCTTTGCTTGGGTTCAGGAACTGTTGCATCACTTTCCCTTTGAGTAGCTCACCAACAATTTCCTCTTAATCATCTACGGTTCAAGGAATCACAGATTATTTTCAGTATCTCCTCCTGTCACTGTCACTGCCCCTTGCCCCACCCCACCCCCCAAAAAAAAAGCCCTGAACCAACCAACCGGTAAACTGACTTTGCCTCTACTTTAAGAAACTTGGTGTCTCCTCAGGTTAAAACGCTTTTATGTCAAATTCTTACAAAGACAATGAATGGAAGAGCAAAATATGTCATGAGGATGAGCAAACTCACACCTGTCAGTGAAGAATCACATGTCTACTCAGTCACTGAAGAAAAGATACACAGCCCAATTTTTCTGAAGTACTTGATACAGCATGGTATTACTGCACTTCACCAAAGTACAGTAGATGCCCACGGTAGATGCCCAGGGCATATCATTTCGTTCATAGAAACAACACCACAACTACAGCTGCTGAGTGGAATTGGCTCCACCACACGCAGCAAGGCTGCCAAGTTAGAAATTTATAAAATGGTATGGTCCATAGAGCTCACAGGACTTAAAATTATACAGGCACTGAAACATCTCCACTAATATCAATAGCAACCTTAAATCAGCATCCAGACATAACTTTTCTGACATACTTAAAAACATTACATTCTAGTAATTGGCATAAATTTGTGACATCAAAAATAAGACCAAAAAAACCCAAACAAAAAAACATAAACCAAGCTGTACTTACAATTTCAAACACAGAGATTTAGTACAATTGCAAGGCTTCCTGGGGCGGTTTGCAGATTCAGAAGGAATTATTCTGTATGGGGTGGAAAAAGTGCGTTTATATACACACACACTGGTTTAAATTCAAGTATATAGCTCGTAATAAAAACTTTGAAAAAATCCTTATATTCCCCTTGCATTAGGTTTTTGGCTGACTGTGTTGAACTACTTCATATAGTGCTTTTCCAATCCAGAAAGACCTGGGCTATTTTTTGGAAATAGGAAGCATCATAACTGAAAACTGGAATCGGGGAATTCTTCCTCAGAACTCGTCTCCATGTAGGGGGACTAGATCCATCCAAGGTCCACACAACATGATTGTGCATTTCCTTTTGTCTACTTGGAATCAAAAACCAAACCTAAACAAAAAGAAACCCCAACAAACAAGACCTCTGGAATAACGGGAAAGCAAGCCAAAACATGGTATTCTGTTTATAGATAAGTTTTGTATCAGACAGTCTTTGAATGCTCTTAAAACTCAGATTTTGTGTTACTAATAGCTTTTGATGGGATTCATTCCATCCCTATCCAGCGATTTCTGCATGTAATAACAGGGAGATTAAATCAAATCCATTTGTTTGAATAGTTGCAGCTGGATTTGGGATTAGTTGCCGCAGAAAAAAGCACCTTGGCATTTAGAATATCCAGCAAACAATAACACAAAAGGACTGTGCAGAACATCTAAGCCTGCTGGATTGGCAAAGCGAAAAATAATACATTAGCTGTTATTTTGATATTTGAAGGAAAAACACAAGACTGAAAAAACCAAAGCCTCTTATCAGGATCCATTTTGGCCTTTAGTTCCATTTTGCTGTTTGGCTGGATTTCTGCACATGCTAAGCATCGAGCTCTTATACCCTCCAGCACCTCTTTCCAGCAACATCGAGAAATAGTTGAAGCACGTAACTCCCAGGTGCTGATGGAGAATAGCAGCAGGGAGCTTTCAGGTCAATTTCCTGCTATACAAGTTCAAAAAACAGAAAGAAAAACACACCTTTGATGGAGAGATTGGCTCAACTGTCAGACAGATCCATGTCCTTCAGTCAGAGGTAATAACCATACCACAGGATACTCGATTTTCTTGGAAAATTCCTTAAAACAAACTCCAAAACCCCAGCCCCCCCATTCAGCAGCCTACACTGTGGGGGTTTTGTTCGTGGTTTGTTTTTGTGGGTTTTTTTCCCTTTCAAAACACTCACCCATTGAATGGCAGACGTGCTTGGGACTGGATACTGGATGTCCCTGTAAAGCCAGTGTTGCTTGCTATAGATACATAGGATGACTGTTGTAGCTAACAAAACAAGAAGGTTAATGTGTAACAAAGAAATTAAAGTATACACAAGAGTATGTGTAGCTAGTCTCTTAATTAGCTTTTTGGATATTATTATAAAAATAATATGATCATAAGCACAGCTTTAGACATTTGTAGAACTTGGACAGGCTGCAACCTTCTGCCTCCATACTTAGCATAGAAACATTATTTTAGATATTTTTGTTCTCCATTGCCGTGTCTACAGCCATATAGATTAACACAGAAACATTCAGACCACAAACATTTCCAGCTCCTA